>CM044446.1:2000814-2054123 GCA_024363595.1 Xenopus borealis
GTGTCACTCATGTATTATAAGGGATAATGTTCCCCCTACTGTAAATGATAAGGATATTAGTATGAGTACATCAATCTTTCTTTTTATCCATGTGCATTTTAGTTGGGGATATATAATTGCCTGCAATATACACTAGTGATACTATGAGTATAATAATTGATTCACACTTATAAGACCGTTAGGAAATGACATTACAATACGTTTCCAAGGCTTTCTAACAGATTCCCCAGTATTCTATTACTTTCTCACTCCCTTCCACCCACTCAGAAGATTCCTTGTCCGGGGGATACAAGGGAATTTCGTATTTACCTCTGTGTGTGAGAATCCCCCCCTGCTGCCAGCCATGTGTTTATATTCAGCCCCCTGGAATGACCTACCACTGCACCCACTGAGGGGCTCCCAGCAAACAGCCCCCCACGGTTCCTTTATAAACTCCTCAAACTAAATAATTAATCAGAGACATCAGAACAGGACTGAGACGTGACAGACGTCCAGGGGTTTCTCTCCTGTTTTATCCTTCAGCCTCTTCTACATTTATTCTCTGTTTTTTATTTCCTTTGATTTTTGCAGACTCCAATTTTATCTCTTCCTTTTCTCAATTTAGAAATAGACCCCCCCCTAGCAGATTTATTGACCACAGATCAGTCTGTTATTGATCTTGCAGGGCTGACCTAACAAATTGTTTGAATAGATATTGTTTCCTGTTTTCTGCAATAATAGTGGAACAGTGAGTTTCAGATAAAGCACAGATACTGCCCAAATCCACAGGGTAAAAACATATGAATAAGTATATCTTATTGTGTGCCCAGAACATTCCTTCCCTGTATATTTGTATTTATACATATGGGAGGAGGTGCCATATTGATTCCCTTAGACAGTACAGTATGAGGGTATAGCTTATTGTGTGCCCAGAACATTCCTTCTCTGTATATTTGTATTTATACATATGGGAGGAGGTGCCATATTGATTCCCTTAGACAGTACAGTATGAGGGTATAGCTTATTGTGTGCCCAGAACATTCCTTCTCTGCATATTTGTATTTATACATATGGGAGGAGGTGTCATATTCCTTTATACAAAAAAAAGATTTTTGAAAATGGCTTTTACCTTTGGCAGGGAATTTGCTAAGGAACGAGAGCGAGTAGAAAATAGACGTGCCTTCCTCAAACTCCGACGGCAGCAACAAATTGAACGTGAATTGAATGGATACCTGGAGTGGATCTTCAAAGCTGGTGAGATAAGAGACATCCTTTAGATTCAGATATTTGCTTTCCTTGCAGAGCTTACACATCACTACCACACTGATTGGTGTAGGTGGCCTTAGAGTCTGAGGAACACTGGTCTGTATAACTTCTTATAGGTGGGAATATCTCTCATTGTATGTGTTCCTTCAAGGATGAAGTCCTTCTTTCTTCTCTATCTTGAATGTCTTCTTGACCTTCAGTCACTAGCAATAAGTCCTGGGTTTTTACATAAGTCTGTAGGGAATGTGAGAGTTCAGTGAAGTGCACAAGATGATGATGGATGCTTCAGTACAGTGGATGTTGAGTGCCATATCAAGATCAGCCCACATGCTCAGCTAGTCAAGAATTGGTTGTAGATGAAGGGGTGCAGCTTGGCTTCCATTGAATGGATAATTACGGTGCTGTATGGCTTTGGGGGGTATCATCATCCAATTATAGTGGAAAGAGTTGGGCAATTTCTAGATGGAGGAGAAGAATCTCAGTTAGAAGGTAGTTGCTGTGGTTGAGCTGGGGCATTATAATAGAATCACCAGTTGGCAAAATCTCCCCAAAAACCAATGTAATCCTTATTTTCATATTAACATATAATAATCGATCCATTGTTGTGTTGCAGAGGAAGTCATGTTGGCTGAGGAGGATAAGAATGCAGAGGAGAAGTCCCCCTTAGATGGTAAGTACAGTGCCATGGGTGTAGGTGTTCCCTCTACCTATTTAGCAAGAACTGACCTTCCCAAGTCTGAACATTGCCCCTATGTGACTGATATGTCCAGGCTCAGTTCTCCATAAAAATTTCAGGGCAAAGTATCGCTTTAAAGTGACATACATTTTTATCCCAGTAACTGGTGCATGCCAAAGCCCTGTTGAATTCACATTAGCCTGATTGTCCCGAGCAGAACCGCAGCATATGGTCCGGAGAGCATCGCATCAGCAGTACAGTGACGCTCTGCTCAGCCAGTACTGCATTCATTACCAGTTCATAAGGAATGCACAAAAAGGAATGAGAGGCAAAAAAAACTTCTTTTTCTGTCACTGTTAAATTTTAGTGATTTAACAGTTTTATGTGCTGGGGTAGTCTGGGTTGAATGGTAGGGAGCAACACCACCTGCTGGTGAAACTGCTAACTGAGCAATACTTTATTTTTTTGAAGATAAGGCATGACCCTTGGGCTGATGAATTATGAGTGTTTTCTCCTATCATTGAATTACAGCCAGCAGAGAAGTCTCTTCCTCTTTGTAATCAAAGTTCTTTTTTCCCTTACGAGGTTGATTTGCCTTTTGGTCTGACATTTTACATTGTTGATGATGATAATAAAGGTTTGTGTTGACCCTTTTACTAGCATACACAAGCCTTTTCTCTGCTACTCCCAGATACATAGAATATTTCTCTGAGGTTATAGGTTATTAATCAGCTGGAATTTACTGGTGCATGAGCCAACATTTACTGGGGGCATGAGCCAACATCTACTGGTGACATGAGCCAACATCTGCTGGTGGCATGAGCCTACATTTGCTGGTGGCATGAGCCAACATCTTCTGGTGGCATGAGCCAACATCTTCTGGTGGCATGAGCCAACATCTTCTGGTGGCATGAGCCAACATCTACTGGTGGCATGAGCCAACATCTTCTGGTGGCATGAGCCAACATCTACTGGTGGCATGAGCCAATAACTCATTGCAACTGACTCAAGCAAGCAAGAAAGATACTGACCACTCAAGTCCAGTCTCTCTTTTTACCTATTTTCTGTCAGGGTGCCACAGCATTGGATCAGAGCGATCAGTTTATTGTACAGTCTCTGCCTGTTCTGGGAGCAAATGGAGACACAAAGCAGCGTTGTGTTTGTAATTATTTTATTTGCCAATTCCGTTTAAGATAACATGCACCCTGGAGTGTGTTCAGTGCATGTTTTCTAAACAGCATTGTCTTAATCATGTATCTTCAGGATAAACATGTACAGATCCAGACACCTGAAAATGTAGATTTAAGGGTCCCTATCTGGGTAGCATGAAATATCTTTCCCCTTAACCAGTTGTATTCCCCTTAGATAACTCTTGCTTAAAACATCATGGGTAGCCTGAGATAACTATTATTTTCACTGTCCATACTACCTTGAGAACTTTATATATGTTAGCTTGAGATATCACTTTAGCATGAGGTCACCATTGCATTATCTATACTCTTTGGGAAATCTCTGGAAAGATATCCTACCTATATAACCACTATCTTCTTCTGCACAGTACTCAAGAGGGCAACTATTAAGAAAAGCAAAAATGACCTTATCCATGCTGAGGAGGGGGACGACCATTTCAATGACATCTGCTCTGTGGGTGAGTTGAGTTTTGGGATCCTTGAGTAATAAAAATGCTTGGAAAAGACCTGCAACTGGAAAAAGTACAGAAATATGGAAAATGCTTAGAGATGAGAGTACAGGTTGAGTAAGTTGATGATGTTGGTCGGGCAGCCAGCCAACAGAAGCTGTTAACCTGTATATTTGTTGTGTGAACCAAGTATGTTGTCTTGGTTAGATAAATTAAGACATTTCCAGTGAATATAAGACTGCCCTTTTCCATTAAGGGCAACAGTCATTCTCCTTTCAGGTAGGTGTCCTTCACTGGTGCAGATCATCCCAAGCTGCCCAGACATGCTTGTTGCAGAAGCAGTTTATTCATTTAGAAGGCAGTTTGGGGGGGGGGGGAGAAATCAATTGCATATGAGATCACCAGAGTTCCTAAGAATTTTTCCAGTGGGAATAAAGCTTTTTGCAGGAATGTAAGTTAGCAGTGTATTCAGAAAGCCTATGCTATATAGCGTTCTGAGGCATCTTACTCCTGATATCACAGCGCCTTCTAGTCTTATTGACTCGGAAGCAGGTCTATTTCAGATGGATTGCTCTACAGTAGTTGGCATTGGCCACTTTACCCTCACCTCACCAATCAATATGTTATTGATCAGTCAGTTCCTGGATGGGGAGGAGTGCTACAGGAATATCTTGCTGCCTACATATGAAATATGAGCGTTAACTATTTTCCGATCCAGGTCCGGAGTGTATTTCTCTCTTTGGGTCTTCCTTTTATTATTTCAAGGTTCTGCCTGATGCTGATGGCCATATTTGTCCTAGAACTTTCCAACCTTAGCCATGTCATGGAGTGATGATAACAACCACATGGTTGTAGGCTGTGTTATCAACGACTTTAGGAGTAGATTCGTGTAGATCAGGTCAGAATATTTTCAACCCTAAACCCCTATTCATCAACCCACACCCAAACGAGCCTGAAGTCCTATTCTTCTATGACCTGCTCCTGGCCCATCTCCCATCTAATGTTTATCTCTAGAGTACATGCATTATCATATGTGCACATGTCAATAGCTTTGATACTGTCCTAATAAATGTGTATCAGGTTCATCCACCCATACTCTTCTTCAGAGTCTTGATGATCATCATCACTATCCAAATCCACAGCTGTGAAGGTTAACTACCAGAATCCATGGTAGTGCTGCATAACTCCTGGCTGGATTAAACCTTTGTATTGAACACTGCATCCCCCAGCTTTTCTTGTAACCACAATGTGTACATGAGTTTCTGCTTCAGCGAACAACCTTATAAATAATGAATTCTGGACAAGCAATGTATTATTAAGGCTGGAAACGTCTCCTCAGGTCCCGAGGACATCTCGGAACAACTTCGATTGGTTCTGTTCTTTAACAACGTTACCAAAAACTCTTCCAGCCAATTACGGGCTGATTGTGTATTTTATACCTGAAGCTAATGTTATAAGGAAAGACAGTTCCATTAGAATAACATCTAAATCCAATCCTATTACAGAAATTATAATCTCCTAATGAGACAATGGGGTGGCAAGGAAATATTCTTGAAAGAAGAATGATATTAAGTAAAAGCCACATACTTGGTTATTCTTTTTTTTTGAGCCAATATATTATGCCAGCTCTTGGCAGTTATGCCGAATGATATGCAGGTATTCAGCTTAAGTACTTCTGATCGACTTTCTGATGTCCATATTATCAAAAGTGCATAGTGTAACAGTTACAAATTCTTATAAAATGCATGAAAGTGTCCTGCGTCTTTAGAGACTGGTCACCAATTTGTTAACATATTAAAGAACCCATTCAAGGGTCTGTACAGGCAGTTATAGCTCTGGTGGGCTAGTGAGAAGATGATTAATTCAAAACGTTTTAGTCATTGGTCTGTTTTTACCATTGAATTTGCTTTAGGTGCCTTCAAAGTTGTCCTTGAGCTGTTTCTACTGCTCTGATCCTTTATCTATACTCCATCTACAGGTTCGCCCTTTGCCCGTTCAAGCTTGAAAAGTGGAAAGAATGAGAGTTCTTATCTTCGCAGAAAAGAAAAGATGTTTAGGTTCTTTATCCGCCGCATGGTGAAAGCTCAGAGCTTCTATTGGTTTGTCCTCTGCGTGGTGGCACTTAACACTCTCTGCGTGGCCATAGTACACTACAACCAGCCTTTGTGGCTCACTGAAGCCTTATGTAAGTATGCACAGAATTACATTGAAGCATCTATTGACCTTTGTGGATATATATTGGTCTATCTGACCTATACAACCCAAATCATGGTAAGTCAAGAGGAGGAACTCCACAATCAACCAAACCATTGAGATATTCTTTGTCCACAAGAGTCTTCTTCAAAAGTTCGTAATCACTGTTAGAATAATGATAACCTAGTTTCATCAATACATTGCCTCTGCAAAAGAAGTTTGCCTATGTTTCATATGCTGTAGCTTACTAGGCGCCTTGATGGTCAACTTTCATATAAAATGTTGCCTCAATATTTCCATATAACTAATAACAGTTGGTGCCGCTTTGGACAACTCTGCTTCTGTTAAAGGTTGCGTAATACTTCCAATATAACATGTATGACTCCCAGTAGAAATACTGTCATGAAGTTATTCATGTAAAGGTGCTTTAACCTACTTTAGGTACAGTACCATATATCAAAGTATGTATTATGTCACGGAGACCATTAATGAGAACCTTCTCGTGTACCAGATGGGTCACATTGGATATATAAGAATTAATTGCATGTCTCCTGAGCAGCCTATGTGAAAATTGAGAAAGTAAAGTCTGATGAACATAGGATTAGCCTGGTTGTTCCTGCCATTCAAAGCAATGGATAGGAAACATTGTTGTTCTTGTAGCTGTTCCCTTTATTTAATGTTTCCTGGAGAAATTTGGGAATGCTTTAAACTGAGACTAATTATCCCCTGAACCCATTACAGATTATGCGGAGTTTGTGTTCCTGGGACTTTTCTTGACAGAAATGTCCATGAAGATGTATGGCCTGGGACCCCGCAATTACTTCCACTCATCCTTCAACTGCTTTGATTTTGGAGTGAGTATCTGACACGTATCATTTTTGCATGTTTTATTCCTGGTTCAAAGGTTTGAGTCAAGAAATCAGGTAAAACATTCACTGGAAGGGCTGTGTTTCCGACTGGCTGTGTGTAGCTTTGAAATCTAATGCTTGGTAAAATATGATTGAACCTCAACATCTGCATTGCATCCTTTTCCCTCACTAAGGAAGATGCTAGAAAAGCCCAAAAAGTTTGTGCGTCAAATTAATAAAACTGGTTGGCCTTCAATAAGTCATACTTATCACTCACATAAACTTCATTTTTTACTATTCCAGGTTATACTGGGAAGTATTTTTGAGGTCATATGGGCTGCAGTGAAAACAGATACCTCCTTTGGCATCAGTGTCCTTAGAGCTCTGCGACTTCTTCGCATCTTTAAGGTGACCAAGTAAGTTCTCCTCTTCCCTTCAATGACTTTTATAGGCAGACATTTCAGTCTATGGTTTGGGCTTACTATTTATTCTATTTCATGTACTTGGGGGCTGGATTATTATATAACAATGATAGAGCATACCGTGGGTTAGAGTCCTGCAGCGGGTCGGGTACCCGCGGGTTACCCGCAAAATCCCGCGGTACCCTGCGGGTTGCTCGTAGAATTTCTGGGTGCGGGTATAGAAGCGGGCCGGTGTTCCTGCAGGTTGGCGGGTTGAGGGTCGGGTCGCGGATCCTCGCTATAGGGATTTTTACTCCTTTTTCTGAGCATTTCCACTACTGATGATGTCACATCCGGTTTACAATGACAGCACTTCCTGTTTTACACCTTTTTTTTCTGCTCCTGGCTACTTCCAATGATGTCACTTCCTGTTTATGATGACAGCACTTCCTGATTCTTGATGGTCAACGGGTTGCGGGTACGGTTCGGGTCGCGGGTCCAAGCGGGTAAAAATGCGGGTCGCGGGTTCAGGTTGCGGGTACGGGTCGGGTCCCAAAAAATGGACCCGCGCAGGACTCTACCGTGGGTCAAGAAAACTCATTGGATAACCACTATCCCACTAGCGTTCAGTTGGATGACCCTGATTCACTGAGCAACTGTTTTTATTGCGATGGTGGAAGGAGTGACCATAAATGTTTGATGTTCTTCTAGGTACTGGAACTCCTTAAGAAATCTGGTGGTGTCTCTTCTCAACTCTATGAAGTCCATCGTCAGCCTACTTTTCCTACTGTTCCTCTTCATCGTGGTGTTTGCTCTGCTTGGGATGCAGCTATTTGGTGGACAGTGAGCAGCCTTATATAACATTTAATTTTTTTTAACTGTTCAGAGATCAGCTTACAACCTAATACAATATGCTTGGCTCTAATGTTTCAGTTGCCCTAGACATTTTTCTAGATATAAATATTTTAATTTGGGGATATAATATACGGTATGTTGTATTTCTTTGCCCTCTTCCAGGTAAGGCAGAGGCTCTCCAGCGTGAATGGCAATAAAATGTGGGGTTTGTTCAAGTCGACTCTCCATAATAACCCCCCCTTTCCAGTCTCTTGTTTTTTTTAATAAGGTGCACTGATGGTCACTGCTGTTTCACCTTCTTGCTTGAAGAAGCTGATGCATTTTGTCTGCTTTGCAGGTTTTATTTTGAAGAGGAAACACGGAACACAAACTTTGACACCTTCCCTACCGCAATCCTTACTGTGTTTCAGGTCAGACCATGGTTTGGTTTCAGGGTTCTTACGTGTGCATTTCCTTGTTATCTTCCAAATGGGGTTGACACGAAGAATTCCATGTATAATCCTCACAAACACATGGTAGTATAAATAGAGAGCCTATGCCACGTATAATCCCTAGAACACATGGTAGTACACTAAGTTCCTAAATAATGCCCCCAGAACACATGACAGGATAAAGACAATGGAAATTCCATGAATAATCCCCCAGAACAGTGGTTCTCAACCTTCCTAATGCTGCGACCCTTTAATACAGTTCCTCATGTTGTGATTATTATGTTGTGTGTATTATATTAAAATATTTTCGTTGCCAGCCCAGAGCGGATTGTTAGGAAAGTACATTAGAAAGCGTGGCTGCATAAAGGTTTGTTTTCCGTGCATAGTGTGGCAAATTTTTTTGCCACACCTATTTTGTGGTCACCCCCCAATTAACATGTTAATTTTACTTATTTTAAATGGGCAGGGAGAGCTGTATGGCAGTCCCTACTAAGGGGATATAGAAAGTTGTAGTGCAACTGGCTTCCCTACACAGTTTACTGAACTACAACTCCCAGCACCAACACCCGGAGAGCTACAACCTTGCCCAGGGCTAGTGGGGAGAGAGATGAACCTGCTCCTGGAACCCCTTAAGTGACCCCTGTGAAAGGGTCGTTCCACCCCCAAAGGGGTCCCGACCCCCAGGTTGAGAACCTCTGCCCCAGAACAAATGACAGGATAAATACAGTATATTTTCCATATATAATGCCCCCAGAACACACTGCAGGATAAATACAATGGCAATTCCATGCATAATCCCCCAGAACATTAATATACAGTGCAAATTTTATAGATAATGCCCACAAAACAAATGACAGGATAAATACAGTATATTTTCCATATATAATGCCCCCAGAACACACTGCAGGATAAATACAATGACAATTCCATGCATAATCCCCCAGAACTTTACTATACAGTGCAAATTTTATAAATAATGCCCAGAACACATGACAGGATAAATAAAGTACATTTTCCATATCTAATGCCCCCAGAACACATGCCAGGATAAATACAGGGCCAACCTCAAACATAATATCTCCATCCAGCTTGATAGTGTTCATTTGAGGCAAGCCTTCATTAAAATCCGCACATGCTCATGTTGGTGTCTTTGGACTCGCTGGGCTCTGTTCTCTGTTGCAGTCTCGGGTCTCGCTTATTACCTTGTCCATTGTGTAACTGTCTGTCTTCTACCCTACAGATTTTGACAGGCGAAGACTGGAATCTTGTCATGTATTTCGGCATCGAGTCGCAGGGGGGCGTCAGTAAAGGAATGTTCTCTTGCATCTATTTCATCATTCTGACACTGTTTGGAAACTGTATCCTTTCAGGCATAAGATGAACAGGGAAAATTGCAAATACATACATGTCCAGACAAGGAAACGATAAAGTAGAGGAAGACCATCCCTTAAACCCAAGTAACTTCTACATCCTCTTCTAGGTCAATATGACTACATGCATTACAGGTCTCTCAATGGAAGAGGGTCTCCATTGAGGCCAATTAGGCTCCCTTGAGAATAACCCATGAGTCCACAAGTTCTGTCCTTCACTTCGAAATGATTAGATACCCTTCTAAATGTCTTCTTGGCCATTGCTGTGGACAACTTAGCAAATGCTCAAGAGCTAACCAAGGTGAGACTAGAACAGCTTCCAGGAGATGGGGGCAAAGCGTCTGTAACTCATTATGCTATACAGACAGCCTTAACAAGTGGGTGAGACTGGAACAGGGGGTGGGGCACGGAGGCTGTGACTCAAGAAGTAGGTGGGACTAGAACACTCTAATGGTAGCTAACATAAAGAAGACCTTTGTAGTCTTTAACTGAAGCATGTGACAAAAGTTGGGAAGTGTCTTTGACATTAACTTGGTCTCTAATTGCACCGTCTTATTTAAATTATTCAAGTTGGAAAGTGTATTTGTATTTTAGGAACGTTTAGAGGATTGGGGGTCTACGTAGGATTCTGTGGGTACTGTAAAATTCCTGATATTTCTCATAGGATGAAGAAGAAATGGAAGTAGCCACAAACCAGAAACTGGCTCTACAAAAAGCCAAAGAAGTGGCGGAAGTCAGTCCTATGTCCGCGACCAACTTGTCCATCACATCGTAAGCATCCCATCCTCTCCCAAAATTGAATTTTGTTCCCTCTTACTGCCCTTTTATTCCGTAAAAAAATACGTTTTTTAAAGGGAAACTTAACTCTTTAGCATGATACACACAGTGAGGATCTAAGACTGTTTGCATTTTTTTGGTTGTGTGTTTTATTTTATTTGAAGTATTGGTCTTTTTGCAAAAGTCAGACCAATTGCAAATTGCTTATATTACCCTAAAGCTACAGTACATAATACTAAAAGGTTAGATTTTAGATGACTTTAACCTTTTTTTCTATTCTCCCACATCAGCACTGGTGCTTCCGTATTGCATCCTATCTACACAATGTAGAAGCCTTTTCAGGTCCTCTCCCCAACTATAGAATGTTGCCTACTTTTGCTTATTTACTCCAATAATTTCTTAGTGTGTCCTAGAAAGCAGAAACACTGGACGAGGCAGTTTATTTGCAGCCGGAGCACAAAGACATGGCTGTCCCCTCCGGCACTAAAAGCTCAGGAAAAGCAGACGTCCTAATGAGATTGGGCATCAGCTGGCGCACAGATGGGTCACACCAAGGTGCCAGGGTAGATTCCAACTCAACCGGCAGCTGGTGATTTCCCGTGATATTTTTTATTGCCACCTGAATGCATGTAGTACTATGGATATAATATAAAGAGGAATAATATTTAACTGATGGATAAAGGGGAGAGGAGAGGGATTTACACTTTAATAATGAAACCCTCCACATGAGGTTGTCTCCTCTAAAACATAAACTCCACACACACCACATCCCCGTCGGCAGCAAGGGATTTAAGTTGTGCTGCTTGCCTGCAGAGCTAACAGTCTAGGAAGTTCTTTTGCCTGTTTTGCTCTTCTTTTTTTTTTATATTACTGTGTGCCTCTTGTTTTCTTAACCCTTTCATTGCCCGGGCAAGGTTAGAAGATGCAGGGAATGATCATAGAACGTTATGACAGTCCTGTATCTGAAGAGCTCTCTGTATCAGGAATGTCTGCTTCAGATGCAATACTGTGAATACAGAGAATATCATGATCATGGTTTGGAGCCCAGGCATGAAGGGGTTAACCGAAAGCCTTATCTTATTTCTCCTCGACATTATCCTCAGTCATATATGTAAGCCGTAGAGGCTTTCACCCCAGAGCGAGGCTCTGCCCTCTCTCATGAACCTCTACATTTTCCCATCTATCCCTCCCTTATCGTTTCTATTCTTCTGTTTTGATTACTGGACCCCCGTTAAAGCGGAATGCTCCTGAGAAAATGCAGTGCTTGGAGGAGCACAGGTTTCGGCATGGCATTGTGCATTTTTTCTGAATCCTCCTCTTTAAAGGGATATTGTCATGGGAAAAAAATGTTTTTTTTTTTCAAAATGCATCAGTTAATAGTGCTGCTCCAGAAGAATTCTGCACTGAAATCCATTTCTCAAAAGAGCAAACAGTTTTTTTTTTAGATTTCATTTTGAAATCTGACATGGGGCTAGACATATTGTCAGTTTCCCAGCTGCCCCAAGTCATGTGACTTGTGCTCTGATAAACTTCATTCTCTCTTTACTGCTGGACTGCAAGTTGGAGTGATATTACCCCTCCCTCCCCCCCACCCCAGGAGCCTAACAACAGAACAATGGGAAGGTAACCAGATATCTGCTCCCTAACACAAGATAACAGCTGCCTGGTAGATCTAAGAACAACACTCAGTAGTAAAATCCAGGTCCCACTGAGACACATTCAGTTACATTGAGTAGGAGAAACAACAGCCTGCCAGAAAGCAGTTCCATCCTAAAGTGCTGGCACAAGTCACATGACTGGGGGCAGCTGGGAAATTGACAAAATGGCTAGCCCTATTTCAGATTTCAAAATTGAATATAAAACAATCTGTTTGCTCTTTTGAGAAATGGATTTCAGTGCAGAAGTCTACTGGAGCAGCACTATTAACTGATGTGTTTTGAAAAAAACATGTTTTCCCACGACAGTTGGAGGTCCTGGGCTTCCTTCTTATAGAACCTTAATTTTGTTACCATCTACTCGACTCATTCCTCTGCATTAGTTTGACCTCTGTCACCTTGAAATTCTATTTTCTCCTTTTAATTTGGCAACTCCATGTTTTTTTTTTTACTGTTCGTTCTTCTTCCGCACGGTGGAGCACACCATCGACGTTTTTACTCAGATGCTCATGGTGACCTTCTTCTATTTCGTTGCCTCTTCTTGTAGCTTTGCGGGCACCTCCGGAGCAAAGTAAAACATTGATGGAGTTCTTCCCGTGCACACGTTTGGTTTATAGTTTTGATATATTTTATTTCTCACTTTTTCTTTCTTGCATGTGCAGTTTTGTAAAGCAAACTCAAGGTGCAATATCTCGGAGCTCGTCCGTCTCCAACGTAAATTCACCGTGAGTTGCCCTCTGTTACGATATTCACTGTGTGGATTGATTTATTTACTACCTATACTTACATAAATATATATATATACACAGAGCATATATATATATATACTTTGAAATCTCTTTCCCCATTAACCAGACATTCACATTTCTCCTGTGGGACCCAAGTGTTGTCCGCAAGGTCGACCAATGAGAATGTTCCTCTTTGCTTGAGTGAAATAGACCTGTGCGCTGCTAATAACTTCCTCGATAATTCTCTTCGGTGCCTCCCGTCTTCCTTCCATTCTCCCTCTTTTCTTCTCTCTTCTCTTAACTTCGCCTTCGGCTTTCGCTTCTTCTTCCAACTCTCACTTTTACGGTGTTTGAATAAGGAAGGTATTTTATTCAAAGTGCTCGAAGCAGGCAAAGTGTGTCTGGAAAAGGGTTCCTCTCACATTACAGTCCCCTTAAAGGAGAACTAAACCCTCAATGAGAAAAGTTGCATCCCCCTACTCCACATAGTTCCACCTCCCTGCCTCCTCCCCGCGTAATGTCAGTCTCACTTCTCCATGCAGAGTGGAGTTTCAAGGTGCCATCTCCCGCATCTTCGATTTTCTTCTGAAAGGACCTCCGACACTGATTTATTTGCCACTATGAAGGGGTAGTGGGTGGGGCTTTTCTCATTGGGAGGTATTTTTCTCCTTTAAACTAGTCCAGTATGGGCTACCGCTTTTTTGCATTCCATAATCCTAACCCTTAAGGTTATTTCGGTGTTTATGATAATTAGCTATACTGCAAGAGTAACCTTTTGTATTAAATAAGCATACTGTCACTTTAAGGAACTGCAGTTGGATGTTACTAAGCTTCAGCTGGCACTTTGTATAATATTGCCCCCATACCCTCCCCCCTAATGCTTTAATGTGATCTGTGGGTATCGCCCTTATTCGTTTTTTTTTTTTCTTTTTGTGATAAGGGGTGTGTCATTCTGTCCCGCGAGTATTAAAACCCATCTCCCAGCGTACCTCTCCTCCTGGGAGCTGGCGCCCAGCTATGGCCGACATCTGCATGCCATGGATCCTTGGTATCTGTAGTTGCTGTTGTTTGTATGTGCCGTATTATGTGTATATGTAAGGGGGGGGGGGCAGGGCTAACATTTGTGTACATTTACGCTATGTATCAGGATTGGTCAAATTATTTTGCTCCAATTGTTCTGAGCTTCAACAGATTTACAAAATTCGTGTGAATAATTCGAAGTTCGATCGAATTCCGATCGTACGATTTTATCGGATGTTCGAATATGCAAATTTGGCCACTCCGATCATCGAATAATCAAAATTCAATCGTTTCGAATAGATCGAATGATCAAAGTACTTCAACTTTAAAATTCGCCTACTTTGCCAGATTGAACCTACCGAATAGCAATAGAAGCCTATGGGAATCCCCACGTAGGCTTTTTTTTTCTATTATCTGCTCGAAACGCCTCGATCGTTCGAATGGTACGAATTTTTCGAACGATCGAAGGAAATTTCACGTTTTTTTTTGTGAAATGGAACGATGCTGTTCGATCGTACGAATTTTTCGAGAAATCGAATAGCGCTCAAAAAATAGCCTAAAACTATTCGATTTCCATTTGACAGTCGAATTTCGAGGGCTAAAAGCCCCTTAGTTTTTGGAAGTGACAGTTGTCTGCCAATTAGACCCGATTCAGCGGAGCAGCATTTTATCTGTGCTTCCCAGCAACGCAACATCATACGTGCTGATTGTTATCTTTTGTGAGCAGCAGACGAGCCCTATTTGTCCTTGTTTGGGTCATGATACATAGCTTGGGGTGTCTCCACTTGTCTGTCATCTCTGTGTAACTTCCATTGACTTTTGTGCCGTCTTTGTTGCAGCTATGCCTTGGGTTTGAGTGATGTCACAATGTCAATCTGTGTCACCTTGTTTCATTCGCTGCCAGTGACGCTACAATGTCAATCTGTTACTTTTTTATTTTTCTATATTGTCAAATAAATACTCTTCAGGGCAGAAACCGTGATCTACACCCATTCGCCTGAATCGGGGGGGGGGGCAAACCTCTCCATCTCCCTCCTGGCATACTAGACCGGAGGCAGCTCCGGGAAACATCAGTGACAAATCCCCCCAGCTGTTCCGCTTTCTAAGTTCCCTGCAACAGGATGAAAAAGAGCAAAAAGACCCAGCAGGTTCAACAAGCAGCTGTTATATAATAGCAGATAACGGGAAAGAAATATTCTCTACAATGGAAGGAACAAAGGCAGCGGGAGTTTTTTGCCTTGTGCTACAAAAAAAAAAGTGGCTTTTAGAGTAACGCAGTAATTTCTCTCCTCTCTAATTAGACTGACAGTATATAAAAAAGAAAAATATTATCAACCCTTTGTGGGAACGCTTTAAATGTTTATAGAACTGCCTGCCCTCTCTGTAATAGTTTGCCCTAGCAACCTGCAGGTGGTTTAAGCTACATCCCGGAGGAAGAGATGGGTTGAATGGAAAGAGAAATAATTTTAAAAACAATGATAAAACCAATAAAAATGTAACCTACCAATCAATCAGTTTTCTGGCTGCCCCAGTCACTACCCTGTTAGATATGGTTTGCCAGAGCCATCATGAAGGCACTAGTAATGTCAAGGGATTCCCACAGTGTGGCTGGATTGGATCATTATGATGTCACTTGGAATGTCTAGGGGTTCCCACAAAGTGGTTGGTTTGAGCCATCATGATGGTGCATTTAATGTTAAGGGGTTCTCATGGGATGGTTGGTTTGAGCTATTATGATGCCACTTGTGATGTCAAGGGGTTCCCAAAAAGTAGATGGTTGGTAGGAACTTCCATAGAGTGGTTGGTAGGAGTCATAGTGATGCCACATGTATCATCATGGGGTTCCCACGGAGTGGATAATTTGGGCCATCATCTTTCGCAATATCAAGGGGTTCACACAGAGTGGTTGGAGGAGCCATCACAATGGAACTTGTAATTTCAAGGTGTTCCCACAGAATGGTTTATTTGATCCATCACAATGTAACTTATAACTGCAATGGGTTCCCACAGAGTGGTTGATTTGATCCAACACAATGTACCTTGTAATGTCAAGAGCTTCCCACAGAGTGGTTGGTTTGAGCCATCATGGTGGTACTTTTATTCTTAAGGGGTTCTCACAAGGTTGTTGGCTTGAGCCATAATGATGACACTTAGCAGCAAGTTCTGCTCTGACTGCTTTCTCTCAGTAATCTGATTAATTTGGAATATGTTTTTCACCTGAAGCGGGGGTGTTCACTGAGATTGAGAGCACCGGCTACCATTCCCCAGTCACATATCCTCTTTCGACACTTGTAATTTCATGAGGTTCCTACAGAGTGGTTTGTTTTAGCCATCATGATGGCATTTGTAATGTGAATAGGTTCCCACAGAGTGGTTGGTTTAAGCCAGTGATCCTCAAACTTGGCCCTCCAGCTGTTAAGGAACTACAAGTCCCACAATGCAATAAAGGAGTCTGACAGCCACAGTCAGGCAAATGCATTGTGGGACTTGTAGTTCCTTTACAGCTGGAGGGCCAAGTTTGAGGATCACTTGTAAGCTGTCCTGGTCTTGCTTGCAATGTCTAGAGGTTTTCACAGAGTGATTGGTCCATAATTCCATTTGTAATATCAAGGGATTCCTACAGAGTGTCTGTTTTGAGCCATGATAATGTTCCCAGAGGAGCTTGGCATTAGCCATCGCATTTGTAATGTCAATGGGTTCCAACAGAATTGTTTGTTGTGAGGCATCATGGTGGCACTTGTAATGTCAAGGGGTTCCTACAGAGTGGTAGCTTGAAACCATAATAATGCCGTTATTATGTGATGCCACCGGAGTACTTATTTGAGAGTTAATGCACCCTTCTAGCCGTGGCAGCAGTTGGAGAAGTGAAACCCATGATGTATTTAGAAATGACTGACATAATATGCCCAATGGCAAAAGTGGGATTAGTTTTGACGTACCTGAAATAAGTTGAATGTTTTCCATGGTATGGGATTATCAACCCACAAATACTTGTCTGTCGAATGTTGACGTATTTATATAAAATGCAGATTACGCCTATGGCCGGAGGCTTTTCTCACATAGAGTATTTTAGTGGCAGTATGTTGTTTGAAGGACTACTAAATGAGCCATAATCTTATATGGTCTTCTGAGAATTATATAACATTTGGATAGAATATTGCTGCCCAACATCACCTCTGTTTCTGTCCTCACAAACCCTTCATGCCCCTCTCCCATTGCATTTGAGTGTAATCCAGCTCTATCTAATTTAAATCTCAGATGTGAAAATGCTCACGGGTGTCTTAGAGGGGGAGTTTGACTTCTATAGAGGAAGTGCCTGGCAGGCGCCCGGTAGCAGCTAATTGCACTGTCCTTGTTAAAGAAGCCAGCATTGCAAAAATAGTCCTCATCAGTATGCAAATTAGCTTGTTCTTCCCAGGCTCCTGCTGCCTCTGAAATCCCCTGCATTCTGCTTTCTCCCCATGTGTGTTGTTCTTGTGTAGTGCAACTCATCACACAGCAGGAAGCATATTCAGCTACAAGACCATCTGTTTGTGTTTGGGGGGGGGGGGTATTGGTAACCATACAATTGTGGGTCTTAACAAGGTTAATTTAAAACAATAATAATATCTTGAAACCACAAACAGAAGCTGATTGGTTTAGGACCATAAAAACTCAACACTAATGCACTTTAAAGGCTTACCTTGTCCGTGTAAGGTCCACCTAAAAAGTGTCCAGGCTGCTTTTCAGGGCAGGATTGCTTACCGGCCAACATTAAATCAATTTTCAGCTTCTTTGCAGTGACTTTATCGCCTTGCCTTTCCCACAAGGAGCTTTTGCGGCAGATTCGTTTTGCAGAGCAAGCTCATTAGGGCTAAGCCTCGGACGGTGCCAAATTGCCTGTCAGAAGCACAGAGCCGTGTGGCTTTTCCGGGACTCCTCCGTCAACAATTTTTTTTTGTTAATGTTTTGTGCTTAACAATCCCCCCATTCAGGCGAAGGGTTTATCACTTTCCTTTAACGT
The DNA here is from genome assembly GCA_024363595.1 of Xenopus borealis. Classification (NCBI taxonomy): domain Eukaryota; kingdom Metazoa; phylum Chordata; class Amphibia; order Anura; family Pipidae; genus Xenopus; species Xenopus borealis. Next base: position 2,018,656 of record CM044446.1, read on the forward strand.
TTTAGTTGCTGGGCTCAAGAACACGGTGGCCATAGGTAACATAGTAAAGCTGTACCAATGACATTTTTGTATTCATTGTACACATAGACATAGGCTGCCTCCCAAAACCATCACTCTTTGTATATGGAGGATGCTATGTTTAGTGGGGGAAGTAGAGCAGGGGTTCAACCCAAGCTGTTTAGGATACATCATTATGAACCAAGAGATGCTCATTTGTGGTTCTTCATTGACAAGCTCATAACTGTCCATTGTAGAATGTCCTGCAAGACAAAGAACGTTACTAACTGTAGTGTCTGATTTTTTTTACCATTACCCCCATCTTCGTTTTTCCCACTTTAATTGTTCACCTTCCGAAATGTGTCTTTTGTGAGTTTCTGTCTGTCCATGTTTTATTCATTTTGTAAACCAAAGCGTTTCATGGATTCCACCCACTGTTTCAAATTATCACACACCTTCCACATAGCACCTGTTGCTTCCTTATCTGCTGACACCTCCCCAGCTAACTTTCTCCTTTCGGCTTTTCTAACATCTTCACCTTTAATCTAATACTTAACCCCTGCTCTGTCATGTCCCATTTGTAATCTCTTAGAAATGTATTGACCATGTCTTCTTCTGCCCTTAATCTCTTTCCTTCTGTAGCAAACAGCAGAATTCTACCAAGTGTCGCTCTGTGTGGGAGCAGAGAACCAGCCAGATTCGAAAGCACAATTTCCGTGCAAGTTGTGAGGCCCTCTACAGCGAGTTGGAACCTGAGGAACGTCTGCGTTATGCCACCACCCTACACCTAAGGCCTGATATGAAGAGCCATATGGACCGGCCACTTTTGGTAGAGCCACAGGATTCAACTGAGAAAAAAGATGGTAGCCCAGATCCCCCTGCTCCCAATGAAATAGAACCAGTTCCTGGTGCAACCACTGAGCCCTTGGCCCATAAACAACACCGGCACCATGAACGGGGAGGTGGAGACCCCAATGGAGGAGGGAGAGAGAATAGTAATCATAATGGAGATTCAAGTAATGACAGAGAGGAACGCCAATGTCAACATAGGAGTCGCAGCAAGGAAGGTGAGGGAGGTAAGGAAGCAGGAAGGGGAGAGAGGAACCGCAGTCAGGAAAGGGGAAAGCGACATCATAGAAGGGCTTCTCCTGAGGATGGGACAGAGAGGGAGCATCGGCGACATCGTACCCATCGCCATTCAGCAGATAGGCAAGGCAAAGAAGGCAGTGGCCAGCCACCCTCTGGGGGTAAGGGTGAAAGAAAATCTCGGCACCGAGGTTGTGGTTCAAGATCTGGAAACAGAGAGGGGGATGAAAATAACAGAGGAACTGGGGAAAATGGAGATGAACCACCAAGGTCACGGCATCGCAATAGGCATAAAGCACTCTCTACGTATGACACAGAAGATAATAAGGAGAACAAAGAAAGTGAATCAGGAGATAAAGAGCACCGCAACCATAGGCCAAGGTAAGTGCTGAAGAACTTGAACAGAATGGTCTATAAACCTGACAGAGACAACAGACAAATGCTGTAGGGTCATCCAGATAGATGTATTGCCATCTGGATATATTGGCACAGACATATTGGTATCCACATGCCCTCTTTAAGTTAAATGCTTAACAATCACTTTTCTTGGCCTCAGGGAAAACCTCGAGTCGGAGCTTCCACCTGGCGGGTTGCAACAGTTGACTGAGCAGCCAGAAGATGCAGATAACCAGAAGAATGTCAACCGCATGGCACTGCCCCATCCAGACAGAAGCAGCACCATCAATATTCCGGTGACCATCACAGCGCCACCTGGAGAAAGTGCCGTCATTCCAAGTAAGGCCGGACCTCTCTATTACAGGGGTAGTGATTGGGGACTTCATAGAGGTAACATCTGAGGGTTACAGCAGATATTTTACATATTATTTTGTAACAGCTCACTGTACTTCACACTTCAAACAAACCTTTCCTTGTTCCTATTTTGGTTAAAGAAGTTTGACGGGACTGATCAACAGAAGCGTTGAAGGATATCAGGGTCTATATAGAAATCTTTATTTAGTTTCACACTTCTTAATTGGCTGTATATTCAGCAAGAAACTGGCTTTTCCCATACACCATTCTTAGTATGCATATCTTAGGGGCTGATTCATGGTTGAAGTGAACATTCGAATGCAATAAATGCGATATTCAAAGTAAATTTTTTTAAAAATTCGACCATCGAATAAGTTACTTCGACCATTTAATCATTCGTTTTGAATGATCGAATGGTAAAATCCTTCGACTTCGATATTCGAGGTACTGTCTCTTTAAAAAACCTTAGATTTTTTTTTGACGTTCGCCAAATAAAAGCTGCCGAAGTGCTATGTTAGCCTATGGGGACCTTCTAGACCATTTATCTAAGTTTTATTTTTATCGAAGAAAAATCCTTCGATCGTAGGCTAAAATCCTTCGAAACATTCGATTCGAAGGACTTTGTCTTTCGATCGAACGATTTGTCTTCGACCGCAGGTGAAAAATCCTTTGACTTCGATATTCGAAGTCCAAGGATTTTAATTCAATGTAGTAGAAAATACTTCGGAATTCGACCCTTAGTAAATCAGCCCCTTAATGTGCATTCCTCCTATGTGTAGTTGAATTTGCACATATAGGTGGGAGCCTCCATATTGTTTCCCTTAGACAATATATTGTGCACGGATCTTCTTGTCTGTGGTTTCACATGTCACTTGCTCCTTTGCAGTCAATAATATAGATTTCGATGTAAAGTCTGAGGAGAAGAAGGCGATGGAAGATGACCTGACCAAGAATGGCCCCAAACAGATCTTGCCATACAGTTCCATGTTCATCTTTAGTACCACTAATCCGTACGTAGTTTTGCCGAATGCATTGGTCAGTAGGGCAAGGCATATAGGGAACTCATTCTCATGTATAATGGCCTCTTTATCTTATACACAGGGTCCGCCGTCTATGCCATTACATTGTCAGCCTTCGGTACTTTGAGATGGTCATCCTGGTAGTGATTGCACTGAGCAGCATCGCCCTGGCCGCGGAAGATCCTGTGCAGGCCGACGCACCCCGCAATGATGTAGGTATAAAGATGTGTACTGTGATAGATGCACATCACCCCATTCTTTGCTGACCTGGATGCTGGTGAGGAGAGATGGTGAAAAGAGAGAGACACTTTTTCCTGCTGCAGGATTAAAGGGCATCATTTATAATTGATTATGAACTGGTATAATCACTAGAGGGCCTTGGTGGGAGCACACGACATTTTAATGCAAAAAGCTCTTGTAGAGCTCACTCAATAAAGAATGAACTGCTGCTTGAAAGGGAAAGTAAACTCCCTGGCTGAGTTGGTTTTAGCAGTGAGTCAGAGCTGACTTCTACTGCCTGCCCGGCTTTGGAAAGGTTCACGTTCCTCCAGCTGACATTCTTCAGTATGGAAGGGACAATCTTGTCTTTATTTGTCTTCTTTCTGTGACTTTCCAGCTGCTTCCAAGCCACAACTCACTGCGTCCATTTACAGCTGTGTGTAGTTTGGAAACCAGCAGACCATTACTACCATAATATGTAGATTCATGTCTTCAGCATTTTCCATTTCCATTCAACTGTGTTAATTCTGCATTTCAGGTTCTAAAATACATGGATTATATATTTACCGGAGTCTTCACCTTTGAGATGGTTATTAAGGTAAGAAACATTTAACAGAGTGACGTATAACAGAGAGCTAGACCCCTGCCTAAACAAGTCCCTGTCTTTCAAGCAAGGCAAATACAAAGTCAACAAATGTTGCCTTCATTTTCTTTGCACAGATGATTGACCTTGGGCTGCTGCTTCACTCAGGATCCTATTTTCGAGATCTGTGGAACATTTTGGATTTCATTGTGGTCAGCGGTGCCCTGGTGGCCTTTGCGTTCTCGTAAGCGTTTTTTTTTTTTTACTATTCCCTGTAGGAAGGGAGAGATGGTAATAATAACCTTCATTAGGCTCCATAGTCTCTGATAAATATTTCCAGAAGGCAGGAGGGTATCCTTAATTGTGGTTCATACTCTGTTGAGAAGTCAACCTTCTGATCCCATTTCAACCTTTCTAATCCCATTCTGGGAACCCATAATAAATATATTTGTTGTAACCTTCATACTGTAGCCAAGGGAATGGCCATGTTTTCACAAGGATCATGCAGATTAGTCTGGGGGCAGTTGGATTAACCGTATGCATATTATATAAAATCATACTGATTGTGATGAAAATTTATGCGGTTTTCCAATTTTTTGTAAACTGAACTGATTCTAAGTTTTTCTTTGTTTCCCCCTCCTTTGCTGGAATCTCTCACTTTCTCTGTAGGAGTTTTGTTGGGTAAATGGAATCTCCTTTCTTTGCACATACAGCACTGCTCTGTATGGGAGCACATATTTTGTTTTCAAACAAACCATATAGACACATTGCAATGCCTTCATTTGTCCTATCCACATCCACCCACCCAGAATTAGAGAAATGTTTCCTTCTTGTGTTACTATCACACGAGTCAACTCTGGAGTAAAGTTCTAGATCTGCTCCTTCTTCAGTCATCAGGTTCTTAAAACAAAAAGGAAAACACCAACTCTATAATATGTTTCTAGATTATGGAATTATCTCCTTTCTTAATAATTCATCAACACACTTCTCTAAAAAGGAAAATATTTTCTCCCTTCCAACAGTCAATAGGCAGAATAGGGTTCATCGGAAGACAAACCTCTCGCTCCAAAGTAACTGATCCCAAAAAGAAAGTCTAGAATAAGGAGAGGGTTATCTCCTTCCCTAATAATCCATCACCAGTATTAATTCCAGAAGGAGAAACAAAGTTACTTATGACAAGATTCAAAAAGTGTCAAAAAAAAAAAAAAAAAAAAAAAAAAAAAAAACAACTCTAGAAAATGGTTGTTTGAAATAATGTTTTAGAAAGAGGTGACTTAAGGGTCAACTCCAGAATGAAGTTCTAGAGAATAAAAATAACCTTCTCTTGAATTATTTCAAAATTCAACTGCAGAGCAAGGTTAACTAAAAGAGAAACAATGCTCAATAAAAAGAAATTAAGGTTGGCCAAGATTTGATGTTTGCCCAACAATATATTATACCTATATGGACTTTAGTCTTTATACCTATGCAGTTGGCCAACCCAACTTCTAGAAACTAGAAAAAATATGCTGACATTATCCCTCAGTTTATATTGACAAGATCCTTGACCTAAAGTTTTATTGACGTCTTCCCCTTTGGTTCTAGTACCAATTGCTTTTTTTTAAAGAAAAATGCAGAGCACCTTGGTTCAAGACTGATCATTGATGACATTATTCATTAAATGAAACTAAAATTCTATATTATTAGGTATATTCCCTCTTGTAGAATAAGCTACGTCTTCCAGAAAAATATCATTTTACATTGCTAAAGGCACCAGTATTTTGGCCTGTACGGAGGTCTAAAAGTCATTGGAGACTGCCACATAGATTCAGTTATTCACATCACAAGTTAATCTCATTTATTCAAGATGTAAGATAGTATGAATAGAGTGCAGCCTGGTGCCCCATATCTTGAAATACAGCTTGTATGCATCTGTGTGATTTAATCCTACATCTAGTCAAGGAAGAATCACGGCATGCTAGTTTTATCGATTCTTCCTATCCATCTGAATTTCTAAATCATTTCCTTGTACAGTCCAAGATGACATTACTAGTTATTTCACTGTAATGTGAAATAGGTTTGTTAAAAAGCCACCTAACCCCCTAATCATTCCTCACTCATACACCCCAATACCTGTGTTGCTACAGAGTCTACCATATTGCAGAAATTGGTGTCATGTGGCAAGTTGTCCAGTCCCTGTACAGTTTATCTATAAAGATGAATAATTAAATATGTTCCTTTTGGTATTATGGGCACAAACCCAAAATTCCGCATTTTTTTTCTACTGGGACAACAAAGACTCTGATTGTCCAATGCAACTCAACACAGGTATTTTACAGAAATAGAAGTGCATGCCTAACATAGGTTCCGCATGATGCATGTTTTCTATTGGACAACAATGAACAGAAGCAAGACAAGTATTGGTAACATGTGGGCATTGGATTTAGTAGGGTATGGTTTCAGTAGGATGTCCAATAATGCCTTGTAAACTGAAATATACAAGTCACAGGAACATCCACATACAGGTTCTGGCTCAAAAGAGATCTTGGACTGGCTGATTTATAGAACAGGATCATCTAGAGGACCTTGTCTGACCAATTTAAGAAATGACCAGCTCAACAGGTTTTTACTCCCTCATGGCTTTGCCTGCAAATTTCGCCTGTACTTATATAGAGAAACTTTATCATTTGTTTTAAATAAAATTATAGTAATTCCTTTTTGATTCAAACAACCCCATAAAATGCAATTTTGCTTAAACTTAAAATTATACCTTTGAAAAATAATTTTCCACATCAGACTCGTAGATGAATCGTTATTGATTAGAAAGGAAAGCATAGAAGCATTTAGACTGATAGGGTAAATAATGTTTTAGAGTTCTAGGAGTCAGACATATTCAACATAAAACCACTGAGTAATCCTGAGTGATCAGTGAGTTATATCCACCTCTGATGAATTAATAATCGGCTGCTTAATACTTACTTTGGCAGCTGCCAAGCCAGGAGATAATTTTAATGACCTTCTTAGGAATGGGAGATATTAAGGTTTAATGGGCCGATACCTCGGCAGATAATTATAACTCCAATTTAACTTCAATATTTTATGACTGTAGCAATATTACTATGTAAAAAAAAAAGTATAGAGTCAAAGGCAAGACAGAAAATACAGATAAGTTTTATATACAGGACTGTATAGTGTAGTTCAAGATCAGTGGGTTGGACAAGATGAGTTTTTTGCCCGACTGCTAGAGGTCAACTCCACTATTTCTTGGCCTTTGAGAACCCACTTACACTCTTTGGAGACTTGGAAGGCTGACAATGTCCCATGTGTATTCTTTTCAGAGGAAACAAAGGAAAAGACCTGAACACCATCAAGTCTTTGAGGGTTTTGCGTGTTTTACGGCCACTAAAAACCATCAAGCGACTGCCCAAGCTCAAGGTTGTATATCCTTTATTTCATTCTAAAAGTCTTGTTATGGGATCCCTTTGGTTTACTGCTAATTGCCTCATCCTGTTGGTTTTTATTGTTCCTCTGTAGATGCAAATGTACTTGAATGTTGTAACTTCTCTTTGTTCCCTCAAAATGTAAAGCTTTTCAGCTGAGCAATCACCAATAGGTCTATATTAGAAACTGCCTTGATCTAATAAAGTCTTGTGGGCCCTTGAACCATGTGGTTAAGGCCATGCAGATCATTTAGCCCATAAAGCAAAGTGCAGAGTAAAGAGTTTGTGATGTTTTAGGTTCAAATCAACAGGAATATAGATATACAAGAGTGAAGTCTTTACAATTATCAGGCTATAGTTCCAAGGATGTTCAAAACATTTAAAGAAAATCATTCCCTCCTAAATCTAAAACAGATTGGCATTATAAAATGCCTGCAATTGTAAATCAGGTAGTTAGCTATATTGCTAGACTGACAGATGAGTAAACTGGTTGGTAGATAAACAAACTGATATATAATAAGCCAGACATACAGCTTGTGGCACCAAAATATATAGTGCATAACAAGGAATTGTAACCTGTCAATCACTATTGACTTCTGAAAGTTTTATGAAGCAGAACGTTGAGCCACAGCATTTTCTCCTGAGGCTCTACAGTATATAAGCCTTTCCAGAACTGAGCTTTCTGATAGACAAGTGACCTGACGTTGTGACCCAATGCATTTATCTTTTTTCCTATCTGAGAAAGGTTGCCCTCCTCCTTCTCTTCCCCACTCCAGCCACTGACTCTTCCTTTGACATTTTGTCTACCAGGCGGTGTTTGACTGTGTGGTGAACTCTCTGAAGAACGTCTTGAACATTCTGATAGTTTACATGCTCTTCATGTTTATCTTTGCTGTTGTCGCAGTCCAACTCTTCAAGGGCAAGTTCTTCTACTGCACAGACGAGTCTAAAGATTTGGAGAAGGATTGCAGGTAAGTCATGGGTGGTATTGTGACTGGCTATTTGTACTTTCGGACAGACATTCTTGTATTGGTGGATATTGTTTTGGCCTACTAGATTTTCACAGAATCCTTGGGGGGGGGGTTTCTTGTTCAGGGGCGAATATTTGAATTATGAAAATAATGATGTGAGGGCTCAGGCAAGAGAGTGGAAGAAATATGATTTTCACTACGACAACGTGCTGTGGGCATTGCTTACCCTATTCACAGTCTCTACTGGAGAAGGTTGGCCAAAGTGAGTACAGATTTTTAATTTTTTCCCATTTTTACTTCGGCCTCTGCATTTCGCTTTGCTCCAAATACATAAGCCTCTTCATCCCCCCTACATCCTTAGCATCACACACAAGTGATGCTGCATTACCTTGATAAATGTCAATTTAAACATGCCTTCTCCTGTTCTGGGTTCTTCTTGCAGTGTCCTCAAACATTCAGTAGATGCCACCTATGAGGATCAGGGTCCAACCCCTGGTTTCAGGATGGAGATATCGATCTTCTACGTGTTTTATTTTGTGGTGTTCCCATTTTTCTTTGTCAACATTTTTGTGGCTCTGATTATCATCACCTTTCAGGAGCAAGGGGACAAGGTCATGTCGGAGTGTAGCCTTGAAAAGAACGAGGTGAGAAACACAAGATGAAATTTAAGATCTGTGTCATTTTAACTACAAAGATAATAGGAGTTGAAAGTCATTTAAATATTATTTTGTTCCCTGATCCCGACCATTGATAAAGTCAGCTGTGACTCAAAGGATAAGCATCTATTTAAGCAAACGTTTTGACAATTTTGAATCCTTACGTTTGTTTAATTTCAGATATTTTAACATTTCCTTGAATTTAAACTCAGTGCCTTTATCATTGTTCAGCACTGGAGTGCCAAGGACTAGAAGTTAAGGACACTTCCATTTTTTTTGGACTTATATGTATCAATAATTTGCTTGTTTGGGTTGCTTGTGGTCTGGAAAGCCATTTATGGTCCCATGTTTTAATTTCCAGAGAGCCTGCATAGACTTTGTCATCAGTGCCAAGCCTCTCACTCGATATATGCCTCAGAACCGTCAATCCTTTCAGTACAAGATGTGGCGATTTGTCGTGTCCCCTCCATTTGAATACTTTATTATGGTGATGATTGCTCTCAACACCATTGTGCTCATGATGAAGGTAAATATGCTTTCCCATTCAATACTTCTGTAGCTCAAAATCTTTTCTGAATGTGGGACAAAAATGTCAATGTGTAGAGGGTTATGTAGTGGCAATGTTACCCCTGGTCAGTTACTTATAGCAAAGAAAACACAGTTTAGAGTATAGAGATCTGTGTTATTGATTGTGCAAGTAATCAATAAAAGTCAGTGGTTGTGCAACTTTACCCAGCTCAGCCAAATCAAAGTCTTTAGAGAAACACACCCATAAGATGACTGTACTTTCTTCTTACCTGCTCTTTGATTCTAGTTTTATGGGGCACCGCAAACTTATGAAGACATGTTAAAATGCTTAAACATTATCTTCACCTCGATGTTCTCGCTGGAATGTATCTTAAAGATAATTGCCTTTGGGGTACTGGTAAGTCTTCTGCATTCTGTTGATGTATAAACCTTAAATCTTTTCCTGGCAATAGAGCTGTATAAAGTCCTTGGGCATGGGCCATAATTAATATTGTCCTTCAGCTGTTGATGAACCACCAACTTAACACAACTATCATACTGTATATACTTAATCTCTATTTACTTAATTGCTGCATGGGAAGAACTTGTATCTGTGAGGGGCAGAGATAAGACCAATCTAATGACTTTTTAAAAGACCTAACTTTCTGAAATCTGAGATGTGAACGTGGCTTATGAATACCTACTTCTTTTGCAGAATTATTTCAGAGATGCCTGGAATGTCTTTGACTTTGTCACAGTTCTGGGAAGTATCACTGATATTTTAGTTACAGAGATTGCGGTAAGTAAACGGCAGTGGGTCATCGAGTGAGTAATATTCATGTATCCAAATTTTGAGAGAAAAATGGTTTCTTACAGAATGGACCAACCACTAGTAGTCTGATATCTATTCCTGTAGAATCATGTTACCAACTCTGAACATGTTCTTTTGATTGGCTGTTAAAATACTGTAAGTTTACAGGGATATGTAAGGAAAGATTTTGCAGCTACCTAATGCAGGGCATGCATGGTATATCAACCAAACCAGCGTATCTTTACCTGATCTGACCACCATCACAAATAACTGGATCATAATGTGGGCCACATGTATTCTTTTGGAAAATAACCATAACAACTTTCAAATGCCATCCACTAGGGACATGACTTTAAACATGTCCTATCCCAGTGATCCCCAACCAGAAGCTCTTGAGCAACATGTTGCTCTCCAACCACTTGGGTTTTGCTCTTAGTGTCCTCAAAGCAGATGCTTATTTTTGAATTTCAGGTTTGGAAGTGAGTTTTAATTGCATGAAAACTAAGTATAGTACCAAGCAGAGCCTCCTGTAGGCTGCTAGTCCACATAGGGACTACCACAATATTCAATCATAGCACTTATTTGGCACCCCAAGAGACTTTTTCATGCCTGTGTTGCTCCCCAACCCTTTTTACATTTGAATGTGGCTCCCGAGTAAAAAAAGGTTGGGGACCCCTGTCCTATCCATAGCTGGCTGATATTTGGAGATATATTGATTGGGTAGGACCCAAGGGTTCCTTGCATGGGTCCATAAGCTGCCATCTTAACCAGTCATTGGTCCTTCAGTAATGTTTGACCCATTTTTCTTTTTAGATAAAATGAAGGTTGACTGTAAAATGGTTTTGCCCATACATACACTTTCATGCTGCCAAATGTGGAAAAGGGATTGGGCTTTGCCCAAAGATAAATCTGGTCTGCTCATAATCTTCACTGTTAAATAAAAAAAATTGCTTTAGTTTTTAACCATTGCATTGTGTATTTCTTCAGTAATATCCTTGGTTTCCTTTTGATCTTAAAAGGAAGGCATTGAGCTACGATGGCAATGAAGCAGTATAAAATGAGTAATCTGGATAATTAATGACAATTATTTGTTAATGGTTGAGTAAATTCAGCAATTGCTTTACATTAGTTATTTTTAGTAGATGAGCCATTGACAATGAGGGTCTGTTGGCTTCCACCGTTAAGCATACTAAACAACAAACCATGCTATATCAATGTGATATAGAAATACATATTCTAACTTGAAATCCAATGCATTGAGCCGTGATGCATTGAAAATCTCAACCACCGGTGTTGATAAAGAGGAAGTCTCACCATGTTATAGAATTCACCCATCATAGAGGTCTGCCTTTTCTGGGAGGTTTACAGACCAATGCCTTCCATAGACTACATTAGAATATCTCCGGTATACAAGGACAATCTCCAGAAATGTTTCAGATTAAACTTTCTCCCAGGAATTGAAGACTCTTTGTATTAATCAACACAGAGCTCCAAAACATATCACAATTAAAAAAGGTGAGACTTCCACTTTAAGTTCAGTTGCTAATTATTTTGATCCATATGTGTATGTGCAATTGTGTTGTAGTTTTCGTGTTTGTTTATTTCCTCTTTTGTGTGTTTCATGGCCTGCCGACCCATGCCACTTAATCAACATACAATGCGGAACCCCAAAAAATATATCCAATCAAAAACCTTCTGTCTATGTATGTTGTATTACCTGCAATACCTGTGTACTGTGTGCCACCAAAACCACCCATGACAACATCACATCTAGGACACGGTTGGTTCTGTTAAGGTTTTTTTTTTTTACCCTTTTATCTCCGACTTCTTCGTTGTTCCCTTTTTTCTTTCATTTTGCTTGTTCTTCGAAGGTTGCGAGTCATGCAGAGCATCCTATGAGGAAACATTTGCCAATGCTGAGCCATTTCTAGATAGAAAACTGAAAATTTTGACCAAATTTTTGAAACCATTGCCTTTTGAATATTATATATTGCAAACAGCAGATTGTCTGTCGATGTACAGTAGAATCTGTTGTGGCGAAAGGGTTACTAGTAAAGACTAGTTGATCTTCTAATTAGCATTGGCCTTCACCTCTGCTTCCATGATTTCTTTTGCTAGTAGCAATACTTTGCATTATTATTCATTATTCTATAGTTTATAGAAACGCTCAGCATATGGTTTCTTGGGAATCTAATCCATGCTTGATTTTAAGGTTTAAGGAACAGAACTCACTGTATATTGATATCAACATGTGTTCATTAGCCAGCAGTTCCACCTCCATGACTTAACTTTGGTATTATCCAGATTTATCTTATTAAGGCACAATTGAGCTTCATAGACTTTAACCATTTATTTGTGTAACTATGTAACATATTTCCAATAGATGTTTTCCTTTATAATTATTATTATGATGTATAATTATAACCTCAGCCTAGAGTATTTCATTTTGTTTCATTTCGGTCCATGAACACGTTACGATTTCATGATCTGTGAGCGGTGATTTTGGTTCCTTTGCATGTTTTAACAGCTACCATGCATGATGCTACAGTAATGGGTTAATGTGGCACCAAGCTATACAGGGATTTGATATCTGGGGACAACAATGAGGTCCAGTAATATCTGACTCAAGAAAGCTGCTATTATACATAGTAACATAGTAAATTAGGCTGAAAAAAGACACACGTCCATCAAGTTCAAACTTTTTTTTTTACCTGCCAAACTGCTAGTTGATCCAGAAGAAGGCAAAAAAAAGCCCATCTAAAGCCTCTCCAATTTGCCTCAGAGGGGGAAAAAATTCCTTCCTGACTCCAAAATGGCAATTGGACCAGTCCCTGGATCAACTTGTACTATGAGCTTCCATATCCCTGTGTCACTTCCTAAACACCATACAACCCCTTCTTATACCTATCTAATGTATCAGCCTGTACCCCTGATTCACTTCCCTCCCTGTAACACCCCTTTCCCTCCTTTCCTCTAATCTCATTGGCTCCATCCTGTCTGCTGGGAGGAGCTACTGGTGAATAAAGCATCCAACCCCTTCTTATACCTATCTAATGTATCAGCCTGTACCACTGATTCACTTCCCTCCCTGTAACACCCCTTTCCCTCCTTTCCTCTAATCTCATTGGCTCCCTCCTGTCTGCTGGGAGGAGCTACTGGTGAATAAAGCATCCAACCCCTTCTTATACCTATCTAATGTATCAGCCAGTACCAGTCTTGATGGTTGACCATCTCCATTCTTATGTCCATCTTGTAAACGTTCCACTTAATAAGACATGTTAGAAGATGTATAAACACATCATAGCCGAGGAACATATCATTCTACTTATTTGACCTATGCGCTTGACTAATGTAGCACTGTAGTGTCCCAGAAAGAAATCATGTAGGCCTTAAAGTATTCATCCACCATTTTTAGAGTCTCAACACTAATATCTGCCTGTATTACAACTCCTTCTTCTCTTACTTTTCATCCTGTTTGTTGCCTGCTTCTCAGATCTTGCTGTTCTTTCTGCATTTGCTGAGCTTATATATTAAAAACTCAACTCAAATAAAGCAGCACATATAAATGGTGTTCTGGGTGGGGGTATGTGGATAAATGAATCACAAAGCATGCTGAAATTGTGAGCATGGGGGGAGGTTAATGATTAAAAGGGGAGTTTGACGATATTGGAACTATGCGGTACAATATATGACATATGAAAATTCAACAAAAACGAACAGAAATGATTTCTCAAGACGCAACCAATGGCTTCAGTCCTCTTGAATTTTTAAACTAAGGGGAATATCTTAGGTGATTTAAGATTCTTATTTCTCTCCCGATGTGCCTTGAAGAGAGAGAAAGTGACAACAAAATGTATTGCATGTGTTTGGTTTATCCTGCTCCCTGATGAGTTCTGAAACGTAAGCAGCTGCAAGTTTCATGCTTGAGAATGGAATGGGTTTGGCTTGGCTTGTTTTATTATTATTATTATAATTTTGCAGCAAGATGCTCTGAGAAATGTTGTTTTTGCAGGGATAAACTAAATCTGGGACACCCGTTATAACTCTCCCTCTGTCACAGGAAAACTTCATCAACTTGAGCTTCCTGCGGCTTTTCAGAGCTGCCCGACTGATCAAATTGTTACGCCAGGGTTACACCATTCGAATCCTTCTCTGGACCTTCGTGCAGTCTTTTAAGGTTAGGCAGATCGTTATCCAACTTAAATGGGATGAAATAGCTCTCAAAGGGAAAAGTGTTTAGGAAAACAAAAGGGTGGCAGAGAAGAACAGTTTATTGACTTATAGGAGCATGAGTATAGTAAGCATGAAGAAATTATTCCTGATCCAAATAGCTTATATTCACATTTAAATCAAAATATGGTACTGAATGTTTAAGGCATATCATTTAACACACGGCATTACTTTTCTGTCCCCAGGCCTTGCCATATGTCTGTCTCCTAATCGCCATGTTGTTCTTCATCTACGCCATTATCGGCATGCAGGTAAATTGCAAGTGATTACTTTGTTTATTCCAGTCCATTTGGGTGTTTTGAACCATCTGTCTTGATTGTAATAAGCAAAAGCATTCTTGAATCCAGTTTTGACTCCAATTTGACTTCTCTATATACTGTAAACTGATCAGTTGTTTGGCTGAATTGTGAGTGCCTTGCACTTCAGCTGAAACTAACAGAAGGTTCATCATTTAGTGCCTCCCAGTAATGGTACCTGTCTTCGGCATTACTTCTAGAAAACCATTTATAGTAGCCATCACCTTGAAGCAGGATGCTTTACCAATCATTCTGGATAATAATGAAGATTAGCCTCCCCAGAAAGAGACAAATTGCTATATATTTTTATATAATGAGAAGTTCTTTAATGGGAAGCCTGCTATTGGTAATCTCCCAAACAATGGGGTAGATTCATCAAAGCGTGAAGTTCCGCCACTAGAGGGAAATTCCACAGCTCTCAATTCATTTCTATGGGATTTTGCAAGGCGTATTCATCAATGGGTGAAGTGAAAAAAAAAAAAAAAATCCCATAGAAATGAATGGAGAGTGGCGGAATTTCACTCTAGTGGCAGAACTTCACTCTTTGATGAATCTACCCCCATGTATCACCCTTTGTTCCCTGCTACCAATACCTATGTTCTCTAAGCTTTCCATTTCCCCATTTCTAGGTGTTTGGAAACATTGCATTGTCAGATGAAAACTCCATAAACAGACACAACAACTTCCGCACCTTCTTTCAAGCTCTAATGCTTTTGTTCAGGTATCTCCTATCTTTCTACTTACTACTCTTCCCTCACCCTATGGGGGTATATTTATCAAAGAGTGAAGTTAACAGTGACGTTCTGCCACTAGAGGGAAATTCTGCAGCTCTCAATTCATTTCTATGGGATTTTTGAAGGCGTATTTATCACTTCACCCATTGATAAATACGCCTTTCAAAATCCCATAGAAATGAATTGAGAGCTGCAGAATTTGACTCTAGTGGCGGAACTTCACTCTTTGATAAATTTACCCCTATGTTGTAGTGTTAGATATTCATATCTATTGCCTTTCTGCCCTTTAGGAGTGCCACTGGTGAGGGCTGGCATGAAATCATGCTGTCTTGCCTCAGTAACCGACCCTGCGATCCTCGATCCGGCAACACCAAAGATGAATGTGGCAGCGACTTTGCATATTTCTATTTTGTCTCTTTCATCTTTCTGTGCTCTTTCCTGGTAAGTTAGGGTATCAGGGATAAGGTTGAAGTTTTATGTCCTTTACTGGCAAAGGAACATAATCCAATGTTCTCTAGTGCCATTGTCTTGCAGAAGGGACTGGAAAGATTTACCTTAGTAACAAGACAAAATTGGGTTATTGCTTTAGGATCTTCTAAGCCAGTGATCCCCAACCAGTAGCTCATGAGCAACATGTTTTTCTCCAACCCCTTGGATGTTACTCCCAGTGGCCTCAAAGCAGGAGCTTATTTTTGAATTCCAGGCTTGGAGGAAGGTTTTGGTTGTATAAGAACCAGGTGTACTACTAAACAGAGCCTCAATACAGGTTACAAATCCACATAGGGGCTACCAAATGGTCAATCACAGCACTTATTTGGCACCCCAAGAACATTTTTCATGCAAGCGTTGCTCCCCAACTCCTTTTTCTTCTGAATGTTGCTCACGGCCTCAAAAGGTTGGGGATCCCTGTTCTAAGCCATCATAGTTAACCTCCAAAAAATTGTTACATAAAAAAATAATCATAAAACTAAAAAGGTACGGACATTCCAAATTCTGTTGCAAATAATTGCCAGCATTAACTCTGATCCAGAAGCAAAGATGCTGCTTTTTTGTTTCTCTCTGGCGTTTGCTGAGTTAAAAGTTCCCAGAAGCCAGAATCATTACCGTAATTCCTTCTACGATACGGCAGATGCATCCGAGGAGTAATTGGGCCCTACTGGGATTTATTTACCTTGCATGGTTCTAATTTTGTCGGATGCATTTATCTTTACATGTCAAAAGCAGAACCCCTGTCCCTCGAAAGCTCCTGTTTCTGTTCACTGGTTCTCTTCCCATGAGGCTTATTTACCTTTTCTCAAGCACAAACATTGCAAGGCAGAGCTAACCGATTCATATGGACTCAGCATTATGGACAGTTTTGTTGCAATGCGTATATTTATGTAAAGGGTGAGCATATATATCTTATCACCTACCTTGTTATCCAAAGCTGATATTGTCCTGTGTTTTTCCTTTGATGCAATGATCCATCATAGAGTACTGAGCACTACAGTAATATCACGTGTACTTCAACAGAATCCCATTATTAGAATCAGAGCAGGAGAAAAAGGTTTGCCGTACAATAATGCAGAATGTGATGCATATCAGATTATATAGATACAGTCCAGAGGTGCCAGAAGTTATATTACTTTTCTTATTTGTTCTCTTTCATGTTTTCTGTGTTTCATTCAAATTTAATTTCTCTGTTTTCCCACTCATTGTTCCCACTTAATTATCTTCTTCTTCTGTTGGCTCTTACTACTGCACTCTACCATCTACTTTTCCTTAATTTACAACTATTTTTGTTTCTATTTATTCCACTCATATTTCTTCCACATTTTTCTCACTTTCTAAATCTACTATCCCTTACTTTCTTTTTTTGATTCACTCTTTTTCTATAACGTCCCTTTATCTCTTCTATTCCTTGCCTTCTTCTTCTATTTATTTTTCAAACTCTGCTATCCCTTACCTTCTTCCACACATTCTTGTACTCATTGTTCCCAATCTACATTCCTATCCTTTAATTCTTGTTCTCTACACTCCCTTTATCGTTTATTTCATCCATTCTTCTATATTCATCTCTTATTCTTCTCCCTTTCTTCTTCTTACTTCTTTTTCATTTCTTCTTTTACCTCTGCCCAATGCAATGGCTTCTCCTCTTCTTCCATATGCTGTATACGTCGCATACAATTATCGTACACCATGTTCTTGCTCTAATTCTTCCCTCATTACTATGTCATCTGTTTTTTTACTCATTCTTTCCAATCCCTTTCTCCAGTCTCTTATCATTCCTCCTACTCTACATTTTTTCTTCTCAATCTACTCCACGTTTCTTGCTTTTTCATCTCATTGCTTCTGCTCTGCTCTTCATTCTTTCTTCATAATATACATTCTATTGAATCTTCTCTGCCCCTTGTTCTTCCTTGCCAAAATGTCGCTGCTCACATTTGTCCACATCACTGTACCATCTACTTCTATCTACATTTCCCTGCTTCTTGTTATATCTTGCCCTCTTGTCTCCACTACCTATGAATAGATGCTGAATCTTTTTGTTGCTGTCATTATGGATAATTTTGAGTATCTGACAAGAGACTCTTCCATCCTGGGACCACATCATCTTGATGAGTTTATCAGAGTCTGGGCAGAGTATGATCCGGCTGCTTGGTATGCAATCGAAGTTTTCTTTCTTTCATTATAGTATTGCTGTATTGCATTGATTTTATCACAAGACACATGTCTGTTTATTTAACATTACCTGGTAGGGAACTGAGAACGGGTGTTAAGAAAATTACACTGTACATTAACTTAGCCTGTTAGCTTAGATAATGATTATCATTCAGAAAATCCAAATAATGAACTTAGTTTAACCCCAGTTTAACCCCTTTATTAAATTTTTCAAAATATTATTGATGTTAATTCCATTAGTACAGGGTTTGTAGTCTTGGACCAAATTACTAGTGTTGGAATATTTTTTTTCAGATAATGATTGCACTGAAGGACACTTTCTTTTAGGTTATCTTACCTCTTTTCCCTGGGTTTGTTGCCAGTAGAAACATTGTTGGGCACACTGACAGCTGATAATATGTATTTGGAAGATTACAATACAATAAATTCTTGATCCTAAATCTCTTTGGTTTACTTCAGATGCTAATAGACTTAGCCTCTATTGTTTACTGATAACCTCAACTATTGTCCTTGCATCAAACAACTTTCCAATTACTGGTGAACTACAATCCCCGTGTTGACCAAGGATATATTTATGTAAATATGTATATTTATTCTCATATACACATGTACATAAGTATTCCTGGTTATAAGGGTTGTACTTTAACAAAAGTTCAAACAAAATAAACATTTATTTACAAAAGCTATTGACACATATCTACAGAGACGGTAACACCCAGAATGCCACTGATAAAGGCTTGGGTTGCTGGTAGATATATTTCAGCAAGGCCTAGATATCTTAATTTTAAAGGGCTAAACAGACATCTTCCCATTAATGGAGATCAAGGAAGAATAGCAAGATGGGATTGCTTGTAGAGAATACCTAGGAATCACGAGGGAAAGCTTTGAACTCTATTGACCCAATTTGCTGTTCTCTTTCTAGCTGCCGAATTCACTATAAGGATATGTACAATTTATTGCGTGTAATTGCTCCTCCGCTGGGGCTGGGGAAACGCTGCCCATCGCGTGTGGCATACAAGGTTTGCAACCTAACGCAAATTTGCATCCATGCCAAGCTGGGCTTGGGGCTGTAGAGGAAAAGGGCTGTGCCTGCATGGGTACGTGAGGCCAGCATTGCCCTCTCCCACCTCATCATGCTTTTCCCCTTGTCCATAAGGGTCACTGGTAGCTTCACCAAAAGATTCTGGAAGTTCACTGCAGGAATAACGTAATTAAGTGGGGAATATAAGATTGGGAGATGATGATTAAAAAACCTGCACCTACTTCACTCTTTAGTGAGGCTATCTGCCACCCCTTGCCAAGCATGATGAATGTTTATTCCCTTCAATCCCATGGAATGCATTCACAGGATTTGGAATTGAAGGGTTTAAACAGGTGCCCCATCTGGCAAGGGACAAGAGACATCTGAATGTCGCCTGTGTTCTACTGTGCCAGAATTCAGGGGTCACCTCCCTCCTGGATGGTCAAGGCCAACCCTGCCAGACTTCTGTCTCAATGAAACACAATGAACAGAAGACAAGCAGTTGTCACCTCTCCTTTACCCCATAACCTTTAACCTAAACAATGCAAAAACATACCTGTGGTTCGTGACAGGACTGTACATGTGCAGGCTAATCAGATATGTTTTTTTGTCTGTTTTCCTCCCATTCTTCCATCCCCTGCTACATCCATTCCTCTTTTTTCCCACTTCAATTCTATTGCTTTTTCTCTGTGTTCTTTCTCAAACATGCTTTTATTCCCCTTTAATGTACACTTTATGTTTTATCTCCTCTTGTACCTTGATTTCCTCTACCCCACTTTTCCTTGTCCGCCTACACATTTCTGCTTCCCATTATTCTTTCTTTCTATGTATACATCTTTTTGCCATTGCCCCATACTCTCATATCTAAATATGTGTTTATTGTTTTATCCTGCCTTAAAACCATGACTATTCCATTCGCCTATAAATTCCACTATCATGTTTCTGTCTGAATATTTTTGCCCAACCATCCCTATTTATCATTTGAATCTTCCATTTTGTTTCTTACTGTTTTTAACTGTTTAAACCATCTCCGTCTCTTATTGGTTTGTCCATTTGTTTCTGCCTTGTTCCTGTCCTTTGCAATTGCACATTGTCTACCCTCTTGTCTCTTTCTGTTTCATGCTCATCACTCATTGTCTGTCCTCTTGTCTCTTACTGTTTCTTGTTCTTTACCATCTCTCATTGTCTGTCCTCTTGTCTCTTTTTTTCCTTCACCGTGTCCTTCTTTCACTGGGCATTGGTCCTCTTCATGTTTCCTGTTCCTTTGTCCTTTTTGCTACATTTATGCCTGAACTACCCCCCTCCTACCTTCTTGCCGCTGCAGTGGGCGCATTGGTTACACTGACATGTACGAGATGCTGCGACACATGCCCCCTCCCCTTGGTCTGGGGAAGAAATGCCCTGCACGTGTGGCATATAAGGTAGAACAGTCGTGTCGCTCTTCACCAGTAACTCAGCTTCACTGGTACCCTTCTCCTGTCTCTGTACTGTGCCTGTACCGTGCTGTGTATTTTTTCCCTTTAATACCTAGCCTTCTCTTTTTTCTTCTCCACCTTACCTAATCTAGCCCTATCTATGGAGTCGTTTGGCCTGTTTATGCAGAACTTGCCAACTGCAGGTTTATAAACTACTCCTACCGCTAATGGAACGTTCCAATCCCTCTGTGCTCCACCCAGTCATGGCTGGTGGGATCTTACTCTAAGCATTTTTCCTCCTTTCCCTGTAAAGGGACAGTGAGCTTTTCCCGTGAGCCTCTTTTTTCCGTTTCTTTGTATCTCTCAAGCACAGGCAGAGAAATCTCTTACGACTCCCAAAATAAATGCCTTTTGATTGCATGTTTTCCTTTGCATGTTAACTTGCATTTTTTGTTTTTAGTGCATGTTTGTTATGGAGATGGATGTCTATGAATGTATTTTTCTTTATTTGTAACAATGTCATTCTTTATATTCCCCTTAATTTTAATTTCTTAAAATGTCTTTGGTTCTCTTGGGTTGTGTCTGCAATACGACCGCAAAATCCCAGAGGAAAAACAGTCCATGGAATTGAGCATGAATAATTTATTCTGCTGTATTTTGGTACATGATCAGTCATGAGTGGTGGTTCTCATCCAGTTGCTCTACATGCCCAGAAGAAAGGTTTCCAAGCTTGGATTTCATAGTGGAATAAACTTTAAGTTATTAGGGATTTTATAAGTTATTAGGAATTGTAAGTGGTAGTTCTCCACAATATACAGAGCTGTCTGTAGAAAGGCCATTTTTCTTGGCCCCCATAGAACAACACATTCTAGCTGGGCAGTGATGATTTAAGCACCCCTCTGTCTGCACTATATAAATTATGTTTATATTTATATTCAATACAAACATGAAGGGAGGCCAAGAGATTTCCATTTTCTTTTTTTTTTCATTGGCGGATGTCCAGTTAAGACATTTCGCTGTATGGAATTTGTGACTCCTAAAATAAATGCTCAAGAACATCCATATAAGCTGCTGTGGTGCATTTTAGCAGAACAGCAATCCGTATACAAAGCCAGAGCTGGGAGTCATTCTGAACACATTCAAGGAAGTTAAACATATTTTAATTTGAAGGCATCATCATGAACATCTGGTTGTGAGCCATTTTCATGAGTAGGTCTTTAATCTGTCAGCCCTTGATTGTTTTTCCTGTAATCAATGTGACTTAACAACCTCCAACCTACCCATTCTCCTTCCATAGCGTCTCGTAAGGATGAATATGCCTATCTCTGATACAGACCTGACTGTTCATTTCACCTCCACCTTGATGGCTTTGATCCGAACTGCTCTGGATGTTAAATTGGCTTCAGGTGGGCCTTTCTGATCTCTTGCTTTCTTTCTGTTTGTATGATGAGTGTAAATAGACATCCAATCATTTATTTCTTCTTGTTGAAGGTGGAATTAAACAACATGAATGTGATGCGGAGCTGAGGAAAGAAATCTCCTCTGTATGGCCCAACCTCTCCCAGAAAACCTTGGATCTGCTTGTACCACCTCATAAGCGTCAGTGGACTCATTCTTCTCATTTTCTTCTTAAGGCTCATGTTCTGTTCAAATATTTTTAATTATAACCCATGTACCTAGTTAAATAATACAGTTAGCATCGAACAAGAGTCCTTTGGTCAGCTTGAGACAAGTATGGAGCTGTGATAACTTTTACCCTTCCTGAGACCAAAGAACTAGTACTTTCATTGTCAATGCACTTGTACCTCATTCACATAAATAGGAACCTCTGGGATTCCTTTTGAGCATTGCATTTGTGCATTTGCTCTTTTTTCACTGTTTTCAATGATCTACCATTTCTTGCAGAAGATGAAATGACTGTTGGAAAGGTCTATGCCGCCCTAATGATCTTTGACTTCTACAAGCAGAATAAGAACAGCCGTGATCAGTCTCGCCAACAGTCTGGTGTCCTTTCCCAGGTGACAACTAAATCTATATGTCATTGTTCTTAGCCTGATTGGGTCGGGTCTCTTATAAATAACATTTATTAGTCTGGAGGTTAGGTTTTCAATGTTTATCAAAGGGATTTTTAATACTCTCCACCAAGGTATTCCATACTTTAGATATAAAACTTAATCATTTGGTCTGTTTGTGTGTTATAGACTGGTACAGTTTCCCTTTTCCAGCCATTGAAAGCTACTTTGGAACCATTCGGAAATTCCGAAATGTTTATCCGCCAGAAGAGCTCGGCTTCTCTAAACAATGGAGGTGTGATGTAAGTTTTGCGTTTTTCACTTCCTTCTTTGTACAGTTGGAGGAAAGACTTTACAATTTAGGGGTAGATTCATCAAAGAGTGAAGTTAAGAGTGAAGTTCACTAGAGTGAAATTCCACCACTCTCCATTCATTTCTATGGGATTTTTAAAGGCATATTCATCAAAGGGTGAACTTTCACTTCACCCATTGATGAATACGCCTTGCAAAATCCCATAGAAATGAATTGAGAGCTGCGGAATTTCCCTCTAGTGGTGGAACTTCACTCTTTGATTAATCTACCCGTATATGTTGCCTCCATTTTCCAGGCCTGCTCAAGATACAGGTATTCGAGAATCAAGTTCTTGGGGAACTCAACCTACTACAGATCCCTTTTCTACTCCGAGGAGCACTGCATTCCAGAGAGGGAACTCAGAGGAGATCCATGCACAAAGAAATTGCAAACAGGTAAACTTTACACATTATGCTTCAACCTTCTCCTGTTATTGGGGGAATTTTAAAGATATATAATGATCTCTGTATAAACAAGCTCCAACCTCTCCCGAGCTGCCAGTGTCTCAGATTTACAGATAAAGAGGTGTTATAAATGAGTTTGCCTGGCTCGGCATTCTCTCACATTTTCTCTACAGAATTAAAGTATACACAGAACATTCCTTCTTTGTATATTTTTATTTATACATAATGGTAGGAGGTGCCATATTTATTCCCTTAGACCAGGGCTGTCCAACTGGCGGCCAGTGGGTGGCATGAAAGTCTGCCTGCTGTGTCTGTTTACCATGTGTAAGATTTAAGGTATTACTAGAGATTAGCTGCCCCCTGCAATAGTTAAACCTCAAATTCAGACTGTAATCCCCTGTATTGTTCACAGCTGTGACACCTCTATTGTTCACACCCTAAAGCCCTGTATTGATCACACCTGAGGCAGGTCACCCTTCCCCCTCTGGATGCAGTTTTTATTGCGCCTTTGCATCAGTATGAGCATCTGGAGGGCCCCTAGGGGATGCAGTCTTGAGTGCACCCCCTGCAGTTATGCCCCAGTCCTCAAGGGAGGAGAGGGCATATGGATCTAAGGATATAATATCTTAATATGACCTAACTTTTTTCACATGTGAGTGATAAGTGATATCCCTGCAATGAGCACCAACCAATTAGGTTTTTTGGTGTGCTACCACCCTGTGGACATGGTCTTGTGGTAACATGGGTGTGGTTTAAAGTAGGTGTGGTTTAAAAACAGGGAGTGGCCAACACTGGCTTCCACTATCAGCCCTGTAGGCCACGTAGGCCAGAAAAATTCCGGCCCTCTGTACCACAGAAGTTGGACAGCATTGCCTTAAGTACAGTATGAGAGTATAGCTTATTGTGTGCCCAGAACATTCCTTCTCTGTATATTTGTATTTATACATATGGGAGGAGGGAGGTGCCATATTGATTCCCTTAGACAGTACAGTATGAGGGTATAGCTTATTGTGTGCCCAGAACATTCCTTCTCTGTATATTTGTATTTATACATATGGGAGGAGGTGCCATATTGATTCCCTTAGACAGTAAAGTATGAATATATATTTTATTGTGTGTCCAGAACATTCCTTCTCTGTATATTTGTATTTATACAAGTGGTTGGGAGGTATTCTTTCCAGTTACATCTGCGAGCACTGTTTACTGTGTGAAAAAAATATTCCCTCTTTATAAAGTTGAGTAGGGTCTACACCTTATGCTTTCATCCTATGCATATGTGACATGCACATATCTATTCAGTCTGTAGAGATGAAGCAAATTGGACAGACTTTGTCTAATGGAGGAGAACACTCTACGGGCCTGGAGTCTCACGGTCGTGCAGTTTCCATGCCACGGCTAGCAGCTGAAACCCACGTGAGTCTAGATAGAAAAGACAAGTTCTTGGAAAATATGTTAGGAACTCAACTTGGCAGACATGTAAGACCCAGATGTTTCACAAGCCAGCAGACACACCAACCACAAGTTATGTACAGACAGGCATAATATGATGGACATTTAGCATGCACAAGCACACACAAGCACCATGTGTTGGGCTAATAAGAGATTTGGGCTAATAAGAGATTTTGTGTGGGG
Source organism: Xenopus borealis (assembly GCA_024363595.1). Taxonomy (NCBI): domain Eukaryota; kingdom Metazoa; phylum Chordata; class Amphibia; order Anura; family Pipidae; genus Xenopus; species Xenopus borealis. Next base: position 2,043,431 of record CM044446.1, read on the forward strand.
AAAAACATAACAGTAGTGGGTTAGATTAGACTTAGAAAAGATAAGATCATTATGGATCCTAGTGCATAGAAGACGAATAGACGTGGCTATAATAAACTAATGTTTACAGAACCATAGAAAAGATAGGTTATAGTGGACCCACAGTGGATCTTAACAGATGAGAAGAGCCTTTGTAATAACTGCAGGAACCATTGAGAAACATCATTTATAGAAGAACTACTATGAAATTCACCTAGGTTCCATTGGATAACTTTGGAAATCAATAGTTAAGTCTATCAATGACCCTGATGTATAGAACACAAGAAGGGAGTCCATGCTTAGAAATGAATAATGAGATCATAATGGATCCTCATATTGGAATGGAAGAAAGTAATAGATTAGCTGTTCAACCACCATTGTTTTGATGTATACAATATAAGGGGAGAAAAATCACATTGGCAACATGATGGAAGATAAAAAAAATGGCCTACTACATGCTGGGTGCTGTATGTATATACTGTATATATATATGCTTAATTATGACATGTATTTTCCCTTTTTTCAACCAATACTCTCCTGCTCCTTGAATTCCATTTCCATACCATTTTCCATCTATCTCACGTGTCCTCTTCATTCATATTTGCTCTATTTCAATTTGTCTTTATGTTGGTCTTGTGGTTCTGTCTTTCTTTGTACTCCTTCCTGGCTTTCCTTTATACCTACCCCTTGCCTCTTCCCTGTTCTCCAATCTCCCCATCTCCCATCCTCCATGCTGTCTGCTGCTGGTCTACCGTGATGCCGTTTGAACTGCCTCACCTGTCTGTCAATCATCAGCCAAGAAGCCGTGCTCCTTCCCCTGGAAATGGTTTCCTGCCAGTATGTAGCCTTGTTAATTTTACTTGTTGTCGTGCTTACCAACGCAACGTCTCAGCGCCATATTGAGTTAATAAGTCAACAATTGCAATTGAGAAATCTCTAAATAAGCCACGTTAGGCTACTTCTTACAAATACTCTGGCCCTTTTTATTGGGACCTTGCTTTGATGCCTGTAGTTTGGGAAAGATGCCTTAAGCAGGAAGTTCCCTGTAGTGGCCATTCTTCCATTTACCTATTTTACCCCAGCCATAGTAATAACTGCAGTCTGGGATACCAGTTGTGACTTCTTTGTTATTACTTTGCCTCAACCCTATCAGAGTATGGTAAAGAGAGGAGCTTAGGAGAAAGAGGTACACAATGAGCATTCTTCTTGTGTAACTACTGGGGGGGGATTGGATTCACTTTCCTGAGAGTATCCTAATGGGGATAATTAAAATAAGCCTTTGTATCTTCTGTTTTTCCCCCCTTAGAGTTTGAACCTTGGGGCAAAGCCCCTTAAGTCATAGAAAGATTATACATCTAGGACAGCTAGTCATTCAGGCTTGCTATTAAAAATATCTATGGCAATAGTTTTCACTTCAGCTCTTACCCTACTTGACCTTCCAGCTGCGCTTTCAGGTGTATTTAGAAATTCAAAAAGGCACTCTCTAAAACTTACCTTATTTGGTATTTAAGGCTGAGCTGCCCTTGCAACAAAGCCCACCCCACCAATGAAGCAAGCCCTAGAGTTGTTGAATCATGCCTTAACAGTAGGGCATAGCTACAGGACCACTATGGGGGCTCTAATTTGTTGAAGAGGGAATGGGAACAACAGATAAGCTTTGGAAGAGAACAGGATAGAAAATCCACGCTTTGTAGGTGAACTAAAATCGGGCTGCATTCGTGGTTAATGTGGCTGTAAAGTGATCACTATGTGCTATCCCACTGTTAGATATTGATCTATCATTTCAGCCCACCATTGTGTTTTATGTGTTCTATGTCTCCTGTAAGAGTCCTTGAGTCACGTCCAACCTCAAGGTCTTTAATTCCGGGGAAATGTTATCACAGATACACAGGAGATATGTCTTTGAGGCCTTAATAAAACTAAATTATGCCAGCTGGCAGTAGAGAAAAGCTGGTGAAGAACTAAACATGCAGTAGGTCTTGCGGGACTTTTATACTAAGAAAGCAAAACAAAAATAATACATTTTGTAGCACAGAAACTTGAAGAAAAGTCAAGCCAAGTTTCTACATGAATGGCAACAAAGAGGTCGTGGAGAATTGGATTGTGGAGCAAAGCAAACGTTGTGTATAACAAGGTCAAATGTTTGATGGGAAAACGTCTAGGGATGTTTTTCTCATTATATTGAACATGGCTAGTCATTTTATGCACAGTACTATCCAAGTCCAAGGCCACAGCTCATTGGCTAGTATATGTGGCAAAAACAACCTCTTGGATGACCTAATTGAAGGTTAAAATGCATTTTAGAGTCATCAGCTTGATGGAACCATATCTTATTGATATATTATTGGATTGGTATTAAAGTTGTGATTATTTTTTTATTTTTATTCAAGTCAATTCCTGATGCCAGTCCAATGAAGCGGTCTGTTTCCACCCTGACGCCGCCACAACGAGCACAGCTATATGAATACTCTCTAGAAAGGGTCCCACCTGAGCGCATTCACCAACACCATCACCGGTGCCACCGGCGGAAGGAGAGAAAGCAAAAGTCTACAGAGAGATCACCGCAAATTGAGGATGCAGGTGATAAAAACAGTGAGATGCCAACAGACAGATGGCCCAAATTTATAGGTCCTTACTCATTTCCTGGTATCTGGTTCTTATTTTTCAGATGCCCCCACCAGGGAGAGAAAACATGAAAGAGGACGATCCCAAGAAAGGAAACAGCAGCCTTCGTCTTCATCAGAGAAACAGCGCTTTTACTCCTGTGACCGATATGGAAGCCGCGACTCCGGCCACCCTCGTCACTGCGATCGCAGCCGGGCACCATCACCTAGTGCAGGACAAGACCACAGCACACAAAGACAGGTAAGACGAAATCTATCCCACGAGCATCATGTAATATCCGTAAGTATCCAGCAGAGGGGAGCAGCAAACCACATGCTGAAGTTCCATCTCTGATACCTTGTATTGTCATGGTCCAGGTCTATACACCTATATTTTACCCAGAGTTCTGTTATTTGTTGTTGTGTGTGCATTTGGGAATGTCTGATTTCCTTCAATTAATTGATGATGTGTCCTTGTGATATCTATGTTGCCTTTCTGTAACTCTGTGCCTTGTATCCCCCTTGTCTGCTTGCTTGTTACTTGTCTATTGCATGTCCCTGTAATATTCCATATGTTCTTTTCTTATTGCTTCCTGTGAGTCATTGTAATATGCCTCTTTGAAACAAGTCATAGTGATATCACTCTGCTGAATCGCATAATATTCCTGTTCTGATTTGATTTGATTTTGATTTGATGTGCTTTTTTTTTTTTTTTACCCTTTCCATTTAGGGCAGTGGTTCAGCCAGCGGAAGTCCACGACTCACAAGTTCCGGTGCTAGCACCCCATGCCGGGGGATCCGGAGACAACTCCCTCAGACTCCTCTCACCCCTCGGCCTAGTGTTACATATCGGACAGCTCACTCCTCCCCTGTGCACTTTGGAGGGCCTGTTTATTCCCTAGGGCGTCTAAGTCGGGGTTTATCAGAGCACAACACCCTACTATATACCGATTCCCCCAGCCACTCAGCCTGCACAGTTACTCGAATTGGGTCTGACCCCTACTTAGGACCACGCCAGGATAGCGACAGTTACTGTCCTTTGTCAGAGGAGACATTAACTTTCGAGGAAGCCTTGGCCAGCAATTCTGGACGTTCATCCCGGACTTCATATGTGTCTTCTCTGACCTCACATTCACACCAGCTCAGCAGGGTACCAAATGGTTACCACTACACCCTGGGGCTTAGCACCGGGCCTGCCACAGCTCCAAGAGGCCGAAGCTACTATCATGAAGCAGATGAGGATGACTGGTGCTAGCACATGGACCCACAACATGTTCCTACTCTTACCTCTGCTTCAGAGGAAAGCCAGAGAAGCATGGGAAGTGTCAACAAAGGTGTTCAGCTGTCCGAGTTACTACTGATGAGTTTTATCATCAGCTGGTGCATAAATTTCCATGACAACAGTTTGTGTTATGGGAGAGCAGAGGCAGCCATCTTAGAAAAACTCTGAGCATGGGGTGATTACAGGAAGTGAACAAGCTCAGGTTTACAGAAAGCAGAAATGGGGCAGCTGACTGTAGGATGTGCTTTGAAATATATCATAACAAAGGTTAATTTTGTTTGTGGGGGTGGGAGAGCAAAGGTAGCAGTTTCCTTTCTCATTTTTGTGGTAAGGCACCAAACTGCAGAGGGTAAGAGGTTGAAGATTAGAAATGAACAAGGTAGGTGAGAGCAGCAAAGGCCTTACAGTATCAAGTTTTTCCATTCTTATAGATTTTCACTGTCAATTCCTATTCATTTCTGATGCTAATAACCATGTCAACTAACAGCAGAATGATGAATTCTGCTCACCTCATTCTTACATGCTCAGCTTGCCATCATAGACAAATGGCCCGGCTATCCCAGTGCCTCATCCACAAAAAACTGCCACTAAAATCATATAGCTGTTGTGTTTTTATAGCAGCTTGCAAGAAGCCAGGGCTCTTCTTTCATTCTGTCCTGTAGAACGTTTCCAAACTGCTTGCTCCTCTGAGACATCTTGCTACACAACCTAAAAAGTCGTCATCTGAGAATGTTGTCATTTACAGATATCTGGTGATAACTGTGTGGCCTGCTGGTTACATTGTAGGTCTTTGAATGCCATTGCTACTCATACATTGAGATATTTGTGATGTGTGTCTATGAAGCTTGACTATCCGTTGACCATTGTTCTCAGTCCAGAGAAGCTTCACCTCCTTTAGGTACAGCATACACATTCGTTATGCGTTGGTCCAAACATGCATGTAGTTGGTCGCACAATGTAGGAGCATCAGTGTTTCAGCTGTGTTATTATATTTTTTAGTGTGTATGTGTGTGTGCAGTAGTTACAGTTTGAAATGTATTACTAATGTTCACAGGGAGCCTTCCCCCTGTCGGTTTTAAGCTGCTTCTTTACATAGTCTGCACACCAGTCTACCAAACTGTTAGGCTCTATAACTATTTAAACCTTTTAAATTCTACTAAAGGTGTGAAGCCATCAACCTGCCATTCTAACAAGACCCTTGATAGGTATGTGGAGATGTCCAACTCTGAATATTTTCTGTGCCATTCAGTCATAGAGACAACAAGCTGTCTGCCCCAGTGCCAAATATTTTGGAGCCTTGTGGACCTGCAGGTGACAGACTGTGCCAATCTCTGCAAGCCCGGGGTACTCCTATTACACATTCTTATTTCTGAAGATCTTGGGCAGTACACTTGTCCCATGGCAATAAGGCACTCCATGACTGCGAACATCTCGTAGAGCCGTGTGGCCTTTACATGAATATGTAGCATATAATTTTCATATCAAGCACAATGTGATAAAGATTTATGGTAAGCATGACGATATAGTAGGAGTGTGAATTTATTCTTTACAATGCATATAATTACTTTAAATATACTTTTAAGGTAAACAAAAAAAATCTATTTTAAGGGCAAAAGCTGATTTTCCAAAGCCATTATTGTCGGCAGTAGAACCTACTGTAGGTGACCGCTATAGCCCTGACCATTTTACTCTGTTGGTCTTGAGAGGGGATTTCTCGAGTACCTTTCACGGTTGATGTGGTGATGATTACCTACATCTTCCATTGATTCATGATAGAGTGTTGCCATAGCAGTAGCAGAAGGTTTGGTGCCTGTTGTTGTGACGTCCATATGATGTAATTTCAGCACAATGTTTCTTGTATCAGTGGGGTGAGTAGAGGCCTTTGGTTTTGCAAGAGACAATGTATAATTTTTCTTTCAAGTGAATGATCAGAAGTGGCATTGGCTTCAGCAGAGGGATCATAATAGTGTCTCATAGGTAGGCTGTCACGCCAAGCACAATTGTTGAGTGCATGCTCCTTTGGTTTTGACTTTGAAATTTAAACAGAACTGATACACGCAGGAGGTAATTTACCTGCAAGGGTCAATGTGCAGTCTGCTCATTTCGCACCTCTTTTTCCAGCATGGCTTCTGTCTCATTTCACTGCTAAGTGCCTATATTTCAGAGACGGCGATTTGTTGAAAGAGCAAAGCTCTTGTAAATGGAGAGGCATCATTGCTTTTTTAATGCCGTCTCCAGTTTTCTGTCCCTTGGAAACCATGAGAGCTGTACTCATCTAACTCCATAGGTGGCCATGTGGAATGCAACACATTTCATATGAATTGTCACACATTTATTCCATAACTGTTACCAGTCCATGTTTTATATTGTTATAGAACTCTATTTAAAAGCTACAGGGTTATAAATGTAATTAAAGTTTATATATTAGAGTTTCATAAATGAAAAGCAACTATTTATTGCCCAACAAAAACAAGTTGACATGGGCCTAGTCAACACACTGGTGTTACTCATTTAAGTGGCCAAGTTGTAATGTATGTAGTCCAACAGGATGATCCTTATGACCATCTAGAATGATGACATTGACAATCTAGTCCCTACTTAAATTTAAGATGAGCGTTGTGGTTGGTCTAACATCCATTTTTCTTTTACTAGAATCTCTCTATACAAAAAACTCTTTTTGTTCCATATAACACAATTAGAAGGCAATCTATACCCAGCAATTTTATGTCATAATCTGATCACCGGTCATGAGAGATCATTAAAATTTGAGAATGTTGAACCTGTTAAGGTACAATGCACTTTTCCTCTGTACCCGGTTTGACATTTGTAGAGGTGACCTGTAAATATTATACAGCAGGCTTGGGTTCTTCATATTTTATAGTTCTCTTTAGAGCTACAGAGGACACCCCCAGTGCTTTGACTTGGGGTAGCACATAGGCATGCAAAAGTATTTAATTTTATATGAATCATTTTAATGATGTTTTTTACTTAATCATGCATGGTGGCTCAGAATCTATCACACAAGTCTCATTATCCTTCTATAAACAAGGCAGAGTTGCATGCGTTTTGGATTGTATCGGCCATACTGAAACGAATCTCTGCTTTGTCCATAGTCACTCTCAGTTGGCTGGGCTCTTTTTTTAATCTTTAATACTGTTCTGTTAGCCTGTCTTCTTACCATGTCTCTGTATATATATATATATATATATATATATATATATATATACACACACATATGTATACAATCAAAAATTTCCCTTTGGAAATGCACAGAAAAAATAACATATTAGTTGTCTTGGAAAAAAACATCAATCTTACTATAACTAAGAATAATCTATATTTAATTACCCAGTTCTCTTTGTACATTGTCAGATACATCGTTCATTAGTGAAAAGAAGCTGCCAGGCATTTCATCTTAAACCTAACCAATTCCCTAACCTTAGGATTGTATGCATGTTTCTTTTTTGTTTAATATATCATTTTCTACTGTATGGAATTCTTTGGTTGGACGAAGGTTTATTTGAGAGTCTGAGATTTAATACAAAAATGTGTTGATTTCTGCACCAAAAAAAAAGTTAAGGGTATGTCTAGAAAAGTGGAGATTGTCCTCTGTCTTTCTTAAACACCCATAATATATTCATATATTAGATCAGAGGAGCAAGGAAGACTGGGTTGTTTCAGGGCCATTGTGAACTCTTGATACCTTGTAGTGGGGGGATCTGTCCTTCAAAGCCCTGTGCCTCGTGCTCTCATTTCAGTGCCTCAGCATTCAGAAAGATTGATACTCTCCCTTTAGGGGCTATGCAACGAGGAACAAGAGGAGCTAAGAACTCAGCATCCTTTCTGTATACACTGTAAGCTTTATCTGCTGGACCCTCCCGTTCCAAGGCTTCAGGATAAATGCGACCAAATGTTTTCTATGGTTTTTCCCTTAAAATGAAGAGGCACAACTTCCACGTTTTAAAGAAAAAAAGTAAAATGTATAAAAAAACTATTTACATAAAAACAATGATATGTGCAAGAAGCATGGAATTTTTCATTCACCCTGCAAGGACCTGGTCTCTGTTATTTTAATGTGAAATTACTCAGCCCTAATGCAGACATGCACACCTGGTTCTTCCTCTCCCTCTTGGGCTATCAAAGTTTTTTACATGATGGGGGGGGGGGGAGGTATGCATCTTTTGTTTAGACTGTGTTAAAAGCATGCTTGCCAATTGTATTATGATGTCTCAAAAAAAATGTAGGCAGCATCTCATTGGCTGTATAAGTCAAGGGACTGTAGGTTTCAAACATGGGTTTTGAACACAGTTGGGAAAAACAAAGTTTAAAAAAGGGAAAGAAAGATGATAGTGGTAAGAATGCATACCGGTGTAAGGAGGATTTAGCCCAATAATATGCTCCTTGATTAACTAAAGAGATGCTCTGCCATTGAAGGGATTGACATGTCTCAGGTTAAGGTATGTCTGATGCTACGCAAATCTATTTTTGGATTGCCAGCATACTAAACCTCAGACCTCATTGGTTGTAAAAGTCAAGGGACGGAACAACGGGTTTTGAACAAGGTTGTAAAAAATAAAAACAATATTGACGGTGTTAGAAATGTATACTGGTCTAAAATCCTTGGCCCTAATTTTATTAAACATGATTGGCATGTCCCAGGGTAACATTTTCCTGATGCATATATTTTTGGATTGTCAGCATACTACATCTGCTTGCCCATTCTTTCCCTTTTTTGCCCCAGTATATTTCATTTGAACCTGGCTGAGGCTGAATCTTTTCAGTTTGGCAACAAAGGCGGCTGTTTAATTTGAAAAGCATCGGCGATTATTTATTTTATTTTTTTTAAAATATGGTTAAGTGTCGTATTAAGCTTTAAGTTGGCTTTGGAACTTATTTGAGGGGAGGGTGGGGCATGAATAAAACTCCTTGTTAAGCTGTATCCCTTAGTTCCTTCTTCAGGACCTTAAATGAATACAAGTTTGCTGTGTTATTCATGTTCTGTCCCCAAAGAGGCCCAAAAGGTTTGATTTCTCTCTCACCTTCATTATCCTTCTGAGCAAAATGTCCACCGCTGTTGTTTTATTCCAATGGGTTCAAGTTCTAAAGGTTCTGGAAAAAAAAAAGGAGGGAAGCTTAAGAGATATTTGGCCTCAACACTGCCTTAAACAACTGCTTTGCAATGCCTTGCATGGCCACTAAAGTAGCCATTTTGTTTTCAGGTTGTAGAGATTTTCTTTTTTTAAATTAGAGCTCTGACTCCCACAAAGCAAACACAACCCATAGTCGCCACAGCGCAGACATATACACAAAGTTGACAACAATAATTGCCTCCACTTGATTGTTTGCATTCTGAAACAAGAGTTTGGCTCTACCTGAATAATTAATGTTTGCATGTGAAAATATCTACATATTAAATTATAAAAAATGGTCACAAAAAAACACGCAGAACTTTGCATGAACGATGCTAATCATCCCTTCGTACTCTTTTGATACAAAGTAACCATGCGTTCGTTTCTTCTTTTTTTTTGTTTTTTAAATTCATATTTGATAAAAAATTGCGGATTTGTTTTGCGAAACTTTCTACGAAAAATGAAGAAAACAACAGAGAAGGGAGGAAAAAAAAATTCACTCGCCGTGTTGGAAATTTGGATAGCAAAAAAAAAAAAAGGTGAAACCGTCAACACGCAAAACAAAAATTTTCATGAATTCCAATGTTCTGCCTGAAATGTGTTTATGGGCCCAGACATTGGATTGGAATTGGTTCTGATTTTACTCGTTTTGTAAGAAGCAAAATTAAAAAGGTCCTTAAATCTGAATAAAAACTTGGCAAATAAAAACATTGTTCTGTGGTGATTGGGACGGACACACACACTAAGGTTTCTCACACAAATCCAGTCACACAGAGCAGGTTCTTCTGCTCTTCGAGCAACGCGCCTGGTATTTATGGTCTGCTACTTCCCATGAGGCAATGCGAAGCCGAATGACGTGTGCGGCGAAGTGGCGGGACCGGGTTACAGAAAAGTGCTACGCGCTCATTGGCTGGATGGTGACAGGGCGGGAAAAGATACCGGGCTGAGGAGTGTGGGGATGCTCTCTTAGAGGCTCGAGGTAAAGATGAGTGAGGGGCGGTAAATGGAGTCTTTGGGATTCAGGAGGGCTGGGGAGGCGGCTCCTCGGTAACATATATGAAACTGTATTGTGTGAGGGGAGCGGCCGACCAGGAAACATACCTCCCAACTGTTTTTTCGGAGGGACAGTCCCTCATTCGACAGCTCAACCCGCAGTCCCTCATGTGTACTGGAAAGTCCCTCTTTTCTCTGCGCTGAACAGCCAGAAAAAGAAACAAAGTCTCTAACTTAATTGGCTTTGGAACAGCTAAAAAGGTGCAAATAAGATACAATGTAACAATTTTGACATAAGAAAATAAGTAATTGTAACAGTTCAGAGAAGGAGCAATATTTTCAAACTTTCATAACCTGACAAATTTTGTAAAATGAACATGGTAATTAGTCACAAAAATGGGCACGGTCAAAAATGTAGCCACACTACAAGAAAAATACAATTTTTTGCTCCTCTTTTTACTTCAAAAATGTCGGGAGGCCCGGAGGTATGCAGGAAAGGCTGAGGGGACTGACAGGAAAAACTGAGGAGCTGTAGTGTGTAGCAAGAGCCTGCAGGGTGTAGTACACAGGGGTAGGGGTATAATAGGGAGGAGTCAGTATATAATAGGGAGGGGTCAGTGTACAATAGGGAGGGGTCAGTGTACAATAGGGAGGGGTCAGTGTATAAT
>CM044446.1:2059222-2094501 GCA_024363595.1 Xenopus borealis
TTCCCTTAGACAATACAGTATGAGGGTATAGCTTATTGTGTGTCCAGAACATTCCTTCTCCTGACTGCCTTTGGTTTTGGATTTGTCTCTGTCTTCCCCTTTAACAATCACAAACAAATGGCTTAATCCCACTGTCAGAGCCATCTGAACCTGTTGCTTTAGAATTGAAAATCCACTCTTAGTTTGGGAGGGGGATGTTATGGGGGTTGAGAGGCAACGTTGATCGTAGTTCGTAATTCTCCCCGCTCTCAGCAAGGTAGGATTCCCTCAACTGTGTGAGTTTCCATGTCATTTATTTTTATTCAATTGCTCACCAGGACATTACGTACTTACCCAAGCACAGGGCGCCGGGCACTCTCCCAAATTCACCGGGCTGCAGTCTAAAAATGAATACACCACAAAGTCCTTAACCCCTTCATAAAGAGCTGTCCCCTTGTGTCTCACCAACTACTTTTGGATTGTTCTCTGTTTGTGAAATAATGGCACATATTTGCTCACATTTCTGTGGAGGTCATAATTAAGGTTGCCTCCTCACCCCTTTAACACTGACCACAAAGTTAACCCACATTTTGCAGTGCTTCGAATTTAAATTAGATGCACCCTACAGTCTCTGTATATATTTATTTATCAATATATATTTGTACACATGGAGAGGAGCTAGGGATGTTTGGCAAACGACAGCAATGAACCTGGTATCTCGTAAATCTTTTACCAGCTACCTATCGTTCAGTACCAGCCCACTATCTCTGAATGCCTGTTGGGTTTGCCCTTCTGCTCCTAGATCCACCATCTGGTTAGTCAAGAGTCACATGCGGGTCACATGAAATTTCATACGTCGCCCATCACTGTGTTACAAGCTTTGGAATCATAATATTATGAATTTTATATTTCATTCTCTCAATCCCAAGCCCAAAATCAGCGCCCACAGCGGGACATTAAGGGGAGACCTCACTTTTTTGTGGATATTAACATTTTCTTGCCAAATTTCTGTCTGCACATTTAGTAACTCCATGTGTACGAATTAGATTTCTTTTGTATTTATTTCTCTTTTTCTGGTTATCTGTGTGGCTTTCCTTATTGGAGACAGATGGAAATTGTATAATGCTTGGCTAGCATTCTTCCTTAAATACATCTGAGATGCTTATGGCAGTACCACTGGCTTAATGGTCTCTATCGTTTTTACAGTGCCCCCATATCGCTCGAGATACAGAAATTGTTTTAAACAGGTCATAATTGAGGGAGATAGGACTCGTTGGAATGGGTAGTAAGTTATTGTGATGGGTCTCTTTTGTATGGCTTGCAGTTAGTAGTGTTGGGACTCTGGAATGATTTGCACTTTATTGAAATGAGTATCTGGAATGGGTCCTGGTTTATGGAAAGGGGGCTTTCAGGAATGGGTTGTCATTGAAAGTGATGGGACTCTTGATATTTGATGGAATTGAGACCCAGGAACAGTGTTGGACTGGCCCACCAGTATAACAGGAAAACTCCCGGTGGGCCCAGGTGTCAGTGGGCCCTCATGCTGCTAATTTGGCCAAGTTCATGGCCATTCCCTATTTATAGAGGCTAAATAGATATAATAATAGATCATAGTATGTAAAAATACACTAGGAGAATAGAGGTTCAAGGAGAGGAAGAATAATAGTACTGACAGTGGGCCCCTGGTCTAAAATGTTTTGGTGGGCCCCTAGTGTAAGGTTTTTGGGTGGGCCCCTGACGTCCCAGTCCGACACTGCCCAGAAATGGCTCTTAATTAACAGCGAGGAGACTTTTTGGAATGTGTTTTAATTAATGGAAATGGGTCCTAATTTTTTTGAAGCTGCACTTTGGGAAACTTTTGGGATTTTTGAATTGGGTATTACTTTTGTTTTGTTTTTTTACTATCACTTCTACTTAAGGTTGAGCGTTTTTGGTGTTGCGACTTTGGAAAACACTGAACTTCATAGAATAGGTTGTTATTTACTCAGAAATCTGGAATTGTCCTTTAAACAATTTCTACTTGAAGAATTTGGAACTTTCTGTCATATTCGTCTCCCACCCCTATTGTTTTCTCTGCATTCAATGATGATGTTTTGCCTCCCATAATCAGTTTCAAATGGTAACTTATTTTGGACTTTGCTATTGATTTAAAACTATTCCTTATCCAAAAGTATCTCATGTAATGTTCATGAATTCAGACCCCTAACCCTCACTCCTCTCCCCAAAATAACTGTTCAGCCAAAGAGTCCCAGATGGTACTTCTTTCCTGCAGTGGTGCATGTTTTGGGTTATTAGTCATGTACCTTAAAGTTTTATATTTGTTATGAAACCAGAGGCGGATTGTTCCCCACCCACACGTATTTGAGATACTTAGAGCTAATAATGATGTGTATGGGTTATGAGGTTTTTCCTATCCGCCCAAAACAAGTATTGTTTCAATTTGTATAAATCACGTCATTGAGGGACTTTATTTTACCTCTGTTCCAGGTTCACCCATTCTGTGCATGGAGTCAGGGATTTAGTTTGGAAGTATCCAGTGCAGTATATGGGCCCTATTAGGACTACCTAACCTCTGTCTTGATCTACAATGGCCTGTGGCTTTCAGTCAGTTCTTAGAGTTGTACTTCAAGAAATGCTGTAGGGCCACAGGATGGACAAAAACTTTATTGACGCTTGTCTTGCTTTCTATCCCTTAGGCCTTCTGTCTACAGTCTTGTTTTCCCATCTCCACTGGCTTCCATTGCATCCTAATGTCACCTTACTTGGCCTATTGTCCCTATTTTGTCTTGCTGTATTCTATTTCGGCCTACTGTCTCCAGTCTTGTCTTGCCATCTCGTGTCTTAGCCTGCTGGCTTTCATTTTCCCTTACCTTCTCTTTTGACCAAATGTCGCCAGTCTTGTCTTGCCATCTCCCTTCTTGGGCTTCTGGTTTTTGTTTTTTCCTAAGGTCTCCAATCTTGGCCAACAGGCTCATCTTTTAAAGCCCACCATCATACCATAACTACTATTCACACTCTTAAAAGCTCAGGTGCAACCCTTACTATTTTTGTTGCATCATGGTTAAGATCATCAGCAAAGGGAACCTGTTTTTTTTTCAATAAATTAAATTCTACATGATATTGCTCTGCCAATATCCCTGCTTCGTGACCACTGACCCTTATCTGGACTTGATTCCTTTAGCTACACGATTTCCATGGGTTCTTGACCCTCTTCAGAACTCTTCCTGGATGGCCAGAGGTTAGGCAGTCCTAGTAGCATAGCTATCAACAGAAAATATGAAGACTAGGGGCCACCGAAAATTTCCGGATGTGTGACATCACAGGAAGAGGCATCAGTGGAAGTTACATCATGTCCATGCGTAAAACCTCTCCTAAAGCCAGAGGCAACTATGATGGGCACTTTGCTCTTCTAATGTCACTGAAAAGTTCTGCGCATGTGCACACCAGATTTTCTTGCAAGATTGAGGGAATGTATCAGAGTGATGGAAAACCCAGAGCACAGGGCCAAAAATATGATAACCTCCAAGTCGGTGGAGTTGACAGTTCTGTAGTAGGGACCCTGCACTGTGCCCCACAACTAATAAAACCATGACCCCATGAATAGAACTCATGTCTGTAGTATACAAAACTTATATGTGCCTGGGCTTTGACTGCTATTATATGATATAAGGATGATAGTACATGTGATCCGTTATCTTCATAGCCATTATTCATAAATTTCCGTATTAATGAAAGTCTCCCATAGATCCCATTTATCCAAATAATCCAATTTTTTTAAAACAATTTCCTTTCTCTTTGTAATAATAAACTAACCCAAGGCGACAAGTATTTTGAATAGCAGGTCCCATATCTGAACAGTGAGACATGGAATAGTACATTTATGCCCATTCCTCTAATAGTTAATATTAGGGTGCCCCACCCCTTAAATACTTTAAGAGGCAAATGGGATCCCTGTATGAATTTTCCATACGTCAGGATAATTTGCTCTGCTGAAGCAATTGAGCGGGAGCTGGTGCACAAAATTGCCGGATGGGAGATTATGGGACTGAGTGATTGACACGTTTGGGTTGGCACCGTCAACGTTAGTTTATAGCAAATGGTTTAAATAGATATAATTTGAGAGTAATTAGTTAAACGGCAAAAAAAAAAAGTGCAGAGGAGCATCGCTGATACATTTATATTATTGTTTTTACTTTTCCAGCTATAAATTGCTTAAAAAATAAGTGCTTTTCCATAAAGAATTATTATAGAGATTATGATTTCTCTGTGTACTGTGTTTTATTTGTAGTCCTGGAAAAATCAAGACTTCTGTGTCCTGCAATAACCAGCATGCTTTGAAGGCTCCTTAATGCCCACTGATAAATCTACAAACATAGAATAATATACCCCCTACTGTAAATGATAAGGATATTAGAAGTCACTGAGGGGTGTGACCATATAAAGGCACAAGGCTGCAGGCTGAGTTATACAGGGGGGAACTCTGAGTATCACTCATATATTATAAGGGATAGTGTACCCCCTACTGTAAATGATAAGGATATTAGAAGTCACTGAGTGGTGTGACCATATAAAGGCACAAGGCTGCAGGCTGAGTTATACAGGGAACTCTGAGTATCACTCATGTATTATAAGGGATAATGTACCCCCTACTGTAAACTATAAGGATATTAGAAGTCACTGAGGGGTGTGACCATATAAAGGCACAAGGCTGCAGGCTGAGTTATACAGTTAAACAATATGGAAGCTGCAACCCATAAGTATAAATGCAAATATACAGAGAAGCAAAGTTCTGGGCATACAATATTTTATGATGTAAGAGAACTAGATTGAAAATAGACGTTGCCTGTGAGTGCATCTGACTGGCACCCATCATGCTTTGGGGAATGCAGACCAAAAACCAATATTATCTTTAGGGAGTTGGCTGAGCCCATGGGAGGGGAGGTGTTGGATATCGTTCCCGTGACTGGTGTCGGGCTCTGAGTACAGGAGAGGGGCATAGGATTGTAAGCTGCCAGGGGACATCAATGAACATAGGATCCATCTCTGTATTAATGAGCCCTGATGGGTTGATAGGCTGGGGGGGTAATGCAAAACGGCCGATCTGGGGTCCCTACAGGGTAGGGAGTGTTATGTCAGCTGAGAATGAGTGGTGACGGGAAAGAGGAGTGTTATCTTTCTAATTACTGGAGTTATAAATCCACACAAGCAGTTGGGATAGACTTGGTGTGACTTCATCATTGGCTCAAGGCTGCAGGTCGGACTGACACTTCCCTGTGGCAGCAACTGGCAGGGATCCTGATCTTCCTCACTGTTGCACTTGGTCATGAGCTCCCAAAGAGGGAGGACCCTGTAGTCTTTATACAGTCATGTCATGTGCTTATTCACTCCAAATCAACGACATAGATTGATGTCACCATGAGACATTTTATAGATGGACCAACAAAAAGTAATGCATTGAGAATGTCTGCTGGTATTTGCTCCTTTCAGAACATGCATGGTGCCCCAGTTGGGGGATTATATTTGCTAAGCATAGAGAAATACATTTTCCATATTCCCTGATATCAATCACACTCTCCCGAACTCTCGATTTGGCTGGGTTCCAGCAGTGGTTCCTACGGGTAAAGGCGTTAACACTGGTTTGCTATTAGAACTCTCTTATAAATGTGTATAATTTCCTACTCTTAGCAGCCAGCCAAGCAAGCCCACGGCCAGATGTCCCACTCTCATTAAAGCCATTACAGCCGTTGGGAAAAATGGCCTCCTTTCTGCAGTGGTGTGGGCCGTGGAGGAATGAAAAACGAGCTTTTGGCACTTTATGCTCTTTGTACAAATATACACTTCGCTGTGAATAGAAGTCCAAGAAAGAGTATGGAGGTCATGGTTATTACTGTTGGCAGGCTACGGTATCTGATGCTGGTCATATCCCTGCTCTTGCACTTATTTCAAGGGCAGGTGTGTTTTTGTTTTTGTTTTTGCCAGTGTTAAAGGAAAAGTAGTCAAATAAGCTTTGGCTAAATATGTATTGACTGGAAAATCAGGGGGCTTGTTGCTTGTCAAAATGAAACTTGAATGGCCAGCTTTATACAATTCTCCAACATTTCTAATCTCCAATCTCTCTTTTTACATATCTATCCATCTGTCAGGGAGGGTTGTCCTGTCTGTAGAGGCATGGGAAAGTGGTCTGTAATGGGGAATGTTCAGCAGCCAAGACAAACACAGAAACCCAGAAGAGCAAGACACTACAGACATGTCCACACAGACCCACAGCCTTTGGCACTCAGTTGAATATTTTTATGTTGTTGTCTCAGGAACAAGAGAGCATTTAAAAATAATGCTTTCTTCCAAAAGTCAACAGAGTTTAAAGCTCCAGTCTAGTCTGCCCATTCTCCCATGTACTTGAAGTGCCCTGTCTTATTCTGTTCCCAGTAACCATCTAGTCTGTCCCATCCCCTATCTACCTAAAGACTCAGACTTACCCCCCCAGTACTGTCTTATGTCTGTCCATCTAGTCTGTTCAGTCCCCTATCTACCTAAAGACTCAGACTTATTCCCCCAGTACTGTCTTATGTCTGTCCATCTAGTCTGTCCCTTCCCCTATCTACCTAAAGACTCAGACTTATCCCCCGCCCCAGTACTGTCTTATATCTGGCCCATCTAGTCTGTCCCTTCCCCTTATCTACCTAAAGACTCAGACTTAATGCCTGAAGCCTGGAAACATGTCTAAAACATGAATTATATAAGATTTATTTCTATAAATATAGTACAGTAGGGGAGAATAGTTAGTCAATGAGGTAAATACCCCTTTAGTGAATATTTGTGCATGTGACTAGCATTGTACACACAATTATATTATTATACGGAGCCAGTTATATTGTGCGTCATATAATTTATTAGTGGGGAGGATCATACAACAGTAGCAATATCTGTCAGTCGTCCCATGTGGAAAGGAAAGGGTGAATCCCAGTCCTGAGTTGGGCTGTGAAATTCAAGGGAATGTCTAGCTGAGACAGATGATTTACGGGGATTGATTGGAGGTGTCTGCTTGTCAGTTGGGGGATAAATAAGACGTATAACTGTGACAGGCGCCTGTGTAATAGGATTCACCTGAAGGCACACGGGACCCGACACGCCTGAGACCAGAGACTCCTGAGTGAAGGTAGAGGAGCAACACCAGGTTGACCTGACCCTTTGACAGATTCTGTTCTAATATAAAAGGCCGGGCAAGGCCTCCCTGTATCCGACTTGGGTTTCACTGGGAAGGGAACGTTGCCAGCTTTCGGCAATACAAGCTCATATGTCTAGATACAGGAATGCACGAGTGATGTCTGTATAATGGCCCAGCCTGTCCTACTTGGGGCAGGTTAATAGATTGTAGTATGAGGATGGGAGTGGGTTGCCACATAGCTTTCCTAAAGGTGGACATATATGGGCAGATATTGTCTGTGGGTTCAACTTCTTCAGTCCAGGTCATCAGGCCCGCATTTGCTTCGAGTGCTAGGACCCAGCAGACCTAGGGGCGCCCAAGCCCAAAATCCCGGCCTGCAGGTAATCAGCTTTTCTGCCCATTTATGGGGCTCGCCACCGGGCCTACCTGACTGATATCTGGCTGAAAATTGGGCAGCTATTAGGGTTATCAACTTTTCTTGAAAAAATTTTTTATCTTTTTTTCCAATTAATAACATTGGGATCAACCATCACCCGGCCGGTAAAATACCGGCCGGATGGAAACCCTAGCAGCTATACATTGGATAGATTTAAAAATCTTGTTAGGGTGATGACCAAATTTACTTGTTGATGCGGTCCATGCCCTGACAGACTGTATCTCAATCATTGTGATCCAATCAGATATAAGAAAGCTCAGCTCATTTGGAGATCTCACTAAACTAGTGGATCTTTCAATGTATGGGCAGCTTTAGACAGTACAATGTGAGGAAACTGTGTATTGGGTGCATATATATATATATATATATATATATGTGATCTCTAGGGGCGCTGTTGTTAGTGAGTTCTATGAAGAATACCTCGGCCTAAAGAAGCAATAGATCAGTCCTCAGTGTCAGCTGTTGGCCGTGGGTAACAGACTATTAAGCCAGTGCCATTAAGTCATGGTAGCCTATGCCAAACTTTTTAGACAGACTGGGCAGGGATAGTATCGCAAAAAAATCATAGCAACAAGTGTGTTCCTTGGGTTACTATACACTACAGACTACAGACTTGGCATGACAAGTTCTACACACAGCTGGGAATGCACTGGTTGCCTTTCTGCCAATAGAGGCATGTCTTTCTGTCTGGCAGGTGCCTCTTGGCAGCCATGTTTCCCTGGCACGAGCCACTCTGTTTTAGTCCCAGGCATGAGTTTGAGTCCATAGAGGTATAAGGGAGGGAATAACAGCCAGACACCTAGAAAGGGGTGGTGGAGGAATGGGCTTGTGTTAAGCCAAGCCAGTGTTGTGTTTCCAAGGTGCAGGTGCTTCTGGCCGACATACTTGGCTCTTTCCATTGCTCACATCTCGCCCATTGCATTTACCCATAATGCTTTGTGTGTAAGGCCTGGAGTCACAATGTGTCTGTAGTCTCTTGTCAGGAATTTCATAGCTCCCATATAGTTGCGTGACACAAATGATGAACAGTAAGACGCACAAAGTCCACAATAATATGAAAATCTATTTAGTATATGGATTTGTTTTTTATTGGCTCCTGTAACACAGTAAGGTAGGTTGGAAAAAAACACACGTCCATCAAGTTTAACCTTCTATAAATAACCTTCCTAACTTCTAGTTGATCCAGAGGAAGGCAAAAAAAACCCATCTGTCAGCTTTCAGTTATGTATTTCCAGGTACTGCAAAATCAACACATTTACCTCATTTTGAGGGGGGCAAAGTTAGAAAAAAAGTAAGTTCACCTCCAAGAACCATACATTTTTGGAAAGTACACATTCCTCTGAATCCAAAATGGGTATGCATGCCTTTCTACTTCAAAGCACCAAGCGGCAAACCTTTCTTAAATTTGGCAATTTAGTGGCATTTCCAAACATCCCCTCAAAATTTCCACCCTGCAGCAACATATTTCCATACATACTTTTAGGTATCAAGATAAATCACCCCAAATATGAAAGCCTGGGGTCCTCTGAACAGTTTGATGCCCAATATGTATAGGCGTACCAAAGCACGTGTCATATAGAAGCCCCAAAACAAAGACCCTCATATGGTCTCTGGTACTGCAAAATCAACACATTTACATCCTTTTGAGGGGGGCAAAGTTAGAAAAAAGTTTAAGTTTACCCCCAGAAATCATACATTTTCGTAAAGTACAAATTCCCTCGAATCCAAAATGGGCATGCATGTCTTTCTACTCCAAAGCACCAAGCCGCAATTAAATTAGGCAATTTAGTGATATGTCCACCATGGCCTATCTTTTGCCATCTTATGCTACTCAATCCAGCTTGAGCTACTACCTCTGAAATACTGTCATCAAATTATTCTTCTGTCTCCATGTTGTATTACCTGCATTGGCATGGGCCAGCGTGACACTGGGAAAAAACCCGGTGGGCCCAGACGGCCTTGACCTGCTCGCAGCCGGCGCTCCTGACCTCCCCTCCACAGAGAGGACCTGAAGCAGGTATGCTCTGGAAGGTAGGAGGGAGAGAGAGGGACAGAAGGGGCCCTGATGTGGGCCCTGACCCCCCCATTCAACCTGTTGCTGTATTGCCCTATGATCTCCTCTTTGCCCTTCCTGATGCCACCTTGTACTTCTGATGCCATTTGGGGCCATCTTGCTCAGTTACCATGATTTTGTTATCCTGCTCCTTCTATTATTGTTGCTAAGGCTGCTGCTCTTTGGGACCCAAGACAGACAAGAGTTAAATAAGGTTTTCTTCGCATATGGAAAATAGAAGTGATCGCACTCCAGCCCCCCCCCCATATTCTCCTATTCCAATTTCCTGTTGAGTTCCCAAGCCAGATTCAGGTACAACAACTGCACTGCCTGAATGGATTAAGGACTTAACCCCTCCGCGGTCAGAAATCAGCACAGTCGTAACTCATCGATGCACTGTACATTGGGGAAACAAGAACTCTACTGCTTGAGAAGCAATCTGCTGAATAATAAAAATAAGCATATTAAATAATATTTTTGCTTTGCTTCCACGTTGTCATCTGAAGGGCTAATATCTCTTCCTAATGGCATTACTGAAGTGTTGACGCCACAATTGGTGGTAGTACGGTGTTAGCTGCCCTGGGGGAGCTTACAATGTAAAGTCCAAGATAGGCACATACTCTATGGTCAGTTTTTTTTGTCTAATGTTGATTTAGGTTTAGTCTAATATAAATGTGCACAGAATAGGGCGGCTGTGTGATCGCCGAATTTATAGAGCGAAACATCCCAACCCGTCAGCTGCAGTTTAACACCATTTACAAAAATATTCTCCCAAGTGATTGAGAGTAATAAAGAGGCTAGTAGGCCTGTTCCCTGTCTATAATTTTCCTTTGCATATTGGGAGACAGCAATATCCTGCACATGTTGGACTCCTTTGAGTGGTACCATGGGATATTTTGCCTTTATCACAGCCAAATTTCACCTGGCGGTTCAGGCACACAATGTTTGCGGAAACATGATTGCTATTAAAATAGTATTTTTCTTTCTGGACTGATGGCTCGATTCATTATTGAGCAATAAAAATGAAGTTGCAGTGATGTCACAATTGGTTCTGCTTGTTTGGCACTAAGACTTCCGATGTTTGATATTTTTCATCCTTCCTTTCCTGAACTTGCAGGAGGGTTATCAGATGAGTTTGGAGGTCAGAAAATTGGTGAGTGAGTGGGGGGGCTGATGAACAGAAGGTACCACTTCAAATAACCAGCAAAGTGTTTGAAGTCTCAGCACATTGGGATCAGAGAGTTGAAGAGGAGATTATTTTGGGGGGCAGTGTCTGGATTTTATTTCTTCTCTGTATCCCATCATTGAAGCATTTCCCAAAGTGCTGTACAATAAGGGCTAGAGCAGACGGGGAGATTCGGGGGCATTTTGTCGCCTGGCGACTTGTAGCGGCGACTTGTAGCCCCCGAACCTCCCCGAATAGACAGGTCCTTAGGCGCACCGGCGTGACTTGAAAACGCCTGCGCCTATTCACACGCAGCGGCGCGATTTGTGGAATCGCTCCAAATTGACTCGCGAGTCAAATGCTTCTAAGTTGCTACTTACCCCTCGGCGTAGGTCCTGTCCATGGAGTTTGCAGGCATCATCTTCTTCTGTGCGGTCTTCTTCCTGGATCCATCAGTATTTGGCGGCACATGCACAGTAGTAGTATTTACCAGTTCAGCGCTACTGCACATGCGCCGAAAGTCACGAAACATCGCATGCACAGTAGAGCTCAGCTCCATTGCTCCTGCAGTTGTTTCTTTTAAATATATCAGACCAGTTGACGTCCATCAAGGTGGTGGACTGATCCATTCAGATCATGAGACTTTTGAAAGCCACATGATAGTTATCTAACTGATTCCTGACCAGATATAGTTTTGGCCCCATATATGGGTCAACAAGCTGCCCTCTCTATCTGGAGTCAGGAAGCAATGTTGGCCGATCACTAAAGTGACCTTATGGAGAGAGTGTACAAATAAACCATAGTACAAGACACATATCAAGATTCCAGTATATTTTGGGGCCAGAAGACTAAAGTGAGAGAGAGGAATCTGTCTGATCTGCTTTGGCAAGTAAAATCTCATCCCTATTGTCTCCTGCCTGTGCAACCTTTGACCCTTCAACAGCAAATAAGCAATGTATACAATTTCCCCTTACATTCCTTGTGATTTCACACTTATTCCTGTCCTGTCACTAAATTTATAAAATCAACTCTTTGCTTGGCATCTGCCTTTCTTGATTCAGTCTTCCTAAAAGCAATGATGTTTGTATCGCTACATCTGCTCCATTGTGTCATCATAAGCTACATCGTCAGCTAGGTTAAATTGGTTAAATCAATAGGACAATATCTCTCCATACTATATTTAAGGGGTTCTCCGTAAATTGCAAGCTAATTGGCTTTCAAGCTAGGTTTCAGTTGTTCAGGCATTCTCCTGAAATCTTGCTCTTATCTACCACTAATCCGGCTTCCCAGCCCCAGATCCTTTAAAATACAGACACGTCCCTTTATGAAGTTGTTGTAATAAAATCTTATGTTGAGTAGGACTTGTTGTGTACTCAGATTTAGCACATTAACGATGACATGTTTGGTCAACATACAAAAATGCAAAGGCACACAGGACTTATTCAACACCTTAAGTGTTTATTGCAAAGTGCAATAAACACTTAAAGTGTTGGATTTCTGTATGTCAGAGATTCATTTGAGGGGTGGCTGGACCTCCGCCATTGGGCACCAGGCGTCTCTGATTAGCCTATAAGATAGGGTGTGCGAGAACCAAGACTTTTTGATGTTTGGTCAACAGCCATCACTTAAATCCTCTTGGGCATTGAGAATATTTAAGTGGAAATATTCAGGGATGGTTCTTGAGAGTACTTTGGAGTCTGGCACTCAATGTAAAGTAGGAGAGTTCTGTTGGACCCTTTTAGGTGACCTTACAGCACCTGCAAAGATTCCACCCCACTTCGAACACACTAGTAAGGAAGGGGGGCAGACAAAATAGGTGTTAGTCTAGTTGCCAACTGACAAATATCAAAATGTCAGAGACTGTGTGGCAGGTGTTCTTGTCTTGGGCACCAAGACCTAGCTCTTTGCCTTGCTTTGAGGGAAACCGGGCTTACAGGAAAGATCTAGTTCCTGACTTAGCCTGATTCCCAGATGAACTTAGTACAGATGTCTGTGATTCCAAGTCAGCTGTTGTTTGTCAGATATTATTGCTTGATCTCAGACTGCAGTTGATTAAGCTTATATTGTATTCATTCCCTGATTATTTGTATTGTTTGATGCTATTTATAAAGCTTTAGAGAAGTGTATACAATTCTTAATTTGCCAGATCCCAAAGGCAGCTGGGGCCTTTAGAGTTCACTGTTAATGCTGCACTTGGTTTCCTTTAATCTTTTCCAAAAAAAAACCTCTAGGTCTGGTCATCATTACCTTCCTAAAGGGACCTCACAGTATGGGAGCAACCATGAATCTCAACTTTACCTCTTGTAGCTGACAATTAGGAGGAAGGAGTCACTGTTGAATGGCTAGTTCTGCGTCATTCAGCTTGACCTGTTTGTGAGCCATGATTGCCACACAAGCCTGTTAACCTTGAGTTAAGAAGACTCGTTCATTGAAGTTAACAACACAGCATGAAGGAACAAACATTGTGCAGTCTGAATGGAGAGAACAGCTCCCAGAAGTCTACATTAGATTCCAGGTGTCTCCTTAAATGACGTTTACTGGTAGATCCTTGTGTCCTGCCAGCCATCATAAAGCTCCAGAGCACAATGAGCTTGTGTAAATAACTGGCAAACTGTTGAAGAATTTGTGCAAAGTAAATACTTCAAAACAAAATTTACTGCCATTGAGGGCTTGATTGTCTGCTTTTGCCCTGTTTGTCCTTGTTTAACAAATGGATGCATCTGGAACAAAATTTAAAGTGTGTGCAAGGAGCATGTATGTGTTACTTGGGTTTTCTCTGCTTTTTCTGGTTCCCTTTCCTCTAATAATGATGGTGCTCATTGGATTATGGAGGGTGCATAGGGTCCATTGTATAAGGGGAGGCTTTGTGATGATTGGAAGGGCATTAGAATATAGTTAGGAGAAACCTAGCACACGAGATGCACAAAACTGGCCAATGTTGGGTAAGACCATTTAGGAAAAATATCAAGAACATGTGCACCTTAAATTCTTCCCTCTCCCACCACTACAGGTAAACATGGTTGACCTTGTATATCTGCCCTATTGTTCACCTGATTTGTACAACAAGGTTGTTTAAGCATCACCTGAAAATACAGAGAAAGCAAGGCAGAGTAAGCAGAGTAAGCAAGGCACCATCACTCTCCCACCACCACAGTTGAAAATGTTTGGCCTTGAGCATCTGCCATATTGTTTCCCTGGTAAAACATGGTGGTTTAGCCACCTTGTAAATAGAATAGAAATATCAAGATTGTGTAAGACCTAAATTCTTCACTTTCTCACCACTACAGGTGACCTTGGGCATCTACAATATTGGTTACACTTCAGTAGGTAATTTATAATAGCACAAATTTGACTTTTTCCCATTAAAATGGGGTTTGGTGGAGACTGAACCATTTCTGAGGTGGTTAATAAAAGTCTTTATACTCTGCTGAGTTTATAGAAGGTTGGGAGGGAGAGACTTCCAGTACAGGAGGAGAATAGAGATAAGTGAATCCTGATGGGCCTTATCCAAACACTGACGCACATGGATAGAGCCCTTAATATTTCCTGTACATGTGTTGGGTCCTGCCGAGACATGAACCTCATGGAATATGCAAAGCAAAGAGGAGGGTATTTCATGTCACCCATTACCATGTGCTTCCCAGCTGCTCCTTGCCTTTAACTCTTTAGCTTTTACCTTAGACAAAGATAGTGATGGCCACCCATTGTCACCACCCAAGTCCCAGAGGAGCTGACCAAGCAGGAGCCTTCATTACTGACACGCCCAAGTGCAGGTCAACTCGTTTCCTGTTTTAGGTGACACTTATAACTAATAAAGGGCCAATCATAATTTTGGGAGCCTCAGGAACCGTCACATGCTGAACTACAAAACATTGTCCATGAGACATGTGACTTTACTTGAAGGTCATGATCCAGTTTGGTGCAACCAGCATGGCAATGAAATGCTAGAAACGGTTATGTTTGCTTTCAGGAGGGGGCACGTAATGTCTGATTTAAAACAAAGGCCTCCCTGTGTCTCCAAATTTGTTCTACATTTATACAAAGAGGATTTTTTTAAATTTAACTTTTTTTTTATTTTTGTCCATGGATGGCAGTGTAGATACAGAGCACTCAATCTGAAGATTTTCATTGTTTACGTGGAAACAGTTCTGCCCATATGGAGTTGGGAAACAAATAAAGTAAATTGTGCTTAAACCTTCTCTCTAAAATGGGTCGGCTGCCTCGTTCAGTAGGAGCCGGACTTGTCAGTGACTCCAACATTCAGTCCAGTGAGGGGAATGTGTATCGTCTCCTGGGATCTTTCCCTTCTGACAGCTTCTCTCTTCTTTCTGTCAGAATGCTTGAATGGTTCTTATGGAGAAGCCAAGTTTTTCTGTTTCCCTGTGAAATGAGCACAGGCATCAAAGCCTACAGAGCCCTGAAGCTTTATGGACACTTAATTTAAAGGGAAAGAATACCCTGATTATTTGCTTGTATTAATAAGAAGGTATTTGTGTTACTCTGTATTTATACATAGGAGGGTGCTGCCATATTGCTCTGTGCTATGTGTGCCCAGGTCATTCCTTCTTTGTATGTGAAAAAATAAGAAACCCAATTGTAAATTGTCTCAGAATATCCCTCTCTGCATCATACTAAATGTTAATTTGAAGGGGAACAACCCCTTTAAAGCCACCACCCAGAACATTCCTTCCCTGCATATTTGTATTTATAAATATGGGAGGAGGTGCCATATTGATTCCCTTAGACAGTATAGTATGAGGGTATAGCTTATTGTGTGCCAAGAACATTCCTTCTCTGTATATTTGTATTTATACATATGGGAGGAGGTGCCATATTGATTCCCTTAGACAGTACAGTATGAGGGTATAGTTTATTGTGTGCCCAGAACATTCCTTCTCTGTATATTTGTATTTATACATATGGGAGGAGGGAGGTGCCATATTGATTCCCTTAGACAGTACAGTATGAGGGTCTAGCTTATTGTGTGCCCAGAACATTCCTTCTCTGTATATTTGTATTTATACATATGGGAGGAGGTGCCATATTGATTCCCTTAGACAGTACAGTATGAGGGTATAGCTTATTGTGTGCCCAGAACATTCCTTCTCTGTATATTTGTATTTATACATATGGGAGGAGGTGCCATAATAATTCCCTTAGACATTATAGTATGAGTGTATAGCTTTTTGTGTCCCCAGAACATTCCTTCTCTGTATATTTGTATTTATACATATGGGAGGAGGGAGGTGCCATATTGATTCCCTTAGACAGTACAGTATGAGGGTATAGCTTATTGTGTGCCCAGAACATTCCTTCTCTGTATATTTGTATTTATACATATGGGAGGAGGTGCCATATTGATTCCCTTAGACAGTACAGTATGATTGTATAGCTTATTGTGTGCCCAGAACATTTCTTCTGTACTGTGTTTGTGTGAATGCTTGGTCTGTTATTTTGCCATAGTCTGTTGTATCCCCCCTCTCCCACTCTTCTGCTTATGAGATCAGACTGACAGTAAGTTGAATGCAGGCCTAAATTGTTGCTAATGAATGGATCCATAGATTCAATTCCCACCCTGACACTCGCAAAACAAACTGTGTTTATTCAGCTATAAATCATGGATGCGTTGGGGATATGCTAGGAGAATACTGTGCCTCCTTATTTCCAGCCATTTGCTGTTGGAGTAGGGTAATGGATTAAATGACAGGAAAATGGACTAAATCTTTAGATACAACTATACAAAATGTTGGATGTGGAGGACGGAATCAATGAGGTTATTCAGGGTGAAATTTAGGGCAAACGCTTATTTGATGTTATAGATAAAGAAATTGTAGGCCAAGATGGAAGACTGATAGCCAAGATGGAAGACTGATGGCCAAGACGGAAGACTGATGGCCAAGACGGAAGACTGTTGGCCAAGATGGAAGACTGTTGGCCAAGATGGAAGACTGTTGGCCATGATGGAAGACTGTTGGCCAAGACGGAAGACTGTTGGCCAAGATGGAAGACTGTTGGCCAAGATGGAAGACTGTTGGCCATGATGGAAGACTTATGGCCAAGTTGAGAGATTGTAGGCCATGATGTGCGATAGCACGGCAAGGTGGGAGACAAGAGGGTATGATGGTGAGTGTAAGTACAGATGGCAGCAGTAAGGCAAGAGGGAGACAGTTACACTTTTAGAACTTTGCTGTTTAGATCTTGGTTCTCCTACTGGTGGCTGTGTAAATGATGGACTGGAATATGAACAGGGAACATTATCTAAGTACTGAACATTATCGGAGTACTACAAAAACTTAGTAATAACAATATCCTTTTAATTGGGTTTCCAGAGTAATCTCCTTCTGAAAGTGTTTTCAGTTTCAGCATTAAGAGAAGTAGCATAGAATGTTAGGAATAAAGGTTCGATTTTAGGTGAAATGCCTCTTTTATTACACAGGAACATAACTAATGACCTTGCCAGATCATTGAATCTTTAAATCCCTCAAAGAAACAATTTAAACGGCTCATGGATGGGGTATTGGACCCCTGAGGAGGGATGGACTCTGAACGGAAATATGCAGGTCAGAAAGAATTACCAGTTAATTTCCTATCTAGTATAGAGTAATAGAAAGTGGAAGCAATTAGAGGTCAGGCGACCCCACAGCTCTAAGTTGTCCTTCCTCTATTTCACTGAGTAGGAGAAGAGTAGTTTGTATGGCCCTAGGTAGCACTGGGAGAGTAACGAGGCAAAATGTGGAGTTGATTCTTCATATAATAGCTTCTTGTCAAACACTTGTTGGATTTATGGGTCACACATTCGGGGTGAACCTTCAGCTACGAGATTTCTTTATAATGTCTGAACACAGATTTTCAGTTTTTTAAGACTAATTTGAACAGAAGCAAGAAAACACAGATAAATGAATCAAGGCACCATATTCATTGGTTGCAGCCTTAAGGTTTAGTAATACATCAACTGTGCCAGAGAGAAGTCTTATTTGTAGTGGATATGGTGAAGCTCTTTCCTTGTATGAACCTTTTTTAAACTTGACTTTACACCTTGGTATTTGTGCATAACATTAATATTAGGATCACTTAATCGTTTGGGATACAAGGTCAAGATGGAAACAGCAGAACAATATAGAGATATTAAGCAAAGACCAATACTGTAAGGTAAGCTGGAAACTTTAGAGCAATGAGGATATAACAATTCAGAATGGGGCCATAGGGCAAGTTGAAACAATAAGCTAAAAAGGAGATTGTTCGGCAAGATGGCAAGACTAAACAAAGATTTAGATGTTAAGATAAGATGAATATGGTAGGGCAAAGTAGTGTCTGAAGAGCTAGATGGAGACAGCTGAGCAGGTTGGAGATGGTAGAGCAAACTGAGAGATTAAGTAAAGATAGAGATCATAGGGCAAGATAGAGACTGAAGGGCAAAATAAACAGATTAAGCAAAGATGGAGATGGAAGGGCAAGATGAGGACTGTAGGATAAGATACGGAGGTACCACAAAAATAGAGATGGTAGGCATGGTAGAAATGTAGACAGTATAGCAAGATAGAGTATGTAAAGCAAGATGAAGATGGCAGGGCAAAATGAAACAGTTGGGCAGAATTGAACTTCAGAAGAAGGTGAAAGCACAAGATTGAGAGGGGTAGTTGGGTCAAGACTGTAAAGTAATATGGAGTATGTAGTGTAAGCCAGAGATGGAAGGGAAAGTCTGTAGAGCAAGATGGAGATGGCAGAGCACAATGGAGACATTATTCAACAATGAGCATAGTAGGGCCCATGGACACAGTTGGGCAAAATTGAGGCATTGTAGCATGATAGAGATTTAGCAGTATGGAGACTCTGGGGTAAAAGGAGGCTCTAGGGCAAAGCTGACAAATAACAATTCTTGTTATGGCTCTTATTCCAGTTTTATTAAAAAGACCCCTTTGGAACACCTAAGGTGCTCCAAAAAGGGTCTTTTTAATAAAATTGGAATAAGAGCCATAACAAGGTGTTACTTCTTTTTTCTTGTTAAATAAATTGTTGAACTTGGTTACTATACCTTGTTGTGGGCTCATTAGATAAAGATCTGTGAAGTATAAGGAAAAACTCATATAAATAATTCTTATCAGTGTTGTAGAACGTGCATCTCTCGTTGAAGTAGAACTCCAGCATCTACCAACAGTTTTGACACTTGCAGATTCAGCCCTGGGGAGGAACCAATGAGACTGCCTTGTGCTTTCAGATAAGTGATTGCTACAAATTGGGTAAAGCTGAGTGCGTCTGTTTCGGTTCCCCAAATTAGAGCAGCAGATTTTTCCCTTTTGAGACAAATGAGCTATTTTTACTAGCGGTGCAGGGCTGCTGAAATCCATTATTAGCCTTGGCTACTCTGGAGATAATTAGAAATAGCAGGAAAAATAAACATGAACTACGTACCGGCTTTTGGAATCCGCTCCTGGCCGGCGATTCCCAGCGCACACAAATCCATTCTCATCTGGTAGAGCGCTCACTGTGCCTCCCATTCAGCTCTCCCCACTCTCCTGCCAAAAAGCTGAGGTTTTTTTTTATGATTTCTCGCTCTCTCTCCTGTTAATCAGCCCAAATAAATAGAGGAAGAGATTGTAGCGAGGCTGCTAAGTGCCGTTCTTTAAATTAATGTCATTTCATGTAAATACTTCACTTAAAATCACTTATTTCTTTCAGTGTAGCATTTTGCTGCTTCTTGGAGATGGGTTTTCTCATAAGGGCATTTTTCAATTATTAGGGCATCAATCGCCCTGTTTTATGAATTGGCCAAGTAGTTTTGCCACCCAAGGCAATAGTACTTGACCCTATGGCACCCAATCTCGCCCCCTGGCCACACCCACAACTACTCATATGAGAACTAAAGGGCACACAACCATTATTATTATGTAAATACACATGAGTCATACCATTTAAAATTCTGATAGCTGCGACAGTGGACCCTAGAAGGTCTAGTCTGACACTGAAAGCCATGCATATAATACTTATTGGTATTTAGTCTTGCTGTGCACATTACAAGGAATTTCGGAGGGTTCCAGGGCTCTATAAATGTTAATTGAGACCAATACGGCTTTTACTACATGGTGGGTCCATCTAAAAGATACTGACACACAATTCTATGAGTTATTTTTAAAGGAACAGTTCAGGGTAAAAATAAAAACTGGGTAAATAGATAGGCTGTGCAAAATAAAAAATGTTTCTAATATAGTTAGTTAGCCAAAAATGTAATATATAAAAGCTGGAGTGAGTGGATGTCTCATAACAGAATACAACACAACATCCTGCTTTTCAGCTCTCTAAATCTGAATAAGTCAGCGACTTGAGGGGGGGCCACATGGGACATAACTGTTCAGTGAGTTTGCAATTGATCCTCAGCATTCAGCTCAGATTCAAAAGCAACAGTTATGACCCATGTGGCCCTCCCTCAAGTCATTGATTGGTTACTGCCTGGTAACCAGGGTAACCAGTCAGTGTAAACAAAAGAGAGCTGAAAAGCAAGAAGTAGTGTTCTGTTAGACTTGCAGTCACAGCCTATATACATTACATTTTTGCCTAACTAACTATATTGAAAACATGTTTTATTTTGCACAGCCTATCTGTTTAACCAGTTTTTACTTTTATACTGAACAATTCCTTTAAGAGTCCAGTGGGTCTGGTAAGTTTTATTGCATCTTCCCAAGCTTTGCAATGTTTCCCTGTTGGCTGCTACCATTGAGCCTCTACTAGTTAACCTCTTTGTGTTTGTCTGGCAGTAATGGCTGTTGACAAGACTCAATATTATCTGTTTAACAAGCAAGTGTATAATGAAGGGGGGCACTTTGCCAACATTAAAGACCCCTTGTAAAAGATTCCAAGGCCCAGAGATTATCTGCCCATGTCTTGACTTGTTGTGACGATCTAATTAGTCTCTGCGGAATCGTTATTTTACAGTAATGATAGGGATGCTTTATAGCCAATGTATTGATCAGGGGGTCGGCAGATGTTTTGGGTTCAAGTGCCCCTTATTGTAAAATAAAACTACAGCTAAATAATATTAATATGGTCTTCACAATCCCTTTACAATTTCAGACATAGTGGCCCCCATTTCCGTTCCCAACTGCAGCTGTTTAAGCAAGGAAGCCATATTTTTAGTGTTCATGTCTTGTCTTAAATCTAATCATACTTCAGTGGTGTAAACAACAGAGCACCCTATGACTTACTGTGACTTCATGTTCATGTTCTGTTATAAACACAACTGGAATCTCAGTCATAAAGCATGTCCGGGCTGCTGTATGTCTGTGGTCATCTCCGGTATTTTGCTTCGATCTGAACAGCCTGTGCAGAAACATATCAAGGCTAATGGCACTCCAGGTGTTGTCACCTGAAACCACCCGTTGGCAGCCCCTGTCATGTGTCAACCATCACATTTAAGGTTTACTTAGTGTCAAGTTATGGAAAACTCTACTGGGGGAGAATGGCCTCTTCATTGATGGAGTTGGTGGAACATTGAATTAAAGTTCTTGTGAACGTGAAGTCTGATACTCCCAGTGCCTTTATCGCTTTATCTAACGACCATTTAACATTTTTTCCCCCTGTTCTACCAACTCTTGTAGGAGGGGGGTTTAAAGGTGAAGGCCAGAACACGTGCTTAAAAACATGACATTTTGACAATAAACAGGTGCCCATGATCAAGGAGATCTTAACTTTGTGAGCTCCTCTATGCTGGGTTCCTGATGCCCTTGCCAGATGCCATGGGAGTTATTGTGTAGTTCCTATTTTGTTCACGACTAAACACACGACTCTCCATGTCTGTCCTTTCACTGTATTAGGAGAACCATGATCCATATTATATTTCCTTTGAAAAAAAGAGTCATGTCCTGGTTTGAGTCCGTAATATCATATTTTCCAATTATAGCATGATTCATGTTCTGGCCCGGTGGTGTCCTGCTAATCTCACTCGGCTGATCTCCCTTCCAAATTCCAAACAAATCACAAGACTGTGATGTATTTTGTCTCAGGGAGACACAGTTGAGGGGGTCTGTAGAATGTAAATATATGTATGTGTTTGTGTTATAGAGCCATTAGCTTCCTGCAGCTGGAGGTGTGCAGGGAATCCCTGAGTCGGTGGGAGTAGTTATGAGCCTATGGCTATAGCAGTGATTATGAGCTAGAGGCTCAGGGCAAGGGTGATAAATGAGAGCCATAAATTCTTCTTTTCCCTGACTGGGTAACATTACAGGGGTAACTGCGTATTCACAGGGCAGGCAGTGGCCTGTGGGGTGGATGGAAAGATTGCCTTCTGGGAGAATTGGGAAGAAAAGCAACAGAAACGGAATTTAGATTTATCTGTTTATGGCAAAATGTAGAGGGTCACTCCATAGGCCACTGGGGGTAAATTGGACCACTAATGGTTCAAGCAGCTGGTAATCACATGACTTAAAATCTCATGTATCCCCCCGCATCCTTGGTAGACTGGCTTTGGTATCCTCGTGGTCTAATGATTCATTTTTAGTAGTAAAATATTGTAACCGTAGTGATGCATTCGGGTCGTCAACAAGGGGTGTTTTCTGCTTTGCTTTTTTCCCCCCCCTTAACATTTCTGTGAATTCAGTATTTTTTCCAGTTCTCCCCCAAAAAATGATGTTAAATACATGTGATGTGTTGCATTTAAAGGGGACATAAGGTCTATGAAGGAAATGGAATGTAAAGGCTGTACTTTATATACTGAACTTAATGGACCAGTCCAGAGGTTGAGAAGCCCTATAACAGGAGTGAACCACGACGGTAAATCTGTCCCAAGAGGGCGGCCATTTTGCCTTCTGTGCCTGGCAGGTGAGGTTACAGTGTAACAGAGTTATTGCTTGTTGTTACATTCAGACCTTGCCCACCCTGGTGTATAAACAGCACACAGTTAATATAAACAGACAGTTCCACTGTGGATACAATGTAACCCAAGCAAAACACAGGGATTTACTCACTTTAAACAGCTGTAATCCTAGTGAGGAAGAGTTGATTACACATTGGTCCCTTTGGGCAAGAGGCTGATGACCAGGGAAGGAATTGGAGACTTTGCAGTAAGTCGTTATTTATTTAAGGCTCCCAATGAATACACCGGCACGTCTCTGCATGTGCTGATCCATAAATATGTCATGTACCCAAGCCTTGGGCTGAACTGAGCAGGACTCCTGAAAATGGTGCTCCGGCACAGGTCCGACTTCAAAGCCCAACTGTGCCCTTGAGTTATATAACTTCTGTGTCTTCCAACCTAATGGGCTTTCTTGGGCAGTTCAGCTAAAGTTGAACCAACTTCTGCACTTCATACAGTCTGTAAGTCCATCCTTGTCCAAGTGTAGTGATTAATTTGTTCTGTTCCATGTTGAGCCTGCTTTCTCTGCAAAATAGAGCCTATTTATATATACAGGCAGCACACACCTATGGCTTATATGCCTTCTCTATATATCATTTGGTATATTTTGTTTTTATACATAGAGAGCTGCGAAATTGGTTTCCCATATACAGTACAGTATGAGGGTATAACTTATTGTGTGCCCACAACATTCCTTCTCTGTATTTTTGTATTTATACATATGGGAGGAGGGAGGTGCCATATTGATTCCCTTAGACAGTACAGTATGAGGGTATAACTTATTGTGTGCCCACAACATTCCTTCTCTGTATTTTTGTATTTATACATATGGGAGGAGGGAGGTGCCATATTGATTCCCTTAGACAGTACAGTATGAGGGTATAGCTTATTGTGTGCCCAGAACATTCCCTCTCTGTATATTTGCATTTCTACATATGGGAGGAGGGTGGTTCCATATTAATTCCCATATGTATAAATACTGTACTGTCTAAGCTAAGGGAATCAATATGGCACCTCCTCCCATATGTATAAATACAAATATACAGAGAAGGAATGTTCTGGGCACACAATAAGCTATACCCTCATACTGTACTGTCTAAGGGCATCAATATGGCACCTCCTCCCATATGTATAAATACAAATATACAGAGAAGGAATGTTCTGGGCACACAATAAGCTATACCCTCATACTGTACTGTCTAAGGGAATCAATATGGCACCTCCCTCCTCCCATATGTATAAATGAGAAGGAATGTTCTGGGCAGAAACCAGGAATGTTTATTGTCTCTAGTGGCATAAGTTTGAAGCTGATGTGGGAGTCCCACCTGGACCAATTCACTTATGGAAATTTAAGAACGTGGGGCACATGATATGATTTTCCAGACGAACACGAAGCGTTTCATCTGTTCCTTCGGCTCATTAACGTTCCTCTTGCTTTGCTCGGCTGTTACTGCTCTTACAAACAGAGATGAAAGGGCAGGAGCTGGCAAGCACTTACAACAAGATGGAGAGAAACGTTCAGGAGTCGCTCCTGCAGTTTGGTTGCCACATGTTTATCAGGTCGGATTGTTGAGGCTTAAAATGTGTTTGTGGCATTCCAGATGTCACCCAAGATGGCTGCACCCTTACTATTTCGTTTGTCCCACACCTTGTGTCTCATTGCCTTCCCCTGTAGATTGTAAGCTCTTTTTCACAGGGCCTACCTCACCTTTTGTACCGGTACTGGTTGTTATGTATGTAACGCTGTATGTTATATCTATGGAATTTCTTTGTATATGCACATTCATTTTACAGCACTGTGCAATATACTGGTGCTTTAAAAATACATGTTAATAATAATACTTTATTTATATAGCTCCGACATATTCCACAGCGCTGTACATAAATTATGTATCATTCCCATCAGTCTCGGCACCAATGGGGCTTACAGTCTAATGTCTCTATCACATTCCCATCAGTCCCTGCCACAGTGGGCTTACAGTCTTAAGATCCCATTGACTCTCATTAGTTTCTTCCCCAGTGAGCTTACAGTCTAAGGACCTAACCCCTATCAATTCCTTGCCCCAGTGAGCTTACAGTCTAAAGACCTATCCCCTATCAATTCCTTGCCCCAGTGAGCTTACAGTCTAAGGACCTATCCCCTATCAATTCCTTGCCCCAGTGAGCTTACAGTCTAAGGACCTATCCCCTATCAATTCCTTGCCCCAGTGAACTTAAAATCTAAGGTCCCTTTCACTCTCATTAGTCTCTTCCCCAGTGAGCTTACAGTCTAATATCCTATCCCCAATCAGTCCCTGCCCCAATGAGCTTACAATCTAATGACCCTTTCACTTTCATAAATCTCTTCCCCAGTGAACTTACAATCTAAGGTCCCTTTCACTGTATTAGTCTCTTCCCCAGTGAGCTTACAATCTAGGGTCCTATCCCCCTTCAGCAGAATGCCCAGAGGAAACATATAAACCTTGCCCTAGCTGGAATCGAACATAAGACCCCCATGTCTCAGATGGCCACTATTCAGAATTGCTTGCTATCCTTTCATTCACCCTTTTTCTGTCTCCCTCAGCTTCCTATTCCTTGTCTAGAACTCTGTCCCCTTTTCAACACCACTTTTCTTTCACCGCTCTTCCCAATCTGACTCACATGACTTGTACGTTGTGTTGTGTATCGCTCACCCCTCGGCCCACAGAATGGTTCAGCCCGGGACTGGGGTTTGTTGATTGGTGTGTTCACACCACTCAGTTACAATGTATCACATCAACTTCCTTCAGACCTTCCTTATTCTTACACTGGCAGTTGCTCTAGCAGCTTTACTCCAACGATACTGAGAAAACTGCCCTGAATATTTACCCATATCTGCCAGCGCTACTCTGTGTGCTTTGGCTATTGAGCTTACAGTTAGTGGCGTAACTAGATATTGCTGGGCCCCACAGCAGATCATTTCTTCAGGCCCCCAGGTTGACCAGTTTTACCAATATTTGTTTAAATTGTGTATGAATTGAATCTGCTTCCTCTATAGTTGCGCCCCTGCTTACAGTCTATTTAGTTACAAGGGTTTTTAAATATCAATATTCCTTAGAATATTAGAAACGTCAGATTAAAGGGGTTATAACCCAAATATTATGCATATATTGTATATATAGTCTTCCCCTTTAGTGCGTCAGTAATTGGGCCAGTAAGCAATAATTGGAGAGTAATTGAAGGGGCCCCGAGGTGGCACACGGGACGTGCCAAGCGATTCAGCAATTGTCCATGAAATCTCCTGTCTTCCATGAAGCGTGACAGGTCCCATGCGGAGTCATTTTATTTTCAGGGGAAATACCCCCAGCTGGAATCGTTTAGGATTTCTGAATTGGTTTACAAATGCGTAAAAGCTTCCACAAGACCCGAGATGTCCAGGGATTGAACACTTTCCCACCGAAATGGATCTTCATTTTTATTCAACATGCACTGCGGTCTATCCAATCACATCATCTTCCTGTAGTTCTATAGGATCCTTTGAGTAATCAAAATTGCAACATTGTTTTGGGAGTCAGAACCATCAGTGCAGGATTTTTTTTGCGTCAGTTTGATGTCGTTTCTGGGGCGTTTCTTCCTTGAGCAAAGAACAGTACTCCCCTTATAAATGGTACTCCCCTACCTCCTTGGTTTCTCCTCTCGTTCTCAGGTGGGAACGAGGGATCAGATTCCAGGGAAATGGGAAAGAATGATGTGGATACCTGAGGAACTAGAAGTGCAGTCAGCCATAGGAAGGGAGAGCATGGCGTCTACTGAAGTTTATATGAACAGTGTTTTTTTGTTCATTTAATTAAACCCCTGAAGTGTGGCCCCGCTCTATACACAAGGGCCAGTACGAATGTAAATATAATGGCGCTAACAGACAAGAATATTCCCCCCCCCCACCGCTATATTTTATCCTGTCATCATTTTCTTTCTGCGCTTCACTAGCCAGAATTATTCCTTCTTATGTGTAGAGAATGGCTCTCATTGTGCATAGATTAAAGCACCTTTGTGGTCTCTATACTGAAATAACAGCCCTCTGTCTCCTAATGGAGAATTTACCCATAATCAGCTTGGCAGTGGGTATAACCAGATATATAGTACGGCATTAATAATATACTAGAAGGAATTGTTATCCCTTGGCACCATCTTTATAGCTGTTTTACCCAGCTATACCTGCTGTGTTCCAACTTACTTCTGCAGAGTTATCAAGACCACCTTAGCTCACAGAAACATTGGGGTAACAGTCACCCTGCTATAGTTCCAGGGGTACCCAGGGTACAAATAAGCACTCACCCCAAATCTCCCCCTAACTGACCTTCAGACTGGGCCCCCTTAGCTCATAACAAGGTTACAGATATATAGAAACATTGGGGTGTCACTATAGTTCCAGGGGTACCCAGGACACAAATAAGCACTCACCCCAAATCTCTCCCTAATTGGCTGAGCCCCTGTGTGTTTATGTTGGGGCTGCCAAACTGTTACTGTATGAGCCTCTCAAATGAAGGCTTCGCTCTGCCTTATCTCGCACTCTACTTAAGCAAAGTAAAAGGGAAACAGATAAGTCAGTCTGTAACCCTTTGGAATGTCTGGAGACCACTGAAGGGGCATTATCTTGAGGGGGGGGGGTACCTATTGCTGATTAAAAAGAGAAATCTTTCTGTGCCTGGAAACATGCACCAGTGAATCAGCAGTTTGTCAGCATTGCAGGAAATGGTTGAACTGTTTATCGGCAGATTAAGGTCAATTCTGTTTGTTCACTGTTATATTCATTTAATTTAGGCTCCTTGTTTCTACAAAATCCCAAAAAAAGGGAAGGTAAATTCTGTTTCAGTGCCCTCCCACCACTACCTTAGGAGGTGCAAATTCAACTATTTTACCATTAACCCCTTAGGTAGACTGATGTACCACCACCTCTGATTCCTATGCAGGTCTGCCAGAGCACTTGGGGGGAACCAGAAAGTGGGTGTGGAATTGTGAGGAATCCACCTGCGCTTCCCTGGGGTGGGCATAATAGCACATGTGCCTGGGGGTAGATCTGCATTACAGTGATATACAGCATGTAGTATTATGGAAAAACACAGGTTTAAATTTACACTCCCCAAATACCCGAGGTCGTAAATAGAAATCATGACAGCTGAAAAACATTGCTGCTCAAACCTCCCTTTCGGCATTTTTTTATTTTTTTCATGAATAAAGTGAATCTCCTTTTTCTTTGGGGAAGAATATGATTATTTTATTCTCAAGCCAGGAAATGTGATATTGATAAAAATTTTGGCACCCAGAGATGCTATGAATCAAATTAAAGCTGCGGAGAAGCCAACGTAAGGACTAAGTGTGTGTCAGGGTAAATTGCTATGACAGGCTGTCAGGGGATGCTGGGAGTTGTAGGAGAATAAAATGTGGGTGTCTGCAGGTTTCTCATCTTTAAGTAGAAGAGTTGGCGAGCGGGGCAGCTGGGAGAGGGCAACTTTTAGACCCATCCTGTGGCTTTTATGTTCTTGAGAAATTGTGAAGCACATTCCTCTTGTCCTCTTGGGATTCAGCACAAGGACATGGATTAGCATTAGTATCTTCCAAATATCTTCATACTCCCCTCCAAAAGCCCCAGCTGCTTTTCCCCAGTGTATATTTGTTAACTTTTAACCCTGAATTTAAAGAGAATGGTCCTCTTTCATTATAGTATGAGGGTATAGCTCATTGTGTGCCCAGAACATCCCTTCTTTGTATATTTGTATTTATACATATGGGATGAGGTGCCATATTGATTCCCTTAGACAGTACAGTATGAGGGTATAGCTTATTGTGTGCCCAGAACATTCCTTCTCTGTATATTTGTATTTATATATATGGGAGGAGGTGCCATATTGATTCCCTTAGACAGTACAGTATGAGGGTATAGCTTATTGTGTGCCCAGAACATTCCTTCTCTGTATATTTGTATTTATACATATGGGAGGAGGTGCCATATTGATTCCCTTAGACAGTACAGGATGAGGGTATAGCTTATTGTGTGCCCAGAACATTCCTTCTCTGTATATTTGTATTTATACATATGGGAGGAGGTGCCATATTGATTCCCTTAGACAGTACAGTATGAGGGTATAACTTATTGTGTGCCCAGAACATTCCTTCTCTGTATATTTGTATTTATACATATGGGAGGAGGTGCCATATTGATTCCCTTAGACAGTACAGGATGAGGGTATATCTTAATGTGTGCCCAGAGCATTCCTTCTCTGTATATTTATATATGTTATAGTGTACATATAATGTATATCTCTTCTATACATTATCTCTTCTATTTGTGATTGAGTCCTTTCACTCCAAACGAGACGCCTCTTTCTGGTGACAGAAACTTTACTTCAGCAATAACTGCAAAAGCAGAGGGGAATGTGTACTCCATATGCCAATTTGTTCCTAGTAGTGTGTCTGTATGGAATCACTGTGAACAAGCAGCCCCATCTGCTGCCCATTTGTGGTAGTGCAAGTGTCATAGTTGGCCTTGAACGGAACCTGTTTTCACTTGCCCTTTACCCAATGGATTCTGTTTCTTGAAAGTGTACTTGATGTGCTTCCTAACTACAGTAGAAACCCCATTTTATATTTTTCAGGGGACCAGAAAAAAAAATGGTGTAAAATCAGGATAATGTAAAATCAGGGAAATATATCATGCACAATATATAGGTTCGCCACAAACTGAAGGGTCAAATGAGGGAAAACTGAAAATCAGGGGGATATAAAATTGAGGTTTCACTGTATATTTTTTTAGTGAAGTTCTAAGCATCAGTGGAAATGTAACTACTACTGACAGCTGGATACAATGTAGCAGATCAGTTTCAGAGGGACAAGCTAATGGCTGCTGTCAGTAGCAATGACAGTTGCACCAAACTACAAAAACCAAGTCAGAAAGAGGAAAGAATGGATATTGGGACGTTGCTTACAAATGTAGAATCCTATTTGCTCCCATAAGGCATCACACAGGATCTGGGTGGCGTTCCCCTTTAAATGGAGTTATTGAACAAGGGTAATGATGTGATGACAGGGTCCCATTAAGCTCCCTCTTTCATGTTTTAAAATCTACATTGTGGTTTAATGTTTGTCTTTTAACCAGAGTCCCGGACTATTATTTCTCCCATCACTGGGGCCAATGCGATGCTGTCTGTGCGCATTTTAGGGGATTGTGGGCCCCAGCGCAGGCTGAATGCAGGTGCAACATGTGAGACAGCTGCTCAGAGACTAAATCCTTCCAAGATTGATTGACTGCTAGAGTTGGAATTCCTTCTGCTTCCCTCTGGCCCCTGTATTACACAGGCCTGGTTGTCAGTACAGATATATAAATATATGGCTTTCTGTGCACATGAACTACACGCCTCTGTACATTTCCCAATGATGAGATTAGTGTGGGACATAGGAATGCCAGCACTCTCACATAAATTGCCAATTTGTGACAGCGCAGAGAGGCTCTGATTAGCCAAGAGCAGCACAGAGGAATCGATCCTGTGAATAACAAGGCCAGGCACTCTATCAATACACAGAGGGGTCTTGGGGCAAAATGGCTTCTCTTTTTTTGTCCTTCAATTAACTGCTTCTCATTACATTAGCAGGAATCACAAGTGCAATTTAAACTTTACACCTTGAGCTTGCCATCTTGATTTCACTTACCTAGTTGGGACAATTCAAGAAAAAGTTCCCACCATGAAACCCACCTAAGGTCCTTATGTTGAAACCATTATAGTCCC
The DNA here is from genome assembly GCA_024363595.1 of Xenopus borealis. Lineage (NCBI taxonomy): Eukaryota > Metazoa > Chordata > Amphibia > Anura > Pipidae > Xenopus > Xenopus borealis. Next base: position 2,089,602 of record CM044446.1, read on the forward strand.
TCCTGCTCATGTTCACTCTCTCTTTCTACAGAAGAGGTAGATGTGCTGGAATCTCTCACTCTCCACTCAGTGGAGCTCGTCAACCTCACTCTCGCCTCTGAGGAATCCTGTCTCACTCTGGAGTTGGGACAGTACTCAACACTTAGTATTTCTACCAGGACAGCATTTGGTGACAGGTGAGTGATTGGGAGCCATCTGAAATCTCCATGACCAAAATAAATCCAACTTTTTTCTTCTCATTCTCTAACACACAGTGCCCCCTCATTACATACACTTTTCTCATATTTGTCCCAGTTTTGCAGATGAACTCACTGTCTTGATGATGCTGAAATCATCTCTCAGAGAAGACACTGGTCTCCTTACCATCCTCAGCCTTCATGGCCTCATACTGTTCCAGATCCGAATCACCCCAAAGGCCTTCATCTTTATCTCCAGCCGCCGAGGTCACTATGAGTGAGTAGTAAATGCTGATCAATACATTTAGGTCATGTTGCCCATGTGTGTTGTTGCACCAGGTCATTATAAAACCGTGTGTCTCCACAGGTTCTCGGTGCCCACCCTCACTGACGGAAAATGGCACCGGGTGGCACTGAGTATCTCTGCTAAAGGTGTGACACTGTATGTGGACTGTAAGCTGGTGGAGATGCTTTCTTGGACCAACTATTTTGGACTGGGCGTTAGTACTGATGGAATAATAATGCTAGGTGGTCTCATTGAATCCTATGAGGTCCCCTTTAAGGTAAATGTAAATAGGTCTTTTCCCCTTGCTTTGCTTTTTGTTTCAAATCTACTGCAAAGAAGTGTAAAATGTCAAGTGTCAAGCATTTCAATATATAAAAATATAAAACTTACAGTATGCTTCCTTTAACAAGGGAAGGAATCTATCTCCTTTTCAGATTTTGGGACATGGGCAGAAACATCTATTGTATTTAGGACCTGTAGAGGATTGGCTGCAGTTGGGTTACTGTAACCACTTTATTCACATTACTCTTACTCTTAGAGCTGGATCTATGTTGTACAACATCATTGCTCTGGTCTAGTGACTTGCAGGCATCTGGGCCCCTACAAGCACCATGTTGGAGAAAGAAAATAACAGTCACCTAACCACAAGAGGAATGCTCATTGGGGCCCAACCAGTGCCATGTTGGAGAACGCAAATAACAGTCACATAAGCACAAGAAGAAAGCTCATTGGGACCCAAGCAGTGCCATGTTGGAGAACGCAAATAACAGTCACCTAACCACAAGAAGAAAGCTCATTGGGGCCCAACTAGTGCCATGTTGGAGAAGTCAAGTAACAGTCACCTAACCACAAGAAGAAAGCTCATTGGGGCCCAACTAGTGCCATGTTGGAGAAGTCAAGTAACAGTCAGCTAACAACAAGAAGAAAGCTCATTGGGACCCAAGCAGTGCCATGTTGGAGAAGTCAAGTAACAGTCAGCTAACCACAAGAAGAAAGCTCATTGGGACCCAAGCAGTGCCATGTTGGAGAAGTCAAGTAACAGTCAGCTAACAACAAGAAGAAAGCTCATTGGGATCCAAGCAGTGCCATGTTGGAGAAGTCAAGTAACAGTCAGCTAACAACAAGAAGAAAGCTCATTGGGGCCCAACAAGTGCCATGTTGGAGAAGTCAAGTAACAGTCAGCTAACCACAAGAAGAAAGCTCATTGGGGCCCAACTAGTGCCATGTTGGAGAAGTCAAGTAACAGTCAGCTAACAACAAGAAGAAAGTTCATTGGGACCCAAGCAGTGCCATGTTGTCAGAGGCACAGACTGAGCTTCCTAACAGTCACTTAATCATAAGAAGATTGCTTGTTTGACTAACCATGTGGAGTTTAGGACTCACAACCAGCATGGGGCTGCATATGAGAAGAGTTAGTATTAGAGGCTGCCATTGTTCCGACCCATAACCATTTGACCATATGAAGACTGACTGTTGGAATGCACATCCAGCAAGAGATGGATATTGGAGGGACATGTGAATATTTAATTCATTAATTCATTAATTGTTATTGGCACCCATAACCATCAGAGAGTGCCTTACAAAGCTACAAATGGATTTACTGTTCTTGGGACCATCTTGTATTGACCATCAGGGAATGGCTAGTTTTGGAGTGTGTGACTCTTTCAATATTGGCTACTGTTCCTACCAGTGGTTGTTGGTCTTTCTCAGCTCAAGTGTCCTCTTGGAGTATCAACCTTTAGACAGCATCTCCCTTAGTTAATAACATGGCTACAGGAGAACAATGATGTGTCAGACGTTCAACCAAAGTTTGAAGAATATCAACAGCATCAACAAGGTTGACCCCTAAGTTTCAAGCTGAGCTTTATAGTGTATGTAAGGGAGCAAACAGGCATTCTCCCAAAATGTCACCCTGACTGGCTTTAAGGCAAAGGTTACTTCTACAAACTACCCCCACAAAGGGACCTTTATTAGGACACATGACCAAAGGTTGATTGTCCTATGTTAGAAGTATGGCTATACTTTGAAACTGAATTATGTACATATATATATATATATATATATATATATATATATATATATATATATATATATATCTCCTCACGATTCTATTATTCTATCCTATAATAACGCCAATCTAGTTCCACTCATTCCGTAGAGTTTGGTTTCTCCCTCCAGTAAGACAGTCTCATGGGGCAGGTAGGAATATTATCCTGGCTGATGAGAAGAGCAGGGTGTGTGGCTGCCATGAGCCTGCTTGAGTGAAGGCCCCGTAAAAGGCGATGACAGGGATCCTGTGTTATTCCACTGTAATTTATGTTGCCTGTCAATTGTGACTTGTCTAGTCAGGCCAGGATAGGTCATGCTCAGCCAGCAAAAATTACAGGTATAATTTGCTAATTACACCCCCATTCCAGCGGGACTATTTACATTTCTCAGAGTCCTGTGCCATGCAAGCGTGTCTTTCAACGTGGCACGAGACTATATTATATGATCTTTTAGGATGTGTCTCTATAAATACACATTAAACTCACAGAAATGGATTTGTTTTTGCATAGCTTTTTCTTTCTATTTTTGCAAGACATTCCTTTGCTTTATATTTGAATTTATAAATATTGGTAGACATCTATTGAACAGGTCAAAGAATCCCACCAGGCGAGCATCAGTGAAGGGTTGATGTACTCTTCCAACAAGTTTGCATCCATTCTAATCTGATTGTTGGCCAATGGACCATAAGGGCTGGATGAAGAATAATGTTAATGGATGGACACCATGAAAGAAACTATTGCTAACCCCCCCCCCCCCCCCCAAACAAAAGACTGCAGGAGACCACATAGATGTTCTACAGAACTTCTGGGACAAAGCCCCATGGGTGGATGAGACAGAAAGTTGAAACTTCTTTAGGTAGAAAGTCCCAACGTTATGTTTGGAGGGAAAGAAAGAACTCACAACTCCAAAATTATTTGTCAACCATAAGGAGTATCTTGGTTTCAGAAAACTCTACAGGAGACTGTCAGGGTACTTGGATTGAAGTTTATTAGAAGTTAGGTTATATAGCAAAACAGACAAATGAACCAGCAAAAATTAGATGCTGTGGCAGGACCTGAAGAGAGATGGCCATTCACATGGTGGACCAAATTGGGCTGTGCCAATCATGACCAGATCGTAATTGGGGCTTATGCATGTCATGGGGAAATAATCACATTGAGGGGCGGGTGAAGCCCTTGCCCAATGATTGGTAGTTTTGTGCATAGATTTCTGATGGCGTTTGCTTTGGTCTTGATGTTAGTCATCATCTAATGCAGTTAAAGATCAGACCACATTTTATAGGTAATTAATTAGTTCTAACAGTTCAGGGAAACCTTTAATGAGAATCATCATTTCCCTCTGTAGGGATCTTTACAGCAACTTGTCTTTATGATGGGGGAGCCCGGTGCAGCCAAACTCTACTGCAGAAACTACAACCAAACATGTCTGAGCACTTTCTACGAGGAGCATTTTTTCAACTTGTCCCAGAGCGCCCTCAGGAGGCAAGAGGCCAAAGTGACTGAGGTATGGACTGGCTTTCTGCATATTGGTGGAAGCTGCCATATTGTTTCCCCTTCAACGGTACATTATAAGTTTACAATTTCCCTCTCTCTGTATGTTCTACTCTCTTACCATCTGTTGTAAAGATATGTTTCCTTTAATCATCCTATAATGAGCACGTCTTCATCAGAATGTTGTTGTCTTTCAGTTTAAGTTGGGATTTTCCCCCAGATTCAGACTGACTGTTCAACATACTGCATCTCCTGATTTTGCACATGTTCATTCTCATTGTGCAAAAAAATAATATGAACTTAATATTACACAATTGTGGTGCAACCAACTTTACTGGCTGGCATTTTTTTTCTCTCTGCTGCAGTTGGATGTGGAATCAAACCTCACAACCGACCTTGGTAAAAACTCCACCCCTCGATCAGCCATACTTGAGGTAAGTAACCAAAATAACACCACTATATGCCCATGTCTTTAATGGTACCATTCCAACGTGCATCTGTGGAAGGGGCCAATGTGATGCCCATTATAGATCTGTGCAAGAATCCTATAGACTGGGCACAAGACTTGTTCTCAGCAGTTACTACAGGGTGTTAAAAACACACATATTTTTGCACTGGTCCTTTACACATGGCATAATGCTTTAACTACACTCTTCCATCTAGAGGGTTAACTACCTAAGTTGCCCTTTTAGCCTCTGCACTTAAGCACTTACTGATCCATTAACTTCTTTAACATGCCACTGGGCCGCCCTGAGCACCATAACAAGTACTATACTGGCGCTCCTGAAAGACTCTTGAATACTGAGCTTGACTACTGATGAAGAAATCATATAGCTTGGTGTGTGCCCAAAACATTCCTTCTCTGTATATTTGTATTTATACATATGGGAGGAGGGAGG
>CM044446.1:2107151-2143646 GCA_024363595.1 Xenopus borealis
CTGTCTCCATCTTGCCCTACTGTCTCCATCTTGCCCTACTGTCACCATCTTGTCCTACTGCTTTTATCCTACCCTAATGCTTCCGCCTTCTCCTACCGCCTGTGCTGCTTTGTCGCCTCTGTCTTGTCCTAGTGTCTCCATCTTAACGTTTTCTCAACATCTTGCTCTATAATTCTACCATCTTGCTTTACTTTCTGTTGCCCTACTGGGTCTCTCTTGATTTAAATCTGCCATCTTGTCTAGTAGTCCCCATCTTCTTCTCCTATTCCCACCTTATTTCTTATGTCTCTGTTCTGCCCATAGAATTGGCCAGATGTTTATGCATAAGAATGGCAAATTCTAGGCTTAAGCAAGTCACTTAGAATGTATACATTAAGCCATTACATTCAGCTGGACTCTCCTGTTACTGATTGGCCAGTCACACCTAGGACAGTATCTCTAGTGTGATCCTTTGATCAAAACACTGTGGTTACCATTACTAAGAGACAAAAATGTCTCATTCTCATAAATGGCATAGCAGACAGATGTGCGCGTATCTTTACTCTGACTCAGGGTATGGGAAATTGGAACAGGGATTCACATGCAGGCTTATAATGGCTTCATCTCAGTTCAAATGGAACCAAAACTATAAATAAATATTATGAGAATTTAGTCCTATGGCAGGAACTGCCATTATCCAGGTAGACAGAATCCAAGGTGTTTGAAGACTTTGGTACAAGAACAGCGGTTAGACTGTGACACTGGGGGAATTGTATATTGTATGTATGGTTCTTATATACAGTTGTTACTTTATCTGTTCTTGTATCACTGTTACACTACTGTTGTTACAATGCTACACACAAACTGACTATTGAAGGTTCTTTTTGCCTGTCTTGTATCTGACTGTATGAGCAGTGTATGAGTAAAGTAAGGTAAGTAGTGTTGCATACTCTATATTTAATAGATTTAGGTACTTTTCAGTATTTTTGTAATGCTGTAGAATAACAAAACTAACTGAATTAAATGCGCTGCCCTTAATTTTCTTCCCTTCTGCCACATTAACTTTCCCGTTAATTGGCCAATAAAAATGTCTGTAACTGGAAGGGCTGAATTATTGCCAGACTGAAGGGTAACTTGATAAGTACCATAATTCCAAGTTTCATTGCACCAGACTATGGAAAATATTCGTCACTCTCTTCTTTTCCCAACTAAAACAGTGATGCAATAAAGCCCAGTATGATGAAATACATGGCACGATACAGGGTGTGAGATACAGAGAGAGAGAGACCAGGCCTAAAATACACAGTATGAGATACAGTGTGAGGTACAGAGAGTGTAAGATACAGGGTGACAGGTACAGGGTGTGAGATACAGAGGGGTAGATTCATCAAAGAGTGAAGTTAAGAGTGAAGTAGAACTAGCGTGAAATTCTACCACTCATTTCTATGGGATTTTTGGGATCAACATTGGGATCAACCATCAAAAATACTGGCCAAGTGGCAACCCTACCTGTATTCCACACCCTGTATTCCTGCGCCTTGTATCTCACTCCCTATGGGGTAGATTCATCAAAGAGTGAAGTTCTGCCACTAGAGGGAAATTCCACAGCTCTCAATGAATTTCTATGGGATTTTGCAAGGCCTATTCATCAATGGGTGAAGTGAAAGTTCACCCGTTGATGAATACTCCTTTAAAAATCCCATAGAAATGAATGGAGAGTGGTGGAATTTCACTCTAGTGGCGGAACTTCACTCTTAACTTCACTCTTTGATGAATCACCCCTATAGAGAGGTATAGAGCACAAGATAGCACCGCAAAGGACATGAAAAAAGTTGGCACACTCCACACGGTCTGAAAATCATATGATCATATCTGCACGTCTATGGCCAGCTTTAGACAAAGAATAACAGGTTTTTCAAAGAATAACAGATTCTGTTTCCCTGTAGGTCGGTATATCTCTGCTCTTGGTTAGCCCTCTACTTAATTTTACTGGCTCTGCACATGCTCAGTGAGTTCTGGGGTGCTGCAGCCACTTACTGAGGGAGCCTCCCAAATGTAGTAGTTAGTCACTTGCACGTGATTCTTGGCTGCTGTAGGTACTTAACGGACTTGTGCTTTCCCTGTTACTGATTTACATTATTTGTGTGTCCAGTTGTATCACATGGCTGTTTATGGAGCTATGGTTGACACTGGCCTAGGGCTTCTGTATCTCCCAGTTTGTCCACAGCCCGGTACCTTTAATGAACCTGAACTATCGAGTGGTAAAAGTGAACTGTTCATTTGTAGATGGGAAGCATGGGGTACTGCGAAAGCAATACTGGAGCAAAAGAGGTTCTGGACGCACACCCTGGCCTTCCTAATGAGTCCCTGGTGCTCAGTCTTCGTGGGGAGACGGCACTCCCCAATATCAGCAATAGCAGAAGATTGAAGAAAACGGCACACAGGAATTGATGCTTGTGGGGGTAGACCCCTACATGTTTATTGCATCACTTGACGCAATAAACACGTAGGGGTCTACCCCCACAAGCATCAATTCCTGTGTGCCGTTTTCTTCAATCTTCTGCTAGTACTGGGAAAGCAACACACACTCCCCTTTTTGTTATGGCCACAGTATGAGGCTCCAGTGCCGCTTGTCTGGTTGCGTTAGACGTCCCATCAGGTCTCTTGCTGAGGATAAGGCTTATTCAGCCTGCATACCTGATGGGAAATGACAGAGGGCCCAGCTTGTATGCCTGAGATAAATGCTTATGGTTCCTTTGAAGTGGCCCACATATGAATGATAGGAAGCCACTGGTGGGGGAGAGTTACAAAAAAAACCCTAAGGCAAGGAAAAAAAATCTGTTTTTTAACTGCCTTTCACTTCTAGAGCTTGTGGATCACATAACTGTGTAATTGGTTGCCTGCCTTCCCAACAGCCTCGGGGAACCAGTAACATATCCAAGTGGTCACAAAAGTTCAATGTCATTTCCAAAATACCCTCCCACACACACAAATACAGGGCAGGGATGGGGAGGTGAAATCCTATTAATCCCACCTACACTAGGCTTCTGCTTACTGCTCCATTTGGATACACCAGTCACACCTGCCTGGAGGCTTAGAAGGGTGGGTAGGGTAGGAGACATCAGTAGTAGGAACAGCTGAAGGGGCTGGAATAGGCTTGTCCTAGATGTCCACTGCTGATCCAAATGGAGTCCCCTCTGCAGTCTTAAGCCATGGAAAGCCCTGACATGTCCCTTAGCATTTGGAGGCTTCTCTTCTTACTCTGCTTGACCCTCTCCCCAGTCACTTCTGACCCCCTGCCGGTAAGTGTCTGCTGCTTCTGGAAAATGATTGTGTTATTCATAGCATGGCTATTCACCCTACAGCTTTCCAGCATACCTTTGGTTTTCAGGGGATTCTGGGAATTGTATTTCAGCAACTGCAGACTACATGTAACCCTGATCTGCAAAGTTTGTGATGCTGTCTTTGTGGTAGTTCTGCTGATACTGGGGTCCAAAAATAACATGGCCACTGGTTCCAATGTGGGATATCAATTTTCCATTATAACGTGGCTGCTGAGATGGCTAGCTGTTTCGTGATTAACTGCACATTTTACCTTAACACAGCAGCGTGCAGTATGGCAGCTCCCACTTGTTGATGTAACATTACTAATTAAAAAAACCACAATCATCTAAGAGAAATGTTTTGGAGAGTAGCAATGTAACAAAATCTATAGCGGTAAGGATTAAAGGGAAATGCTGTCCAAACACAGTTTTTTCCTCTAATGAAAGAGAAACTAATTCTAAACAACTTCCCAATATATATCCATTAGGCATTTTCATTAATTTCCTTGTTATTTGTGAAAGTAATGTGCTGCACAAAGCAGTGTGTGTATATTCCATTTTCTACTCTAACTTTAGATACAATGTTTCAACTCAGTTCAGCACCGACGCTGCTTTCAATAGCAATTCCATTTTCAAATCACATTCAAACCATTCAAAATGCATAATGGATGCTTATTAGGAAGTTGCTTATAATGGCAGTTTATTTCATTATAAGAGAAACAAAAAACAGGTCAGTGTTCCCCTTTAAGACAATAGGCAGGGAAACCATAGTGAAGCAAATGAAATGTTTACCATCTGGTTTGAAAGACAGCGAGCAGGATTTGTAAGGCAGTTAATGGCACTTTGGTGTCCTGTGCGATTTCCTCCGAGTTTTCCATTTAGAATGACTGGTGTCACCAAGCCCAGGGAGGATCAATCAGATTTTAGAGACTTGCAAATTGTCTGAAGGGGCTTTTCTCTGCTACACACCTGTCTGCTTCTGCACTGACGCTGCCACTGAAAGAGGAATTCGGTAGGGATAAAATCAACAAAACTTGTGGACTGCTCAGGGATTCCTAATGTGCCCAATGCCGGACTGGGATGCCAGGGGCCCACCAGAAAACCTTAGACCAGGGGCCCACCAGAAAACCTTAGACCAGGAGCCCACCAGAAAACCTTAGACCAGGGACCCACCAGAAAACCTTAGACCAGGGGCCCACCAGAAAACCTTAGACCAGGGGCCCACCAGATATCCTTAGAACAACTTTCCAACTATTATTCCTTCTCTCCTCACTTAACCTCTCTATTCTCCTAGTCTTTTAGATCTCCCATGAACATGGAATAGGCCAAATTGTTAAAAGCAAGAGGGCCCATTGACATCTGGGCCCACCGGGAGTTTTCCTGGTATTCCTGTGGGCCAGTCCAACACTGAATGTGCCCTTTTGATCTTTACACTGGACCCTTTTGAATGACAGAGAAGTGTTGACCCTTACTGAGGCCCCAGCATTCTACTTTCACTGCCCTCCTTTGAAAGAAATTGACCTTCCACTTGCACAGAGACCCAAGATCAAAAGGAAAGCGATACCACTCGCCTTCCCAAAAGTTAATGAGCACAAATTGCTGTAAGTTGAGAATTGTTTATCACTTACAGCAACATTAGGGAAATTGGTTTAGGGCATTTAGGGGCAAGTGTTGGATGGAACTTGGGGGTTCCCTCACGCTGCCTGTTTGTATGAAGAAACGCCAGCGCCAATGCACTCGCATCGTTTCGATTTCCTCTTTTGAAAAATGGATTTCAGTGCAGAAGTCTGCTGGAGCAGCACTATTAGCTGATGAATTTTGAAAAAAAACATGTTTTCCCATGACAGTATCCCTTTAAAAAGTTGTGTTAACCTTCTTCACATGAGTTCCTGATTACTCCTGTGTCTGTACCATTATGGCCTAGTCCTTTGGGTACTGCAGAGTATTGATGCATTATATGAGTAAACTTGCATTGGACACAGATGCCTGGTTTCCTTTCATCTTAGATCCATAGAATATTATTGCCTTGTGTTCTCTCTGCAATTACTCAGGACTCTGCTAAAATGTTATAGTGATCTATTGGGGAGAAAGGTTTGGGTCCAAGGGTTGTATATTCCTGATTGCTGGGTTATTGTGTATCCCTTTTCACTTTTATTCCAGTGATCTCATTATTTTGGGATTTCCCTTGCAATGTGCAGATTTCTCCAACAAAAACGAGTGGGAAAGTCTCCAGAGGACGTGATGTCAGGACTCAACACAGAGGCACTCTGGATTATCACCAGCTCATCAACGAAGTGGATTTGTCGCTTCTGGAAGAAGAAGGTCTCATACCCTCTGTCATTGGTGGAGAGCAGGAAAGCACCAAGGCAGCCAAGAAGGAGGAACAATACAAAAAACTTGACCCCGTTGAAGAAAACATCACGATAGAAAAACAAGAAAAGGTCTCAGAACGTATCGCTACTGACAAAAAATCTAGCGACATTGTAGACTTGACCAAAGATCCTGTGCAACCCAAACCGATCCCATGGTCTACAGCTGTTCCCACCAGTGAAACTTCAACCTCTACAGCCATTCTCAATTCCTCTTCAGAAGCAAACAACAAGACAAGTACAGATGTGGAGCCTATTCCTACCCATGCCACCCATCCACAGAAGGGAGCTGGGAATGTAAGTCAGGAGAGCAACGACCTCCAGACAAGGAAACCCAAAAGGCCTGCAGGTCGTGGGCCTCCAGGACCCCGTGGTAGTCCTGTAAGTATGACAACATCTTATTTCAAATTTTAAAAAAAAACTGGAAATGTTCAGGTCTTGGCATCAATCACCCATTAACCCTTTAACACAAGACTCATTTCTCGTGATGGTGGGCTCAACTCCCTATCAACAGAGATGTACAGTCCAAAGCATTAAGCTGGACAGATATGGAAGGATCTGCTTGATTGGTGAGGTCACTTTACATGTGAATCTTTTAAGGTGACTAAATCAGGGGCTTTGTAAAATTTCTGGCAGATTAAAGCTGCCAATATTGGCCCTTTAGACCGATTCTCTGCTAGTGTATGGCAGCTTCCAATGGGTCTCCACAATGGATATCTGGCCAAGCTATCGATTGGGGCGGTTTGATTCATTTGGAGATCGAGGACCATATTGGTTAACTGATGTGGTCCTCATTCTGTTGGTGCCGTTTCTCTTAATTGAAATCCCATAGTTTGGCCCTAAGGAAGAACATTCAGACAAACCTGATATCGCCCTGCTGTTGGTGGGCATATCGGTGAAAAGGGTCACCAAACGGGTTTTTCTTATCATGTGTGGCCATCTTTAGACATGTGAAGTATACATGGACAAACAATGTAACACGAGAACTAACGAAACCAATGAATCCAATGGCTGTAAGCTGCCACCTACAGGGCACAAAGAGAAAGGCATGTCATTCTCTGATTCAGTGTTGGCAGGTTAGTACACTGGGTGGACTTATTTTTGGCTCATAAATGGGCATTCTAAAGCTTTCTCTTTTCCTGACCAAGTCTATAGAACAAACAGGAGGGGGTTAAGGTTATAAACAGATTTGACAGGATTTGTACAAGTGTAACCCTTTCTTGGCTATAATTAACCAAACCAAACTAGCATAGGTAGAGCATTGGTTACACGCGACTCTTTCACTCTCAGGTAGGGCTTTCGCTATGTGGAAAATCACGTGTGAGGTAGTTGAACTACAACTCGATACTGCATATAGTGTAATAAAGGTGTTGGACGCCAGGGGTTCTTTGTGCAAACAAGTAGAACAGGTTTATTTACAAGTAGATCCACAGGGTATCATATACTCACAGACAGTGGTAATAAAGCAGCAATGCTTAGCACAGGTACAGCGTAGCTTATGCCCTCAGGTAGGATACAAGGATGGGAGTTGTAGTTGCACCAACCAGGTTAGCAATGCCCATGTGGTCCGGATCCCACCAGCAGGTTCAGGTGACTCAGGGGTTAAATACTCTTCCTGTAGTCCCTATATCTGAGGTCCCTTCACTTCAGGCAAGGTAGAGCCTGGGGGAGAGCTACTCCCTACTATCCTCCTTGATGGGGCTTTGAGCTGCCCTTTCTCTCTTTCCTCTCTATCTCACCTCTCCTAGAGAGTGCTATTACAGGAATATCCTCACTCTGACTATTCCTCATTCACGGGGCCCTGTTCCCCGACTTAATACAGGTAGTAGTACCTCTAAAGGTGTGCTGTCCCTTTAGGGTAGAGCGCCTCTGGGGCCCGGTTGGCACCCAGGCTCAATGGAGCACTGCCCCCCTCCTCTGCTGCAGGCCAAAGAGGAAGTGCCACTCCCTGCAAGCACCTTTATTACAGCACTGCAGGGGGGGTGGTCACTACCTATAACCAATAATATGAGACATTATAGCTATCTGGACCTTAGTCCAATAGCAGATAGTTAAAGTAAGGGCAAGGGAGGAAGCCATAAGGGAGGCCATGCTACTTATGGGTCCCTACTAGGGTTGCCACCCAGCCGGTATTTTACCGGCCTAGCCGGTAAAATACCAGACAAGGCCTGGGCCGGTATTACAAATTTACCGGCAATGTAGCTGCCGGTAAATTTGTAATACCCCTGAAAAAAGGCCCTTGCCTTGCCTTAAGTCCGAAGAAAACTTACCTTTCTCGCGTCTTCAGCCGATCGCTGCCGTGGCTCCGCCCCTTTTTGCATCATGGTCCGCCCCTTTTGCGTAACGGCCCGCCCCCTTTACGTCACGGTCCGCCCCCTTTTTGGTACCGCCCCCCGCCGGCCGGTAAGTCCTTTGAAAAAAGGTGGCAACCCTAGTCCCTACACAAGCTTTAAGGGTGGGTAGATATTTACTGGGCAGCACTTGGAGAATCTGCCTTGTCTGCCCCCCCCCCCCAACCTTCAGGCCCGGACTCGCAATCTGTGGGTTCGGGCAAATGCCCGATGGGCTGATTGCTTTAAAAAGTAAATGTCTTTAATATGTAAATGAGCCAATAACTTTAGAAACTTTTGCACGAGAGAGCCTTGTCTAGTATGTCACACTTTGTATCCTGTGATACACATAGTAATTATAGTCTCTTATCTGCCAGGGTTCGTGGTCTAGCTGGGGGCACACAAAGGAAAATGTAGAATATACTGTAAGTATAGGGTCACTAATCCAAATGTTAGAATAGTTGTGATAAAAAATAGTCAGATATTTGTTGCAAGGGCCAGTTCCAGCACATAGGGTGTATAATATTGCTGGGGATTATATGGTAATGGATTTTTAAAATATCTATTAATTAACACTAGTTCTAGTTAACCTTTGGGTTGGAAATATATATATATAACATGCTTTGCATGCGTTTGAATACATGGGCTGCCTTGAAACTTTTGCCAGGGCTGCTTTTTCCTCCCAGTCCAGCCCTGCTTTATGACAAATAACCTATGATGTGCTAATGTGCTAATGCATTCCTAATGTACTGTATTTCAGGGCTGCCCTGGTCGTCTTGGATTTCCTGGACCAAAAGGAGACAAGGTAGCGTCATCTCTTAAACCCCATGATCCTCCAGTTTTTAACCCATTTACCAAAAATCCCCTACTCTGCTGGAATGGGTGAGTTGACTAACACAAGAGGGATGTGTTTGATTTCTTACTTCCTATAGGGTGAACCAGGAATAATGGGACGTACAGGAATGACTGGCAACCCTGGTCCAAATGGGCCCCCAGGACTACCCACCATAACGATCTGGAGCAACTCTAAAGAAGACTGGGCAGCAATCTATGTGAGTCGGTTAAATCTTATCTGTAGGTTCCTTGAATCTTTTCAATCACTAAAATCATTTTAACGGCTTTCCCTGCTTTCCATCTTATCACCTCACTTTTAAGTCAGTTACCAGTTGTTGATTTCACTTTATCACCCATAAAGTCATATTCAACATTATTTTATGGTTTATTATGTGAAAACCATAATGCTAGAAGAAAAAAACCTAAAGTAATAGGTTGAGTCTTTATTCCAAAACTACATATTACACCCCTTTTCTCCTAATTCAGTTCCCGTTTTTTACCATAGATAAACATTAAGATAAGATTTTCTCATGGAAATGCATCCGGCTGTATGGGAAAATCTGGAATTCAATTAGGAGATAAGCATTTCTCATCAAACTGAATCTGGCCTATAATGTGAACAACATGGCAATACTCTAGGTCTATTTCCTAGTCCAGCATGTAGGAACCTGAATGCTCAAAGTGTCCCCTACAAGATAGACAAAGCCACAGTGTGAGTAAATATAAAGCCAGACTTTAATAAATACAGAATCCTAATTGGCAGACGCTGCATGCATGAATATCGATATGGCTTTTCCATGTTGCTTATCGTATAATTTTCTCTCTCTTGTTTTCAGCAAACATCGTTCTATCAGCTGCTGCATGCAGGCTGGCCTGTGAGTGTGTCCCCTTCGTTATCACCTCTGGCCCACCCACTTGGTATAATGGAACCTCTTCTGTCATCTGTAGTTGCTTAATGGGACTTTCATGATTGGGAAATTATTTGAAATATTTGTAATAAAATATCATCTATCTCTGTAAATAAATAATGTGCCATTACATTCTGCCAGCCAGCGTATTGGAAGCTACACAGGGTTACAAAGGGAGCCAGTCAAAGCATCACAAAGCTCACAGGGCTACACAAAGTAACCAGTTAAGGGTCTACCTTCATTAAAGGCTGTGGCCAGTGTCAGACTTTGGTGCCAGGGGCCCACCAGAAAGCCTTAGACTGTGGGCCCACCAGAACACCTTAGACTGTGAGCCTACTATAAAACCTTAGATAGTGGATCCACCAGAAATCCTTAGCCTGTGGACCCAAGAGAAAACCTTAGACTGCTGGCCCAACAGAAAACCTTAGACCCTGGGTCCACCCAAAAACCTTAGGTAGTGGGCCCACCAGAAAAACCTTAGACCATGGGCCCACCAGAAAACCTTAGACCATGGGCCCACCAAAAAACTTTAGACTCTGGGCCCACCAGAAAACATTAGACCATGGGCCTACCAGAAAACCTTAGACCATGGGCCCACCAGAAAACCTTAGAATGCAGGCCCACTTTTCAAACTATTATTCCTCCTCTCCTCATTCAACCCCTTTATTCTCCTAGTCTTTTATTTCCACTTACTATATTCTACCATTAATGCACATTTCTTTGACCATGAAATAAGCTACAGTAAATCTTTAGAAGCGAAAGGGCCCACTGACACCTGGGACCACTGGGAGTTTTCCTGGTCATTTGATAGTAATGTTTTTGCAGTCATTATTAATTTGGTGCACACAGAATCTAAAACTAAACCCGTTCTTATCCTGTTTTGTCCTGTGATGTGGAGTGGGAGGCTATTACTAACAATATCTGTGCTTATGTCTTTCATTCAGAGGATCCGCGGGCCAACTGGCTTGCCTGGAATACCCGGAATGCCAGGAAGTCCGGTAAGAAAATACATTTTAATGCCGAATGTTACATGGTATTGGTATCAGTATATCTTAATAACTTTATCCAACTTATTATTTCATCTGTTCAGGGCTCAATGGGACCTTCAGGGCAACCTGGAATCAAAGGACATAAAGGTGCCATGGTACTGTACTTTATTTATCATATATATTCTATTAAAAGGGGATGCAAACCCAGATATAAAACTCTAAACAACGCTCAAAACAACTTATCCATATGCAGCAGTTACATGCATACCACAGAGTGAGCATCGAACATAAAAAAATAGGGCCGGTGCACAATACAGTGTATAACAAAACAAGGCCACCATTGTTTCCAAAATCCATAACTGGTTCCTCTCATTTCCCTTAAGCCGCTTGAACATTTCTTTATGCTTCTGTCTGTTTTCTGAGTGATCTGACAGCTGTGTATGTGCCCTACAGGGAAGCATGGGAGCAAAGGGCATGCAAGGGATGCCAGGGACGCCAGGAAGGGACGGATCTTTGGGATTAGATGGAAAGCCGGGCTCTCCAGGGACAACAGGAGCCAAAGTAAGAACATTGCACATGATTTATATCCATCGGTTGCAAACAGCAGGTCACAAAGCACATCCCCACCCCATTCCAGGATTGTACTTGAAATTATACAGAGTCACTGTTAGCTACGGAACATTAATTCACTTGATGCAGGATGATACAGGATTCCCAGGCTGGGACATAGTACACTGCAACCCTACACATGTCTTCTGCTTGTTCTAGGGCCTGCAAGGATTTAAAGGGGACCAAGGACCACTCGGTGAGAAAGGAGAAGAAGTGAGTTATAACATGAAAGCCTATTCATGCTTGTCATCTGCTTATACTTCCATTCATAGACAAACATTTTCAGATTCAGGTCCCCAATTTGAGGTTCAACATGTGGCCAAGCCCCTCAGCTTATACATTACTGTATTATAAGCCATTTAGCCAAAGAAACAAAACTGGCCTTCAAGATGGTGTTGTAGGAGTATTTAGAATAAAAAATAGGCTTTATGGGATATCCTATAATCTATAATAGATTGCCCCTCTCCCCCTAACCAATATATATGTAAAATTGCAAGTGCAGCCACTTACTGTTTCACTTGACTTTAATTGGTCATTCAATAGATTGATGTTGTTCATGCATGGGCCAATTCCATTAGTCATTCACGAATACTGTTTGACCAAAATATCATGTATTTGTTCTCTTGGAGAGGGATCTGCACATTGCGCAATGTCCCTAGTTTGAGCTGTCAGTTTTTAGAGGGTTAAACAACCCAACCAAACCTGTTCAGTCACTATAGCCAATGGTCAAAATAATTCATGCTTCCCAGCATAAGAAAATCATGGCAATCAGAAAATCATGGCAATCAGATCAGACTCTATAGTTAAAGAGGATCAGGAGAGTTCCAACACATACTTGGCAATCTATTTTGTTTTGCTTCAACATCTACACCTTTTGCATGATGGGGCTCATTCGGGGGTACATTCTGAGACAAAGGGATGGGTTTGCAGTCCTTGATATAATAATTGACCTCATCTTTGACATACCCCCAGATGGATTCCAAACAGAACCAAGATGGAGGGATTTAAACATGAGGTGGAACACATAGTTGTAGGATCATTAGCTCTGACTAGTCTGGGGACCAACCACTGACCTGTTTTGTCCTCTTGTCACAGGGATTCCAAGGATCTCCAGGGCCAGGTGGTGAGAAAGGAGTCAAAGGAGCCAAGGTATCCACAATAACCATGTATATTAGATGATTCCAACAGTAGGTGCACCTTGTGCTCCATTAACTCTCAATTAATACAGTGTGAACAGGTGAACAATGTGGGCAGTTTCAGTCTGGGTCTCAGGTGTGATCAGTACAGGGCTTTAGGAGTGTGAACAGTAGAGGTGTTACAAGTATGAACAATGTAGGGGGATCATAGGTGTGAACAATACAGGAGATTAGTCTGAATTTTAGGTTTAAACAATGCAGGGTCCAGTTAATCTCTGTAGTGATACCATGTAAAGCTTAAACATGTTAAGGAAGTACAGCAGGTAGGTGGCCACAGAAGGGGGGGTCGCGGTCCGCCAGTTGGACAACCCTGCTGTAAGACATAGATGGTAATGCAACAGAGCTGATTGGAGGCATCTTCGAAGGCCATTACTGCTGATGGGCTGTGGTGGCCTTGGGCTGGGATAGAAGCCCAAAATATAACCATTTCTAGCCTACGCTTTACTTTTATTTAAATATTTGCAACTATAGCAAAATCTCTGAGACTGGAGCAAATTGTTTCCATGGAAACAAACAACGTTGGGATTTATGTCGGCACAGTATCCCCTTGGGGGAAATTTCTAAACTGAATTTGCAGTGTGTCACATTACTTTCCTTGCTATCTTTTTTTTTTTTTTCTTTTAGGGGGTGAAGGGAGAGTCGGGTCCTGTAGGTCCTTCAGGGGTTCAGGTAAATTACATTCCCTTTAGTTGTAGTTGGTGAATGAGATTATGTTTTTGTTTTTTAAGTGGGTGATTTGTTTTTTGTAGGGCCCAATGGGTACTAAAGGTGCTTTGGGATTTCAAGGCCCTCCAGGACCAATAGTAAGTCAAATACATTGCCTGTGGGTGGAGAGAGCTTGGTATTCACTAGGGGTGAATGAACATTGGCAGTTGGTTCCACATAAGCTGTAGCATATTTCTCTAGTTTACTCATTGAATGTAAATTATTTGGCTTTTGCTCCTCATGGTCACTGAACTTCTCCGATTGGTGCAATCTAAAGATCCTCAGTGTGTCAGTAATGACAAATATACTTATTCTGAGTGCTAATGTTGATTGTAATTTCTTTTGTTGTTCTTGTCTGAGCAGGGAGACATAGGAATTCCTGGATCTCCTGGTCCCGCAGGGCCTGAGGTAAGTTAACTACTTACTGTGGAAGAAATGGAAAGTCTAACAATAACTACATGATCTCTTATCTTCTACTGTCTGCTGTTCCCAGGGAGAACAAGGCCAACCAGGACCCCCAGGAACCCAGGGTGTGAATGGGTCTCAGGTCAGTAATGTGTCTGAAGTTTTTCTGTTGGAAGATGGTGGTGTAGACCTAATAGACTCAACATAAAGGAGAAATATCTTCTAATCAGTTAATTCTAAATATTCTTAACAGTTTATTCTTCAGATAAGAACTTGGGTTCTGGAATGCAAAGTTCCCAGCCAATAATTCAACTAATATTATTTTGTTTTCCCTTAATAATAAGGGTGATCTGGGCCCTCCAGGAGTTATTGGGCATCGTGGACCACAGGTATGTACTGACGCAATACATTATTCTGGGATTGGTTTAAGATGAGGACAAGTCCTATATGATGTGGTCTTGTGCCAGTCTATCATAACCATTACAGGGCTGCCCTTGACCCTGATGCACAACAGCAGTTATGATATCATAGGCGTAGGCGTTTAATCTATTTTTTTATGTTCCATCCAGGGTCCTCCTGGAATAGAAGGTATAAGAGGACCTCCAGGGCCCAGAGGACCACAGGTATTAAACAAATGGAATCTTTTCTGTGGGGGTAAAACATAGGGAACTGTGGTTTTTATGGGTCTTAATACAATGAAGATAAATAAATATAGATGCCTCTCAAGAGCAATCTATTTTACTGGATAATTTCATGAGGTGCATCCTTCAGAGCATCCAAATGTATGTTTGCCTCCCTTGTAGATCTGTTGGCTCATACCTCTTTGGGATGGTGGTATGACTATTTTGCTACTCCACAAAGACAAATTATCCAGTATTCCAGCGCACACTGTTTTTGCATTCTGTGTTTTCTGATGTCACCTTTTCTTTGTCACAGGGATTGATGGGAGCTGAGGGACCTCAAGGTTCAGAAGGAAGCAGAGTAAGGAACATGCAATATATATATATATATATTTTTTTTTTTTTTACATACCGTAGCAAAAAATGATTGCACTGTTTTATTTGTATGCCTTCTAATGGGCTATTTAGTCCATTCTAACAACATGGATGGGCAGCAACAGGCACATTTTCTGGAGACCATAAACTAATAGCAAGCACAAATCTAACATCTTGGATTTATGGACAAGCCCTAAGTAATTCACGTTGCCCTAGTATTTTTTTCCTTCGTTTTATACTGTAGTGAATAAATATTATTGAAAGACCCTAATACTTGTGTTTGTTGTAGGGTGACCCTGGCCCAATGGGAGTAAGAGGAGAACGGGGGCCTTCAGGACCCATGGTATGTTTTTAAACTTTTAACATCTTTTTGTACTTCAGAACCAAATCACAAACCAGATTGTGAAGGTTATGGAACTTCAATTACTGTATAGCAAAATACTACTGGTGTGCCATACAAAGTCTGTTCTGATCGGCCAACTTTATACCTTGTGTGAGACTACAGGCATCTGAACCATCTAAATCCTTCTGACCAGCAGTCCATGCAATTGAGTTTATTAACCTGCTTTGATACTTTGTCTTTGTAGCTCCTGGTGTCTGCTTCATTATAGATTCAATTATTTTAATAAGGGTTGGAGCGAAGGGTTTCTCCACTTTCACTTTCAGTTTAGCAGAAGTCTAGTGGCCTTCAACTGTATCAAGCTGGTAGCCAACGTATATTCTTGTGGTGGAAAAACACCTTGGGATTAATTGTTGAGAAGAGGCAAAGACACCACCCTAACTTGTTATTACAAGTTTTCCTTCATAAGTATTGATATATTTCCATATTTAATGGGTTTTTTCATATTGAATTTAATATTTAGGGATTGATTGGATGGCCAGGACCAGATGGACCTCCTGGTGATAAGGTAAGACCATGCTTTATTTCTCTGGTGTGTGTTTAGGGAAAAAGAATAGAAATGCATATCAGTAAGGTCGTCTTTATTAACCCGAACAGTTTTTAAGAACTACAAGAACAAGTGGGGTCTGTTACAAGTTAACATGAAGTGTTCCTTATATCTAGGTGTGTTCTGCCTTCACATGTGATTCCCAACCCAAGCTCATTAATATAATTGTTCAACACTGCATTGGTTTGGCATTTTCACTTGATGCTAGAACACTTTTGATGGAGCTCGCTCCCATTTATACTTATGAGACTGGTCACTGATATTTGACGTTCAGACTAATATGTTTCTACAAATTCGCAGTATAATTCATTATAAGGACTATATAAAAGGTTCTTAGAATTGTTTACATTCCCCCTAATAACCAATTCTCCTCTTCCATAAACAGGGTCGTCCTGCTGCAGATGGAGAAAAGGGAGATCTTGGACCAAAGGGGGAAAAAGTGTGTAAAATCAAACGGTCAATTATAATATATCATTTCTTACCATTTCATCTATTCATCATTATACAAGTGTTTGGAGAACACCATACAATCTACATAATTGCTAATCACTGGGTATTAGAGCTGACAAGTCCAATATTCATCTTTTAGGGTAGTCCAGGATCTCCTGGTATAAAAGGTCCTTCTGGGGAGCAAGGCCAAATTGGTTTTGTGGGTTTCTCTGGACCTAAAGGCCAGATGGGACCCACTGGAGCTACAGTAAGTATTTAAATCATTTTGGATCTCTTTCTTATAGAATGTCAATGTCAAGTTTTTCATTCACTCTATTCTACATCTACTTTGCAGCTGATATGTTGTAGCTCTGAACGTTCAGAGCAGTTAACATCCCTGTTCTCAAACAACAAGTATTTTACAAAGAAATATGGCAACTTTTGACCTTCTTAGAAATGTTTAATTCATTTGTACTAAAAAGAAATTCCACAAGGAGATACAGTAATCTTCTGGACACCTGGCTGTGAGCCTTCCTAAACATACCATATGTCAGCAAAGCCCCTTAACATCTTCTAGTGATTTCATATACAGATTTAATGGCTTAAGACCACCATTTAATGGACTTAAGAGCACCAGTGAATCCTTCTGCCTTAGCCAAATATTCTCTCTCTCTGTGCACCATACTGAATGAATGATATTGGACTCTAATGAGTTAGTGGATTTCATTCTGACATGATTAATGTTTGGTTTTCTAGGGGGATGATGGACAGGTTGGAACGCCAGGTTTCAATGGCAGTGATGGACCAAAAGTGAGTCTAGAATCTACAGTAATATTAATAAACGAATTTGTGAAACCTTCTGCATTTTATTTCCATAGCAGAGGATTAGGGTTGAAGATCAATATTCATATTAGAATGAGAGTTCTTCTAAGAAGATTTTACATCTACAGGGACCTCCGTTAGGTCAATTTTTTTCAGCGAGTAAAACAACCCTAAAACTATTTGGCTGATTTAAATGTCAATACGGTAATCTGAAGAAGGCAAACAAGAGAAGTGAAATTCCCTGTACATGCCTATGGCTAGGTTTATGGTGAACTCCTAGTATGTTGCAGTCTAGTTTTTTCAAAGCCTTTCATGAGATGTAACCCAGATAATATCTGAACAAAGCTGCTAGGGCACAGCTCTATACTGTATACAAACAAGGAGACAACCCATTGGCGATGGTTGTTAAAGCCAAAGGTCTACAGGCTGCAGGATACCTCAAGTTCCTTCACATTATAGCCATTTTCCCTTCATGTTTTTATATTTTTTCCTAGGGAAACCGAGGACCTGATGGGCCGAAAGGTGTAACTGGACCAAGAGGAAATCGGGTAACCAATAACATGTCGTATTGGTGGGGGGCAACATGAACATCCAAGTTCCATGTATGCAGAAGGCTTTTACCATGTTACAGTTAGTTTTACATGGGCTCTAAGGACTGTATGTTAGCCAGTTTGGGAAGTACCACCCTAGGGGTGCACCCTGGTAATATTTGTTTCCACAAAACTCTCCATTCATAGTCCACTTACTTGAAGTTTAGACTTATTTCCCTTCTGCTTATTACTCACTATTTTCTAACCATTTGTATCCCTTTCTGCTCCCGATCTCATTTCTACCTGCCAAGTGGTACAGTCTTGTTTCTTTAGATGAGCTCAACTTTGCGATTGGGCAGATAGGTATATAGGTATTAGGCAGGTAGGTTGTGCCCCCTTGTGAAAGGAGATGTGAGTGCAATGAGCTTGTGGCAGTTATAAAAAACATTGTCATGGGAGGTGAACAACATAGGAAAGACTGGTTCTCAAATGGAAAATGTTTCTGTGCATTACAGGGTCGTACGGGGCAGAGAGGACTTGTAGGAATGCCAGGAGCACTGGTAGGATACATTTATTTTATTTTGTATCTATTGTACAGTTAATGGAGGCACCGTACACACAATGGTGCAGACGCTATGTGGCTCTCGTTGTAGCAACCAATCAACAATTAGCTTTGTTCAAACAACTACATGATAGAAAATGAAAGCAAATATCTGATTGGTTGCTGGGGTAACTGCTTAATAACTAAAGATCTAGCATAGTGTGTATGAACAGGGGGCAAATGTTGCTTTGCCAGGCTCTTTAATGCAATGTTTATTTCCGTGCAGGGTCAGAGAGGAGCCGGGGGCCTGGAGGGAGCAGAAGGACTGCCTGGTACACAGGTTCCCACTATGCATTTCTTTCCTGTTATCTGGCATGGCACTTTGACCTGCTGTCTGAGCTGTGGAGATCACTCCATCAATGTATCCCATAATTCTCAGTTGTCCATGTACAAGGGGGTGCCTGAAAATTCAGACGCATATCATATAAAACAAGTATTTCTATATTTACCACTAGACATAAGGTTGTTATTACCATTCTCCAGTAATATATTGGGCTGTATTTTTATTTAATTGCAATTCCATTGACAAGTTCAAAACATTTGGGTGGAGATCGATCTCCTTTAAAAAAGACCTTACCTTTGCAATATCAGTGCTGGAAATACAGGCAACCCAGGCTCACTTTCTGAAGCCTATGACATTACTTGTCACTGGTCACAATCCTTGTGGCTATTGGTCAATGAATGCAGCCTGAAAATGTGATGACAAACAGAAAGTCTAATGGAAACTGATGAATAGAGTTGACAGCACTGATAGACGTATCTATTTGTTACAATAACAGTAGTCAAAGTAATCAAAAGGACCCTGACAATCTCCCTGTGTCTGTTCATGCTGCAGGGACCCAATGGAGCACCAGGGATTCCTGGGAGTAGGGGGCTTAGGGTAAGTTACAAGACAGATTCAGCCTTGGACAATTCCAAGCTTCCATGTTGCATATAAAATAACCAACCACCTAAATGAAACTATCCGTTCTACAATACTCCTTTGTTAATTTATATTTCGAAATTCTCTGTTTCTCTCTTTCTCCAAAGGGTCCTGATGGGACTCAAGGCGATGCTGGGAGTGAAGGACCTTCAGGCCAAATGGTAAGTGTCCAAGTGTTTTCCACCCATGATACCACCATGAAATAACTGGATCAGAACTGACTTGTGTCTATATCTTCCCTGTAGGGCCCTCCTGGTAGAGCAGGGGTTGATGGAGAACCTGGAGGTCTTGGAGAAAGGGTAAGCAGAAGCAAATTGGTGGGCAAAAGACAATGAAACAACATGTAGATGAGTATACCTTGTAACATGGGAAACATGCTAGAAATTCACAGCCACTAATCAGATCTTCCCTTATATTTCACAACTGTTGATTGGTTGTGCATCTTGGTTAGTTAATAGAATCTGAAAGAGGCACCTCAACTGCTCATTGGCTGGGGAATGTGTTAGCATTTGGCAAGTTTGCAGATTGTTTACTATTATGTCTTTTCTTTTTTGCAGGGATTCACAGGAAAACCAGGCCCAGAAGGGCCACAGGGCCCAGTAGGCATGTATGTAAGTGTTTTATCCTGTGATTTAATATCTCAGATGAATGAAACTTAACATGGATGTATGTAGCCGAAACTGCCCAACCTGCAATCCTTCATCTATTGATAAACACGTTCTATGCATTTCAGGGCTTCTTAAAATAGCTGAAGGGCTGCCATGTTGGAAGTCTATAATATGTGCAGGTTTCAAATTTGATCAAAGAAACGTATATAATAATTAATTGGCAATAGAATCCAGATGGTGTCCCAACCCCTACAGACCAGTTTTCTGGGGTCTTTAAATTAATGTTGAGATGGGTTGGATGTTTGCCCTGGGACAATTACCAGCCACACCTCCAGAAATAAAAAATCAAATATTTGGATATTGCAGCATCACAAACTTCGTAGATAGATTTAGTCAGAGAGTGCAGTGTTGCTCATTACAACAAAATCATCACATCACAACAAATAGTCCCCTAACAGGTCCAGCAAGAATACATTTTTGATAAACCATTCACATTATAGCATAAAAAACACCCCGTTCTGTAATAATTACCCTGAGAATAAGTTGCTTAAATCTGTCAATTAATTCAATGTGAAATCTGCCTGTTGAACGTTTCACTGAAAACTAGACATTTAATAGACATCCTATAGTAACCTTGTTATGAGCTAAGGGAGTCCAGTCTGAAGGTCAGTTAGGGGGAGATTTGGGGTGAGTGCGTATTTGTACCCTGGGTACCCCTGGAACTATAGTGACACCCCAATGTTTCTATATATCTGTAACCTTGTTATGAGCTAAGGGGGCCCAGTCTGAAGGTCAGTTAGGGGGAGATTTGGGGTGTGTTTATTTGTACCCTGGGTACCCCTGGAATTATAGCAGGGTGATTGTTACCCCAATGTTTCTATATATTTGAGTGAAAAGATATTTTCTGCCCTAGATATGTTTCTAGCTCTATTGCTATATATATATATATATATATCTGTTACCTTGTTATGAGCAAAGGCCAGTTAGGGGGAGATTTGGGTGAGTGCTTGTGCCCTGGGTACCCCTGGAAATATACCAGGGTGTATGTTACCCCAATGTTTCTATATATTTGAGTGAAAAGATATTTTCTGCCCTAGATATGTTTCTAGCTCTATTGCTGCATTAATGCCTTTAACCATTTTCATTTTACATGTATGGCTTATGTATGGTGGATTACAAATGTTGCCTTAAACCAGCCAAAATCTTTCTATGACCATTAGATAAATATTATATTTATGACTGATATTGGACAGGTTTGTTTCTTTGAAGATCTCACACTTTTGCTTTTTTTTTAGGGGTTTCCTGGCCCAGCAGGAGAAAGAGGTCGGACAGGATACATGGGGGAGAAGGTAACATTGTCCCATGTTACCCTTTCATAGAAGCAGTGTGTTGCTACTTGCACACGCCACCAATATATACCAATATATTATTGTTAACCATGTTATGAAGTAAGGGGGCCCCTGACCTCAAGTTGGACCTTCAAGGGGGGTTTGAGAAAGTCACACAACCACTGGCTTACAGGGTGAGGACTATCAGTATGTATCTGACTTCTGTCTTCTATATTAGGGGGAATTGGGACCACCTGGTATCCAAGGCCCACCAGGAAAATTAGGTCCAAAGGTAAGAATAATATGTAAATAAAATACACATGATCTATTCACAACTACATACACACACACAGTATTATAAATATAATTCAGTGTAATTTCTCCATCTGTTGCAGGGTCCTCCTGGGTCACCTGGTGAAAGAGGTCCTCCAGGACCCCAGGTAAGAATCTAAATCACGTTCCACAAGTTCCCTTCTCTTTCCATCACATGAGTGAGAAACTGATCTTGAATGACCCAAGCAAGCAGACCTGTCTACTGCAAAGATTAAATTGTGCAATGATCCTCTTTGCTTTTAATTTTAGGGTTGGCTGGGAGATCCAGGCATCCAGGGTTTGCCCGGACTTCAGGTAGGTTCACTTAAAGCAGATGACATGCATTCTGTCTACAGGTGAAGGAGAAGACTACAACATAGTCTGGTAGCAAGGGACTATGGTGAGACAACCAAATCATACGGCGCTATACTACAAAGATAGAAGAACCATCCCTGGGAGGGGATGGGGGTTGGTGACAGTTATAATGTGGCACACCTAACCCATGTGGGTGGACTATTTATGGATTTACACCCTCACCCTCAGCCATGCAAAGTCACTCCAGAAATCTGGGATTATAAAAATTATAAAATGCTAATTCACTAGCCATCCCTCTTGAATTAAAAGAGGCTGCAAACCCAAAAATAAAACATTACCCAATGAAAGAGAATATAAGAAGCCTAAGCAGCACCATAATAATATCAGTAGTATGCTATAGGCCCATGGGCAAACAAGAGAGCCTGTTATCTGCCAGTGAATGTGCCTGGAGTGGTGAAAGATTCCAGATCATGTCCTCATCTGCCAGTGTATGATGCATCACCAGATCTCCCAACCATCAGATTAATCTGGCCAATTGAACCAACCATGTATGTCTCCAGATTGGAACAAATCTGCTCATTCTGCAATTAGGAACGCTACACTATCTTGTTATGTATGGGTGGCCTCAATTATGAAATAGACCATGTGATAGTAGATACCCTACTGTATCTTTATGTAAAACTATTTAATTGTGACTATTAGGGCAACCCTGGTAACCCGGGGTCAGATGGGGAACCTGGAAAGGGTGGACCTCCTGGTGAACCTGGACCTGCTGGAAATATGGGAGACCCAGGACCGGCAGGATTCCAGGTAAGAACCCATTATTAGCAAAAATATGTTTACCTTCTCTTTGAGTGCCAGAGGATCAATAATTATAGGGAAGTCTTCTTCAACCATATAACAGGAGTACTTTCTACTTGTAGTCCTGGACTGAGACAAAGAACATACAGTATTTTTCACTTTCTCCCTGGATCTGCTCAAGATCCAGTTGATGTTTCTGTTTCCCTATGTTTCAGGGTCGGGAGGGAGCAGCGGGTGCTGAAGGACCACCAGGGGAAAAAGGTGAAAAGGTGAGTTGGCAGTTGAGTTACATCTTCACTTTGAGGGCCAATGATCGGAGACACCCCCGACTGAAGCCTAGGTTGCTGTTACTGTGAGCCCCATCTCTAATTCATGTATGAAGCCCTCATCCTATATAAATTTACAGTTGGGGTTGAGGATAACATTAATACTTTTTTCCCAAATATGTTTTTATGTAATTTCATTGTTCTCCTTCATTAGGGAGAGATTGGGCCTGTCGGAGACCAGGGGGTAAGCGGTTTGGATGGGGAGCAGGTAAGTGGATGATGCAATAGGAATGAATTTTCTGAGAATCCCATGTCAACACAACCATTTAATTTGAAAATACGAGTAGGGTTGGAATGGCCAATCTGAGGCATAACCGCATATGTCTTTGAGAACTTCCATGTTATATATGGGTTATATACAGGGTTCTGGTTGTATGTTTTGATCATTGAATGGCAATATCTACAGCCTGAAGACCCCAAATTGTCCACCTTTACAGTAGTTTCTTCAGACATCCATTCCTTTTCCTTTCTGGTAGGGAGAGCCTGGTTCTACTGGAAATGAAGGATCATCTGGCCTTAAAGGAGATCAGGTTTGTATGTCGGTGACCTTGATTTTTCTATATTTCATAAGCTTTGACCATTCTTTTAAAGGCTAGAGCTGCTTAGGGTGGTTAAGGGCATTGCACCAATAACAGAGCTGTTCCTAAACCTCTAATATTCAACGACAGTTGATGGTATCCCAAAGTGTGTTTGTGTTCACCCTCAGGGTGATCCTGGTCCTCCAGGGAATCCTGGTCAAAACGGGCCTGTAGGAGACAGAGGGGACAGAGGACTGCAGGGCCTGGTGGGATCCCCAGGGGAGCCAGGGAAGGAGGTATTTTTTAAAGATCTTGATAGATATAAATATCCAATAGAAATGTGTTACTAAAACATCTATATATTATTTTAGGGAGATGTTGGGGAAATAGGAGATGTTGGAGACCCAGGGCCTCAAGGAGAAAAGGTGAGTGTGTGCTCTGTTTATAGAAGGGTTGACTACTGTGGCTGGAGTGTAACCACCTCCTTTTTGCACCAGGGAGACAAAGGGCCAGTTGGTGCTACCGGAAGCCCAGGACCAAGTGGCATTATAGGAGAACGAGGTATTCGAGGTGAAAAGGGGGACAAAGGCCTGAGTGGACCTCTGGTGAGCACCACGAACGTCTTCAGATTAAGAGAGAAATTTCTAACATTTGTCTGAAAACAATTGTGTACATATGGAAAAGTAACATTTATCAACCATAGAAACAGAACCTTTGCCATAGTCTCTTCTACTCATTATGCCAGGGATACAACTAATGGCAGCTACCAAGTCTGATATTTTCACTTGAACTCCTCCCTTTTAGAGGTAATGTCACCTCCATATACTTGATCTCCTTCCATTCTTAATTGGGATGTACTTGCCATCCAGAGTGAAACCAGTTAGCCATCTGTAGGAAGTGAAGCAGTGCCTCCTTTCCAGTAGGAGTCACCCAAACTTTGCTGATTATTAGATCTCAAAATAAGTCAAGAGATCATGAGTGTGTCACACGTTATAACTCAATCTACAGATAAACTGAAGGAACTCTGTGTGTCTCACGTGTGTGCGTTTTTGTGTTTCCTAGGGACCTCCAGGATTGATTGGATCTACAGGACCTTCTGGTTTACAGGGACAACTGGTAATTTTCTAACTGTCCAGCTGCTCAGAAGCAACAGCTCCCATGATTCTCAGCAAGTCACTGAGGATAGAGAGCCTACTCAAGATTGTACAAAAAGGATGTCTTATTACTAGTCATTATTGTCAAAGGGTTTTTCTTATACATCCAAAATGGGATTGTCAAGGTGGCCTCATGATGGACAAAATTGTTTTGCTTTTTATTTGTTACAGGGAAGTGTTGGCAAACAAGGAACCCCAGGTCCTTATGGACCCCAAGGTTTGAAGGTTGGTTCCCCCTGTTTTAAATTGCTATTGGCCATTTGTCCATGTATTTTACATGCAGTTGATACTTGTTTTTGCAGGGGGAAACTGGTACCACTGGGAAGACTGGTCAGCTGGGCCCCTCTGGGCAAATGGTGAGTATAGGGGTGAAGTATAGGTGTGTATAAGTATAGGAGAGAAAAGAGCATGTCTCCAGTGGGAAACTGGCAGATTATTGATATAATGGGAGCTGGTTGAGGTTGGCTGGAAAACTGCCCACAGACAACAGGACCCTTTGTGGCTTTAAGAAGAAGGTCCTGTCACAGTGTGAATTATAGAGAATAACTGGACAGTATCTCAGCCAGCAGCCTTGTACCTCAAGTGGACTACAAATCCCAGCATTCCTTGGCTGCTGGAGACACAGATTTTGCATTCTCTGTGACCACTAAACACTGAAGTTCCCTTATAGTGAAATGTTTTTATCATTTTAGGGCCTCCCTGGAAAGAAAGGGGAGAAGGGAGAGCGAGGACAGACTGGGCGGCCAGTAAGTAAAATAATGTATAATCTGCACATTAGATTCTAAAACACAGTATTTTGGGCTCCAATCTTCCATTTTAACCTCTTGCAGGGAACAGAGGGCCCTCAAGGCATTAAAGGAAACCAAGGGCCACAAGGTCTTATTGGCCAAGAAGGACTCCAAGGGGAAGATGGGAGCCATGGAGAGCCAGGAGTCATGGTAAATGATCAATAAATAAGACAATGTATTGCATGTAATTCATATACACTTACTCATTGTGTGATTCTCTTAGTACTTTAGCTTAATATACATGTTAAGTGGGGAATTTAATGTATCACTCATGTATTATAAGGGATAATGTACCCCCTACTGTAAATGATAAGGATATTAGAAGTCACTGAGGGGTGTGACATATAAAGGCACAAGGCTGCAGGCTGAGTTATACAGGGGGGAACTCTGAGTATCACTCATGTATTATAAGGGATAATGTACCCCCTAATGTAAATGATAAGGATATTAGAAGTCACTGAGGGGTGTGACCATATAAAGGCACAAGGCTGCAGGCTGAGTTATACAGGGGGGAACTCTGAGTATCACTCATGTATTATAAGGGATAATGTACCCCCTACTGTAAATGATAAGGATATTAGAAGTCACTGAGGGGTTATGTGTCCATATAGAGGCACAAGGCAAGTAACACAATTCTGCAGAGAATAGGTTATAATCTAAATGATTAATAAACAGATGGTAAATGATTCATGAGGGTGGATCATGCATCTGATAAATTGTACTTTCTTTACAGGGAGTTACGGGTCCTCCTGGGGAGTCTGGATCAATAGGGGCACCAGGAAGAGAAGTAAGTATCAAAATAAGACTATTCAAGGTCTCTATAGTCTTGCAGTCCATGCCTGTATATAGTAGTTAAAGTAGAAAGGCAGCTATACCTGTGACGTTCAACCCTTTATTTAAATAATTCCTACCTAGATTTAGGTGCCAGGGCACCAACTGTATCTATTGAGCTTTAAGGAAGTGACTGTGTATCACCATCACATTCCTTCCCCAACCTTCTGCTATAATTAGCCAAGGATTATCAGCATTATCTACAACAGTTACCCCTCCACCCAGCCAATGAGCCAACGTAAGTCTACTTGAAGGAAGTGATTGTGCACAGAAGATATCTTCCCCAGAGCGACAGGGAACTGACCATATTGCACTGGGGCATTTCTCATTAACATTTCTTTTCCAGCCTGTCCATTCTTACTTTTTCTTATTCAGGGGCCACAAGGAGAAAAAGGACAACAGGGAGAACAAGGGGTGCCTGGGAAAATGGTATGCTTGAAGAACTGAACCTCAGCTGCCAGTGAATGTACCATGGCCATGTTAAAGCTTGTGTTATATGGACTGATTTTTTTGTCTCTCTCAGGGCCCCCCTGGAAATCCAGGACAAGAAGGAACAAATGGCCAGAAGGGAGAAAAGGTACCAACTCCTGCCATACACAAGTGTTGTTTAGCAATACAGTATGGCTTTTAATTGTAGATGTTAAATTTATATCTTTATTGTAGGGTGATAGAGGCATTGATGGCCGACCTGGCAGATCAGGGAATTCTGGGAGAAAGGTAATGGCACTCGTGATGTTTTGAGAGTGTTTATAGGGTTTCTGATCCATCAAGCTGTCTGCTTAAGAGAACCCTGTGTCTATTTAAGGCTTACTTCTCCTAGTTCTGCCCATCTCCTGTCTGAGCAAAATATTCCAAAGGCCGTGCTCTTTGGTTAGGAATAGTCTACACATGCAGATAAATCTTTGGTAGTCATTCCTAACACTTGCCTAAATTTCAGGGCAGAAGAGGGAAAGCAGGTCCAAGGCCACCAAGAGGACCTGCAGGTTTCAAGGTAAAAATAATCATACCTTACTAGGAGTTACAAGCACTGTCAAAACCATAGGTTCTCATTGAATTTATGGTTTTATATATTATGGTTGTAGGGTTTACAAGGAAATAAGGGTTCAGAAGGACCAGAAGGACCCAGAGGACCATATGTAAGTCTATGTTGTAAGTGGTTTTAGGGCAGTGCTGCAAGGACAATGTAAGCATTTCCTGGTATTTCTCTAGGGTATTCCTGGACTTAGAGGAACGAAGGGTGAACCAGGCCAAATAGGTATAAAGGTAAGTGATCATAAACCTAAATATAAATGTTCTATATATCAACCAACCAACTGCAACAACTGGAAAGATTACAGTAACATTCCTTTGAAGTACAGCATTTCATTAAACCAGGGTCTTCTGTGTTTGATTCTGCATGTCCATAGGGTTTTCACTCTTTTTCAGTCCATTTTATTGAAGAGTATGGTACCTTTAAAAGTAATCCACTAGGGATGAAACCTGCATGCTACTGCACCAGCCCCACTAGGACTGGGGACCTTCCTCTGGATAAAGTGAATCCAAGTTATTTTCAGCACTAGCTAATATACAGAGGTCTTACCCTTTGTGCTCTTCCTCGTGTACTGGTAGACATACAGTAGACTGTGACCCAGTCCAATTCCATAGGTTGGTTGCAGCTTCTCCCTTTACTTTGGCCTCTGGGACAGGGGTGGTAAATTAATGGAGATTTCACAACTAGAGTCAATTCTCAGTGCATCAAATGGTTTCCCCTGGCCTGTAGAAATATACATAATGGAAAACCCAATAACAAGATGAACCCCCACTAATTCCCATTGTTGAGCACTGGGAAGAGAACAGTCCTGCAGCAAAAATGAAAGAAAAGCAATCTGGATTCACATACTCAAATTGTGCTTTATTAGCAGGTCTATTATTGGTTCAGGTTTGAGGCTTTTCTTAAGAGCAAGCATTTCTTCTTTCCTAGGGCGAGCTAGGCTTGGATGGACCAATAGGACCACAAGGAGAAGAAGGGCAGAAGGTGATTGAAAAACATTATTGAACCCTTGTTTAGTAACAAAGTTACATTATGATTATTTATTACTGGTTTACAAATGCGTGGGATTATTTTATGTATTCCCCTGTGTTTTATTGTTTTCTCTCTTTCTCAAGGGACAACAAGGGCCCATTGGGGAGCATGGACCTCTTGGGAGCAAAGGGGAGCAGGTACTAAGAGAGGCTTCTAACAAACAATGGGCTGCTAGAAAACAAAAGATACATATTTTCCATTTTATATAATATATATTGAAACCATGAACTTGAGGCAGGTGGGACTGATAATGTTTGGACACTATTCTCCTGTAGCTCTTGTACTGGCATATTTTTAGCAAGTGAGAAACTAAAAATACAAGTTACTGATGCTGTTTCCCCAGGTTTCTCATAAACAATTGTGAATGAATTTGATGGACATGTAATGTTATCCTCCAACCTGAAACATTATACGATAAAATTGTGACTTCAGTCTTTTTATACTAGGGAATTGAGGGGCCACCTGGCCCTCAAGGTTTACCTGGACCCCAAGGTGCACCGGTAAGTTAGAACGATGCACAAAACCACGAACATCTACAAAAATATATAAAACTCGTGCTCACTTCTGCTCTTTCTTCTTTTTTAAGGGACCACCAGGGATAGAGGTATGGTTGAGGGACATCTATTTAAGTTTATAAAACTTGAATGGTTGAGGGACATCTATTTAAGTTTATAAGGCTTGTTTTCTTATTTTTGTTGTAAAATTCAGGGACTTAAAGGATTCTCAGGACCTGAAGGACCTAGAGGGCCACCTGGACCACCGGTAACTAAACCGTAAACACCCATTTGTGTCCGCCACTGTAAGAAGCAACCTATTAGTAGGATGTTCCATGTTTTGGATATTACCATAGATCTGGAGTAGATCATCAATGAATACACTTAAAGTTATGTTCTTTTGGTTGCTTGTGATTAAGTAAAACTTTCCATTTTAGGGGCCTCCTGGTGCACCTGGCCTCCCAGGACCTTCTCTAAACATAACAGCCCAAAGTTTAAAGGTATGGCCACAGAAAACCAATTTGTAAACTTCAACTTGACTGTACAAAAATGGCTACCATCTGATGGTTCCTCTGTAACCAATTTAGAGGACTTATTCCTACGCCGGTGCCTTGAGTGCAGAAGGACCTTGGGATCTTGTGCGTCATTTGGAAGAGGACTTGAAACATTTGCTCTTTCCACGAAATGGTTCCAAAGAAAATCCAGCCACCAACTGTAAGGAACTTCAGCTCGTACAACCTCATCTGTCTGATGGTGAGCGTCCAGAAAATATGATCATCTCTGGAGATGGCAGCCATAATGAAATCATTACAGCTTTCTATCCGTTCCATGTCATTAGGTCATTACTATGTGGATCCCAATCAGGGGAGTCCACGGGATTCTTTTCTGGTGTTCTGCAACTTCACTGCGGGGGGCGAGACGTGTCTGCTACCTCAAAAGAGCCAAGTAAGAGCATTCTTTCTCCAGCCTGTAGACGCATTCCATATAGCTTCTACAGGACCTTCAGATGTTTTTCTTGTTGCTAGATCCCAGTCAGACCTTGGCTTCAGGACTATCAGACTTCAGAAGGCTTCCAGTGGTTCAGCACTATCCCTGGGGGCTTCACGGTAAGTGTCATGGAGTGTGGCTTCTTAGCCAATATGTTAGCATGCTCTAACATTCATCTCCCACAGTTCGGGTACAGTGAGACAGGAGTTGTCCAGCTACGTTTCTTGAGGTTACAAAGCAGCTCTGTCCATCAGGGGGTGAGATATGTGTGCCAAGCTCGGCCTGGGGCTACAGCAAAAGACAAGAACGTGAAGTTTCTGACTGATACCAGGGATCAGAGCTTTCTGGTGACCTTGCAAGGATGTGAGGTAAGGAACTTTATCAAATATAAGTCAGTTAACATAAAGATGGACATTATAGAATATAAGCAAGCACATCACTGTAGCCAGTTGGCCAAAGTGGCAGAAGATACAATTCCTACTTTGCTGTGGGTTTTACACATCCTAATTTGTGTGTTCTGTGCTGCAGTGGGAAGAGACGTCCAACAGAACGGGAACTCTCCTCCACTTTGCCCCTTCAGACCCCAGCCTCCTTCCCATCAGAGACTTGGCTGTTTTACACGACGGGGACTTTGGACACCAGTTTGGGTTTTTTGTGGGTCCTACGTGCTACAGCTGAAATCAGAGACCTTCCTCTTGTGAACTTCTTTGTGGACATTCGCCCAGGTGAAGAGTGGAAGGCCTGCGTTATTTATATCGGAAGTGATTACATGCCCCCCCCATCTTGCAGTTCTTTTTATTTTTAAAACCTTCTCTCTCAGGAAGGGAGACGACAGTTTGTTTACAGTGAAGCATTTGGTGCTCCAACTCTAAAGTTTGAAGGCTTCATCCGTATCTCCTGGTGAGAACCATACACACACACACCTCATGCTTCCTATCAGAAGAACATTTCATGGAGTAATGTTTTTTCATTGAAGGAACTTGACTTCATTTTGCTTCTTATTCCACTCGGTGAGTGAGCAGGGATGAAACAGTGCTCTCATTCTCTTTGACTTTACTGTAGTCTCTCTGTAGACGTTGAGATCTTCGGTTGACCATGGTAGTGTTATCTAATGGTGGAAGATACCATGTCAACATTTGACAATAAGAACTGGTGAAGCTTTATGGATTTGCCAAGAGGACTCTCTGTGGCAACGAACGCTGGATTTCGCTCATGGGACGCAGGGAGTTCCACGACAAACAGAAGGACACAAAGACAGACATCTGGTTAATTTGATGAATGTCAGTCATTGTATCTAGGGCAACACTTTCCTAAATTGTGGGTCTGTCCCAGCAGGTGGAGCAGTGACTAGCAGACAGAGAATAAAGACCACTTGGCTCTTCTAGATACCCCTGAAAGCCCAGGTAGAAGGTTACTTAGGGTGCAGATTATGAGTGGTTGTCCTCTATCGGTAACCTTGTTATGAGGCTCTCATCTGTCCCCTATGTTGGGCTCCCTAACTGTCCCCATAACGAATTCCCTGCTTTTGCACCAACCTGAAATGTAACAGTAACATTAACCTTCCCTGATTGAGGTTTCATGGTCTCTACAGAAAAGCCCTCTGAAATATCAGTGCAGCAATAAAGAGTGACTGAAGTTTATCAGAGGACAAGCAACATGACTGGAAAGTCCTGGGAAACTGACAATATGTCAGATTTCAAAATGAAATATAAAAAAATCTGTTTGCTCTTTTGAGAAATGGATTTCAGTGCAGAATTCTGCTGGAGCAGCACTATTAACCCATGTGTTTAAAAAAAAAAACAAAAAAAAAAACATGTTTTTCCATGACAGTATCCCTTTAAGCATAAAAGTCCAGCTATCCCGTCTTTCTTTCCGTGTCCAACTCTCTAATCCATGGTGTCGTAACACAATCCTGCTATTTGTTTTTTATATCCACAAGCTCCTGAGATTTCATTGGTTATTTTTTGTTTTTTTTCTACAGGATGTTTCCCCTATGACTTGCTATGTATTGCGCTGTACATATATTCTATAAAGTAAGAGAAATAAAACTCATTTTGTCACAGAAACAAAACATTTGTACCATTTTATTCATTAGTGACCTCAGTTTCGGGGGGGGGCTATTTCTGTGATTATTACTGATAAAAAAAAAATGTATTGCCGGATACTCCTCCTGCAGGCGGAACAAGTCAGTTCTGAGGCTTCTGGTTGGATGAGTCCAATCCTACACCCGGGGGGGGGCCCCAACAGCCATAATAAAACTCAGAAAAATGAAATAGTCATTTAACTCCCCCCCCCCGAGGGTGCTTCTGTCAAGCTGGTGCTGGCCCAACTCCCTGCAACTCCCTGCAATGCTAATGGGTGCAAAGATGCACTCCTTACAGAGCAGTTGCCTAATAGCAGTGACCATAGCAACTGAATGCCCCGCAACAATGTCTGGTTGCTAAGATCAGGAACACTGGCTACCACATAACCATACCTCCCAACTGTTTTTTTTTGCTGGACAGTCCCGATTTTGACAGCTTAGCCTGCAGTCCCGGGTTTGATAAGCAAAGAAACAATTGCAACTAAGATAAGCAAAGAAACAATTGTAACCATTTAAGATAAGCAAAGAAACAATTTAAGATAAGCGAAGAAACAATTGTAACCATTTAAGATAAGCAAAGAAACAATTTAAGATAAGCAAAGAAACAAATGTAACCATTTAAGATAAGCAAAGAAATCATTTAAGATAAGCAAAGAAACAAATGTAACCATTTAAGATAAGCAAAGAAATCATTTAAGATAAGCAAAGAAATCATTTAAGATAAGCAAAGAAATCATTTAAGATAAGCAAAGAAACTATTGTAACCATTTACGATAAGCAAAGAAACAATTTAAGATAAGCGAAGAAACAATTTAAGATAATCAAAGAAACAATCGTAACCATTTAAGATAAGCAAAGAAATCATTTAAGATAAGTGAAGAGACAATTGCAACCATTTAAGACAAGCAAAGACACAATTTAAGATAAGTGAAGAAACAATTGTAACGATTTAAGATAAGCAGGTCTCTTGGGGAAACCCCATGTTCACCTTCATGTTCCTGTTCAAACTTTCATAACCTGCTCAATGTTGTGAAATTAACATGGTGAAAGGGGGTGTGGCCACAAAATGGGCGTAGTCAAAACAAATTAGAGCAAATCTTTGTACCTGCAGAATACTGGGAGGTGTGTGCATCACTGCTGTGTCCCACTTATTTAGGAAACAACGTTTAATGTTCTCACATCTCCTGAGAGCTGGAGGCCTTACTGTACGTTATTAGCTGCTATATATAAATGGAGCAGGAAGGCTAGGGCGAGAACTACATCTCCCAGCATCCCCTATACATCCAGTCCATGCAGCCAGCCAGTCACAGCTTTATTGGATCACTCACACGCCATGTACTCAATATACAGAATCAGCGCAGCCTATAAACCAGCCAAACTACATCTCCCACAATGCCTCTGGGTAGCGCAAGCGATTTCTATCGATTCCCATAGGCGCTCTCCAGCTAATTAGTATAGGCACGCCCATTCCTTCCCTACTCGTCACAGCTGCTGCGCGCCTCCCTTTTTCCTCACAGCCAATGAGAGAATGAATGACTCGGAATGGGCGGGAGCGAGCGCGGTGAGACGCGGAAGTGCCTGTTAGTCGCGGCCTGACAGGGATCAGAGCACTTCCGGCAGAAGACGGAGCTAAGGGGCTGCAATGCCTGGGACCGGGGGCAGAGAGAATAGGTGCGTGTATCAGGGGTAAGAGGTCAAGTGTCAAACGGGCTGTCCCACTCATGTCCGACTGGGGGCCCTCTTGTCCCCTCTTTCGCATCATCTGGCTCCCTCGATTTCTATTAACTGGTCATGCTGGGAAATGTAGTTCTGACACCTTTGGAGTCTGCAGTGCTTTTCCTGAGCCGCAACTTCCTTTCCTCTCATCTCACCTACTGTCTACTAGTTATACCTGAACTCCACCCTAAACTGTCTGCTAATAAAATATCATTCAAACCACATCCCCAATATCCATTCATTCCTCATTCTCTTCTCTGCACTGCTGCCTCTGACTCCTGATACAACTTCCCAATATCCATTCATTCCTCATTCTCTTCTCTGCACTGCTGCCTCTGACTCCTGATACAACTTCCCAATATCCATTCATTCCACATTCTCACTGGGTTTATAGTATTTATACATATGGGAGGAGCTTCCATGTTGTTTCCCTTAGTTCCTCAGTAAGGAAACGGATATAATATTCCTTTACATATTTTCCCTTTATACTATTTACAGCTATTCCCACTCATATTAAATTCCTGATTGTTGCAGCTTCTGGGTGGGCAGATTCCTGTCCGTAACCGTGCAACTGCTTGGCCTTTTGCAGAAACCAGTGCCAAGAATCAAGATTTCCATGGAAGATGTGAATGTTTGAGGACCCCTATGAAGTGGCCCTTATCCAGCCTACATTCCTGCTAAGTAGGTAAGCTTCATGGTACAACCCTCCACCTGGACTGACTGAGAATGCTGGGAGCAGTTAGAGTAATCAATGTATGCTTCATTGGCCAGTGTTTCATGATGTGGGTGGCTGGGGTAAGAGACTTTTGAAGAGGATAAGAGAAAGGAGAATCTTTTCCCTCCTCTGATGGTCATACAAAAATTAGCAGAATTGTCCGACCATCTGCACATAATAGGGGCATCCCTGGGCTGATGTGGTCCTGATATAAAGAGTAGATGCCTGGCTGAAAGTAGTAAAACTCTGAAGCTCTTCTGTATGACCGAACACACTGATCTTGCTCCCCCCTTTTTTTTTGGCTCCAGGGATTCAGAACGCGAGGAATGAAATGGAGGCCGGATCTAGTGCTTTCCGTGTGGACTTCCCTGACTTCTCCAGCACCATTTTGCAGAAACTAAATCAGCAGCGTCAGCTCGGTCAGTTATGTGACATCTCAGTCGTAGTACAAGGCCATCTTTTCCGAGCTCATAAAGCCGTGTTGGCGGCAAGTTCTCCCTACTTCTGCGACCAGGTGCTACTGAAGAACAGCAGGCGCGTGGTTCTGCCCGACGTCATGAATCCTCGAGTGTTTGAAAACATCCTTTTGTCCTCGTACACCGGAAGACTCTCGCTCCCAGCTCATGAGATCGTCAGTTATCTGACTGCGGCAAGCTTTCTGCAGATGTGGCACGTTGTGGATAAGTGTACAGAGCTTTTAGAAGGAAACCCTACTCTGTTGTGTCAGAAAACCAATGTCAGCAGTGACCACCAGTCTCCGAGCAGCAGCAACTACAATAGTCTGAGTGAAGGCTTTGAACTTGGGACTGTGGGGCAGGTAGAATTCCGAAAGGGCGAAGAGACACGAGATGTTGAAAATGAGGAAGAAAGTCCTAAAGACGACGAGCTGTCTTCCCAACTCACTGAACACGAGTACCTACCGAGCAACTCTTCTACGGAACATGACCAGCTCAGTACGGAGATGACCAGCCAAGACGGAGAAGAAGTTGCCAGCGATAGCGCTGAATATCACTACACTCGTCCTCTCTACATGAAACCGAGCATCATGTCCCACAAGAGATGGATCCATGTCAAACCAGAA
Source organism: Xenopus borealis (assembly GCA_024363595.1). Lineage (NCBI taxonomy): Eukaryota > Metazoa > Chordata > Amphibia > Anura > Pipidae > Xenopus > Xenopus borealis. Next base: position 2,142,164 of record CM044446.1, read on the forward strand.
AGGTTTCAGCAAGAATGTGAAGGCATTGAAACGCATCCTCCATTTGAAGACCACGTGTCAGAATCCATCAATGCCGGCCCTATGGAACCACCGATCCAGTCTTCTGGCATCGGCGATACCTTTGACCTTTGTGGCAAAAAGGCAGGGGAACTAGAGGGTCATGGCAACACGACACGTTACGGTGATCAAGTCGATTTTTATGGAGCTTCCATGGAAGAGTTTTCTGCAGATCGAGATGATCACCTTGATGCACACGGAGCGGAAAACTCCTCCGCTCCCTACGGGGAAGGAATCGAGGTAGCTGCTGGGATTAAAGAAGAAACCTCTCCGTCTGGTTTCACCGCCGTCGTATACAAACTGTACCCGTGCCAGTGCGGCAAAAGTTTTACGCACAAAAGCCAGAGGGATAGGCACATGAGCATGCACCTCGGTCTGCGCCCTTACGGTTGTGGTGTCTGCGGCAAGAAGTTTAAGATGAAGCACCACTTAGTAGGTCACATGAAGATCCACACGGGGATCAAGCCGTACGAGTGCAATATCTGTGGCAAACGCTTTATGTGGCGGGACAGCTTTCACCGACACGTGACATCTTGTTCGAAATCATATCATGCTTCGAAAGGGGAGCCGCCGGCACCAATTGAAAGCTAGGCACATTTGTGCACTCCTGTACCATCAAAATCCTGGCGTTTTTGGTCAACTCCAAGATGTCCACATATAAAAACACTAAACTACAGTTTCTTTAAAGAAACAGCAATAAAGCAGAATTACGTGTGAAATTAATATTCGTAATATACGTGAGTGCTTGTTATTGGCATATCCAAACCATAAATCAGCCTTGAGTCCGAGCTTGGAGTCCATATTTGCACTGGACAAACATCAAGTTTGCAGTGAACCAACTACCAGTAAACAACGTCAGCCTTTTAAAGTGTGCAATTCTGTTGGCAGTAGACAAATACAAATTTAGAACTTACGCAACTTGACGGCCCCCAACAGCGTTGCAGATGGTTGGGCTTATTCACACTAAATTGGCTCCTTTTCTTGGCAGCTATAAAGCTAGATGCTAAGTACATAACTCATGTAGAGCTTACAGAAGAGACGCAGAGCGTATTCCCAGATGACTCAAGTTGCACTCAAGGCCGAGAGAACATTCATGTAAAGTAACAAGTCGGAAACACATGGCACTTAAAACTGGAATCCATGTTCTCGTTTGGTAGTGATTTGGTTGGAAACATGTTGAACCTCAATACATTCCCTTTCCTCTTGGAGGAAAGCACAGTTGTGTTTACAGATATCATCATCTTACCCAGCACTTAAAATCAGAAATCTGATTGGACGCCTCATGTGTACAGGATTGCTAGAAATTGTATTTTTTAACGTTTGCCCCGTTTCAGAAAGGCTTTGGGCTTTCGAGTCAGTGCACAATGCATTGACAAGGCGACAATCTTTTGTGCACCTTTTAATGTGTTTTTTTTTTTTTTTTTTT
>CM044446.1:2192635-2205858 GCA_024363595.1 Xenopus borealis
GCTCACTCTATTAAACTCACCAGACATTATGTCTCTCTACATGCAGCAGTTGGGTGTCAGGAGCTCCCCTATAAGTTATATTGGATCTATCAATGAATATCTGACACCCAACTGCTGCATGAAGAGAGAATAAAGAGAAATAGATGCCGAGAGAGGGAAAGTGAAGATAAATAGGATTATTTCAGATACAATGCAGAATTTTTTAATTGATTGTATTTATAAAATTTCTTAGTTCGGTATGAGGAAACGAATATTGAATTTCATTTTTGCAATAGTTCCCCTTTAAGGAAGAGGAGCCGGTGCCAGTTGTGCTAAATTACTTTCCCCGCAGCTCCTTGTGACTGTATCAGAGCAGCCCGCGTGCTATTGTCTCCCAGCTCCTAATAATACTTCCTTCAACTTGTCCTTCATTGAGGTGCAGAAGGGAGAGAAGACGAGGAACAATCAGGTTGGGCTTGTTTGCCTTCCAGAGAAACAGCCCTGAAATTCATGGGAACATCTCAATCCTTACACTTGGCTCCCATTCCGTTTCCCTTCATGGTATGCTGCTTCCAGAGTATGAAAAGCGCTGGTTCAGAGCCCAGTTTCATCATGGACCTCCTATTGTGACATTTCTGGAGGGTAATGGGTGTTTGAGTAAATATACGGCACAGTTAACCTATTCGGGTGTCTTGTTTCACTCAGTGGCCATGGCAGATCTGCCCCTAACCATCAGGAATGCCAGTGTCAGCCGTGTGGTCCATTCTGCTGGGCCCTTGAAAGGATACAGTCATGGGGGGAAAAAGTTTTTATCAAAACTGTCATTGGTTAATAGTGCTGCTCCAGCAGAATTCTGCACTGAAATCTGTGTCTCACAAAAGCAAAAAAAAATATTTTTTTTAAATTTAATTTTGAAATCTCACATTGGGCTAGACATATTGACCGTTTCCCAGGTGCCCCCAGTCATGTGACTTGCTGTTCAGTCACTCTTTATTGCCTTAAGGTGGCCATAGATGCACAGATAATATTGTACAAAACAAATTTTTGTAAGATATTTTGTCCATGTATGATGGGAACCGAGCAGACCGATATCGGCAGGAGACTTAGGTATCGGTCGGGCTTCTCGACGGAAAATTTTGATTGCGTGCCTTTGAAGGCACCTGAACATCGGCTATTGTTAGTGCTGAATAGTCAGATACAGGTAGAATGATATTGTTTCTCTCTATATCTGAATATCCAGCTCTACACGTGTTTATTGAAATGAACGATCTTTCTTCTGTTCCAGGAAAGATCACAATTGTTTTGTCTATGGCCACCTTTAACACTGCCTGGTAAATCTAAGAACAGCACCCAATAGCAGTGGCGCTCCACCAATGAGGGGAGCTGAGGCCTCAGGCGGCAGCGCCGGCCAGGCCGCTCCTGGTGACTTAAAGAGCAGAATTTCCAGTTTTTAAACCAGAAATTTGGCTTCACTAGTGCGAGAGATAGCATTAGCGTTGCTGCCCCCCCCTCTGAAAATTCGTCGGCCTGGGGGCCTCCGGCGGCGCCTTGTTCAGGAGCGCCGCTGCTCAATAGTAAAATCCAGGTCCCACTGAGACACATTCAGTTATATTGAGTAGGAGAAACAACAGCCTGCCAGAAAGCAGTTCCATTGTGAAGTTCTGGCTCTTTCTGAAATCACATGACCAGGCAAAATGACCTGAGATGCACCTACACACCAATATTACAACTAAATACACTTGTTGGTTCAGGAACGACATTTTATATTGTAGAGTGAATTATTTGCAGTGTAAACCGTGTCATTTAGAAATAAAAACTACACCATAAAAATCGTTAGAGAATCCCTTATTATTAGCTAAAGCTACTTTTTGCCCCATGCAAATGAGTGGATATCTTCAATTCCGACATTATGAGGCACATTCATGTGAGTTGTTTTTATTTTTCAAACTCCCGTGAACTCGAAATTCGTCCAGTTGAAATCAATTATAAAAATCGAATTCCTAAAATCGGTTGTATAGGATCAACCCGAAAACTTGAATCGAATTTGACTTGAAGGCTGCAAACAACTCCAAATTGATCCCTGAACTTTTCAGCAATTCGGCAGATTTTAGGTGCCGAATAGTCGAATTTGAATTCTTACAGGGCCAGTGTATGGTAAATCTTGGAAATCAAAATTGAATTTTGAATGCCTAAAGACTACCAGGTCTCCCGATCTTTGCCTAGTTGGGCAACCCCAGGGGTCCTGCACTGTTGGCTCTTGAGGACTTGACTATAGTTTTCTCCTTGACCTGGTTCGTATCTGAACAAACCTTGATTAGGGATGAGTAGAAAAGGGCTCAAGAGGCTGAACCAGCAGTGCATGTATGAGCACCTTTGGGGGTGAGCGAGACATCTACTCTTGTTTGGTTGATTGGGGAGTAACCAACATGACCCCCAGGCTGTGGCCCATGCAAGGGATTGAAGCTAGAAATAAATGAGCCTTTCTTTGCTTGTTAACATCTCTCTTGGCTTCTCCCCAACTCTCCAGAATGTGCAACCAGAAGATGCTCCCAGACAGCCGCTCTCTGTTCTCCGCCGAATAGATAGCTATAGTTGCCATGACAACCATAAAAATGCTCTTGGCTAAAAAAAAAGAAAAACGTGGGAGTCATTTGAAAGCTTTATTTCTTCTAGTTTGAAATGTGGAAGCACAGTGAGAGCGGGGTGGGATTCTTAACCCCAAAATAAAGCAGATTTAAAGACTTATTATGGTCATTGGTGACTTCATTGATGGTACTTGGCAACCCCTGCTAGATTTAAGGGTTAAAATCCTATTAAACTGAAGTGAATGGTTGCCATGGGCTGCCAATTTTGTGTAGTTTAGAGTAGCAGCTGCGGGCGATGATATTGTTTAAAGAGTATGGAATTTGGCTACTCGGTCAATACAGCGGGTCGGGGAGTTGCAGAGCCAGGAGGCTGTAGTATTGACACCCAACGTATAGAGAAGGCATCACATTTGTAGACACATTAGTTGTTTGCCGAGTGTGTAAGGAATGCAGCAAGCTATTATGTGTGTCATCCCATGGACAGCACAGCAGGCTAGGGGCTCCACTATCATGGTGGGAATACATTTTGGAATGGTGTGAGCTGTTCATACGTATAACATATTGGGCCCCTTTAAACCTTTATTAACGCAATTTATTAGAAGGAAAACCAGGCTGTCCAGTTCAAAACCAGACAGGTGGCAACTCTAACTGGTTTGCAGGGTCGTCTTTACTAGTTGCACCCACGGTCGAAATCTTTGCTTGTTAGGGTAAGGCCAGACGCGAAGATTCGGGAGATTTGTCGCCTAGCGACTACTCACCACGACTACTCTCCCTGAATGGCTTGCTAGTATCGCGCACCCGCTAGCAATAAAGTCGTTTGCGCCTATTCACACGTGACGACACGTATCGCCCAGTATAAATAAGCGCAGGCGACTTTAGCGCTAGCGGGTGCGAGATAGGAGCAAGCCATTCAGGGTGATTAGTCGCCTCAAAGACGTGGCGATTAGATCTCCCTGAAATCTTCCCGTGATGCCTAGCCCTTAGGATTGAAGAACAACTTATATAGTCTAGTAACCAAGTACTCCCTGAGATTTATAGGGCTGCAGTTTGGGCAGATCATTTGACCCACTGTATGGGAAATGCAGCAGTTAGTTGATGGTTTTGACCAGTATGTCTCTCCGGCATGTTGTAGTGAGACAGAATGCGTGGTAAATTGTTGACGATATTCAGAGTCTTCTCCCGCCAACACAAAACTACAAAATGCCTGAAACTATCCTGTGTGCCGTTACCTTTAAGCGTCTTTGGTTTGTGTGCCCTTCGTATTGCCATTAGTTTGAGGAGATGCTTGTGTTGCATTTTCATTTGTTTGACCCTAGCCAAAACCCAATGACTATGATCCAATGAGAATAAGGATCAAGTTTGGAATGACAAAGTAGGGGGGATTATGTTGAAACTTCTCTTGAGTAAAAGATGCTGATGGACACCTCTTGTTGATGTATGCCTTGAGAAGACTTCTCATTATTTTCTTAACCATCTGGGCCCCTCCAGGTTGAAAGACTTCTTCCTAAAATAGCGCCAAGCTCTTGCTGAACACCTTTGAAAGTAAAGGTGGCCATACACGTAGAGATCCACTCGTTTGGCCATGTTGCCAAACGAGCGGATGTCTCCCCGATATGCCCACCTTGAGGTGGGCGATATCGGGCTGATCTGATCGTGGGCCCTAGGGCCCAACGTTCGGATCAGTACGGGCCGTCGGATCGCGGGACCGCATCAACGAACAGATGCGGCCGCGATCCGACGGGATTTTTAATCCTGCCCGATCGACATCTGGCCGACTTTCGGCCAGATATATATCGATCGGGAAAGCCCGTAGGAGGGCCCCCCACACGGGCAGATAAGCTGCTGACACAGTCTGTCACAGCTTTTATCTGCCCGTGTATGGCCACCTTTAGTCACTGTGTCTCAGACTATTAGTCACATGGTCCCCTAGACCTATAGTTGTGTCTCAGACTATTAGTTAGTTGGTCCCCTAGACCTATAGTTGTGTCTCAGACTATTAGTTAGTTGGTCTCCTAGACCTATAGTTGTGTCTCAGACTATTAGTCACATGGTCCCCTAGACCTATAGTTGTGTCTCAGACTATTAGTCACATGGTCCCCTAGACCTATAGTTGTGTCTCAGACTATTAGTTAGTTGGTCCCCTAGACCTATAGTTGTGTCTCAGACTATTAGTTAGTTGGTCCCCTACACCTATAGTTGTGTCTCGGACTATTAGTCATATCGTCCTCTAGACCTATAGTTGTGTCTCAGACTATTAGTCATATCGTCCTCTAGACCTATAAACGAGCGGATCTCTCCCCGATATGCCCACCTCGAGGTGGGTGATATCGGGCTGATCCGATCGTGGGCCCTAGGGCCCAACGTTCGGATCAGTACGGGCGGTCGGATCGCGGGACCGCATCAACGAACAGATGCGGCCGCGATCCGACGGGATTTTTAATCCTGCCCAATCGACATCTGGCCGACTTTCGGCCAGATATCGATCGGGAAAGCCCGTAGGAGGGCCCCCCACACGGGCAGATAAGTCTGTCAGCAGCTTTTATCTGCCCGTGTATGGCCACCTTACTGTGGAGAAATGACTTTATTACAAGTAAGTTTGACAACAATCCTCAACCACCAAGAAACCCATATATCTGACTTTCCAATCCCATCCCAAGGCATTACATTTATATAAATATGTGCCAATTAAACCTTGTTGTCCCGCCATGTAAGAAGCCTCATTAGCAATTATTTGTGTCACTGTAAGAGTAGCTCCGCTTGGAAGCAGAATGTTCTTCTCCCGAAGCCTCGGCTGAGTTCAGTACCGTCGCTTTAATTCTCTATCCTGGGATCTGTTCTCAATAGCCGACTGGTTAAACGGGTTTTGTTGGTGCGAGAGTTAAGTGACCGAACCAAAGCAAAGCATTTACTAGTTTCACAGCCCAAAGCTATTTAACTGGGTATCATTTGGGGAGGGGGTACTTTTAGGAACCTCCCCCCAAAAAAAGAGATTCTCCACAAAGAATCAGCGTTGTTTGGAGACCTGAAAATTGTTGCGTCACTAGCAATGAATTGTTGAGATAAAGGTTGCTCTAGCCCTGTTGTCATCCCAGTGTTCTGATTGGATACAGGTTGCTCTAGCCCTGTTGGCATCCCAGTGTTCTGATTGGATACAGGTGGCTCTAGCCCTGAAGGGTAGCTGCCTGCTGGCCCTGCAAACATAGACAGATTGCACTGGGAGTGATAACCTGGCCAATCAATTGTCTGACAGATGTCGGACGAAAAATCGTACAATGTACAATCGCTCGAATCCCACTAACCACACGATAATTTGACGGATTGGTCGGACTGCACTAAAATTGGTTGTCCACCAAAGAAGAATTGTCTCATCTATGGGGAACTTTACTCTTTTTATGGTGTCCCAATTTTCTGATTGGATACAGGTTGCTCTAGCCCAGTTGGTATCCCAATGATCTGATTGGATACAGGTTGCTCTAGCCCAGTTGGTATCCCAATGATCTGATTGGATACAGGTTGCTCTAGCCCTGTTGGTATCCCAATGATCTTATTGGATACAGGTTCCTCCAACTCTGTTGGCGGCCCAATTATCTGATTGGAAACAGGGCAATAAGGCTCCTTTTGTGCATCTACCTGACCACTGATCCCTCTTGTTTGCAGGAATTATTGTTTTGCCAATAAACGTTGTGTCCTTGTCGGTGCTGTAGCTATTAATCCTCCCCGGAGTCTGGGTATAAATCTGCCTTGTGGGTGAGACGGACAATTAGTGATCAATGTCTGCTTCCTATTTATCTGACCGTATTTGCATGAATATATCACAGCTAATTGCTCCAATCCATTATAATGTGACCATCACTTGTGCATGTGTAACATCTGCCCAGAGAGTGCGGGATCCTCAGGGACAGGAAGTCACACGTGCAAAGGAAAATGCCTCTGTCCATTATATACTCGTATATATATATATATAACACTATTATATACTTCTGATCATTTCCTCAAACGGGAGAGGAACAGGATATTGCTGGGAGCTGCCACAGCGCTTGCCTTGCAAACAATTCCCTATATGTTTCATGAAACCTGCACTAGGGCTACTGTATATTAAAGGGATATTGCCATGGGAATTTTTTTTTTTTTCAAAATGCATTAGTTAATAATGCTGATCCAGTAGAAGTCGGCACTGAAATCCATTTCTCAAAAGAGCAAACGGATTTTTTAATATTCAGTTTTGAAATCTGACATGGGGCTAGACATATTGTCAATTTCCCAGCTGCCCCAGTCATGTGACTTGTGCCAGCACTTTAGGAGGGAACTGCTTTCTGGCAGGCTGTTGTTTCTCCTACTCAATGTAACTGAATGTGTCTCAGTGGGACATGGGTTTTACTATTGAGTGTTGTTCTTAGATCTACCAGGCAGCTGTTATCTTGTGTTAGGGAGCTGTTATCTGGTTACCTTCTCCTTGTTCTGTCGTTAGGCTGCTGGTGGGGAAAGGGAGGGGGTGATATCACTCCAACTTGCAGTACAGCAGTAAAGAGTGACTGAAGTTTATCAGAGCACAAGTCACATGACTTGGAGCATCTGGGAAATTGACAATATGTCTAGCCCCATGTCAGATTTCAAAATGAAATATAAAAAAATCTGTTTGCTCTTTTGAGAAATGGATTTCAGTGCAGAATTCTTCTGGAACAGCACTATTAACTGATGCATTTTGAAATAATTTTTTTTTCCCATTACAGGATTCCTTTAATTTTGAAATCTGACATGGGGATAGGCATATTGTGTGTTTCCCAGCTGCTCCCAGTCATGTGACTTGTGCTCTGATAGATCTAGGAACAGCACTCAATAGTAAAATCCAGGTCCCACTGAGACACATTCAGTTACATTGAGTAGGAGAAAAAACAGCCTGCCAGAAAGCAGTTCCATTGTGAAGTGCTGGCTCTTTCTGAAATCACATGACCAGGCAAAATGACCTGAGATGCACCTACACACCAATATTACAACTAAAATACACTTGTTGGGTTAGAAATTAAATTTTACATTGTAGAGTGAATTCTTTGCAGTAAACTTTAGAAATAAAAACGACACCATAAAAATCATGATCCCTTTAAAGCAAGGAGTTTCTGGGACCTTAGTGATCTGTATATGGGGAAAAAAATATGAAGTGGTGTATTTCCCCTTTAACATGTGTGCTTGCAGCTGCCTGCTTTAATCTCTTGGGCAGCTCCCCTCAAGGCTAAGCCAGTTTTTATGAGGTTGGGAGAAATGTGCTTGGGGTGCAGTAATTGGAAGCTCTGGCAGGTTTGTACTGTAGCAGGTTACACTTTCATCTTTGCTGGAGCCACTGTGCTGCTTCTCATCTCACATTCTCTGATGCAGTTAGTGCTGCGGGCGCTCGCCGGCTCATTCCCAGAACAGATCGGTTGTCAGAAGCCAAAGCAGTAGAGATTTGGGGTGAGCTTTTGATTTGCTGCAGTATGCACAATCATGCAACTGTCATTGATACAGTAGCATTCCCAAATCTGTAACTTGGGTACATGCTGAGAATGGCTCCGACCAAAGGTTGGACCTCAAAGGCTGGGTGGCAACTGATCATCAGCAGTCGGATCCTGAGTGAATATGTTGAACCACTGCCGTATAGAAAGTGCTATGAGGGCAAGGGAAATAGAGACCGTCACATGAGCACCAGGAAATAAACTCAGTAGGGCAAGGGAAGCAGAGACAGTCACACGAGTACTAGGAAATATACTCCTTGTGCAAAGGCAGTAGAGACAGTCACACGAGTACCAGGAAAAACACACCCCCATCCAAAGGAAGTAGAGACAGTCATACCAGGAAATATACTCCTTGTGCAAAGAAGTAGAAACAGTCACACGAGTACCAGGAAATACGCTCCCCCATCCAAAGGAAGTAGAGACAGTCGTACCAGTACCAGGAAATACGCTCCCCCGTGTAAAGGAAGTAGAGACAGTCATACCAGTACCAGGAAATATACTCCTTGTGCAAAGGAAGTAGAGACAGTCACACGAGCACCAGGAAAAACACTCCCCCATCCAAAGGAAGTAGAGACAGTCATACCAGGAAATATACTCCTTGTGCATAGGAAGTAGAGACAGTCACACGAGCACCAGGAAAAACACTCCCCCATCCAAAGGAAGTAGAGACAGTCACACGAGTATCAGGAAATATACTCCTTTTGCAAAGGAAGTAGAGACAGTCATACCAGGAAATATACTCCTTGTGCAAAGGAAGTAGAAACAGTCACACGAGTACCAGGAAAAACACTCCCCCATCCAAAGGAAGTAGAGACAGTCATACTAGTACCAGGAAATATACTCCTTGTGCAAAGGAAGTAGAAACAGTCACACAAGTACCAGGAAAAACACTCCCCCATCCAAAGGAAGTAGAGACAGTCATACTAGTACCAGGAAATATACTCCTTGTGCAAAGGAAGTAGAGACAGTCACACGAGTACCAGGAAATACGCTCCCCTGTGTAAAGGAAGTAGAGACAGTCACACGACTACAATGATACAGATAATTATTTCATTCAGGTGTATGTATGGGAGTTACAGGCCCACAGCTCTCTGGCTATGACATCTGCCTGTAGATATTACTCATGTCCTGCTCATGAAGGATTGGACAACTATTCGCCATCCTTTCTTTCTTCTTTCTCACTGGATTTATAACTATATGGAACTCTCTTTGCTATTGCCTAACTCTGGCGATTCACTGAACTGGTGGTTGTGACTCCTGATGCAGAAGCAGCTGATTAGCAGCCCCAGGAAGAAGTAACTCCTGCTTCCCTGTTCCAGTACTGGATCTTCATATCTAAGTGTGGGGCTCTCTCCAGTGGCCACTTGCATTATTACTGGTCACATGGTTAATTAGAATGCCTGTCCCAGTCTCCCATTGAACCAGCGAATGACTGGAAGTTGTAGTTCAGCAACCGCTCTCTGTACCCTGTGTTTGTATTGATGCAGCAGTGAACTGTGATCCAATCAGCGTTTGATTCGTTCTAGGATGTAGGTTAAACATTTGACACTGGTACGTTCTTGTGAAACCTTTCTCAACCTTAGATGTTGCTGGACTACAACTCCCTCCTATATAGAATCCATGGATTTATGCAGTCTGCTGCTGTATTTGTCTTTAATACTCATGGGAAAAAAAGAAGTGCTAATACGCTAGGCACACAGAGTAACATTCCAACTTCATATAGAAGAGAAAGGGGCAGTGCATGGATTTAGGTGCGCTTCCCCTTTACATGAGGTCTTCGTGATGTCTTAACACGGGTTGCAGTTGGTCTTAGGGAATTGAGACAGAAATAGGTTGCATTCAGGGGTATAACCATACAGCTTCCAAGTGGAGCCATTGAATGTTCAGCAATTTCTGGGTTCCTAGAATGATTTCCCCAGGAAGCTGTATAGTAATATGATTGGATTATACTCTATGGGGGTGTATGGGAGGGGTGGGGAAACAGAACTTGTTAGCCTATCCCAGCTCCCAATAACAATACTTTCTCCCATCATGCACTAAAACAATGCATACTCCCAGCATGCATAGTTATACACACACAGGCCTACTGGGACACCCTCTATAGGTTTCTATTAACATTTCCACTTTTATTATTATTTATTAATATTGTGTCCGGTTTGGTGAAACTGTGCTCAATTCAGAATAAAACACACACACCAGCGTCCAATTCGGGTTGACCAGAGTCAAAATCCGACGCGCGGCATCAAAATCGGTGGAGGGGAACCCCTATTATAAACGGCGCTTTCTGATGTCAGAATGATTTGTCTACAAGGATATCATTTACAGTCTGGTCTCATAGGGAAATGACCAGGTATTAGCTCCCTTATCCGGAAACCCATTATCCAGAAAGCTCTGAATTATGTAATGACCGTCTTCCATAGACTCCGTTATAATGAAAATAATTAAAATTTTTAAAAATGATTTCCTTTTTCTGTGTAATAATAAAACAGTAGCTTGTACTTGATCCCAACTAAGATATAATTAATCCTTATTGGAAGCAAAACCAGCCTATTGGCTTTATTTCATGTTTATATGATTTTCTAGTAGACTTAAGGTATGAAGATCCAAATTACAGAAAGATCTGTTATCCAGTAAGCCTCAGGTCCAGAGCATTGTGGATAATAGGTCCCATAATATATATATATAGTGAATAAAGTACCCCCTCTTGTAAAATATAAGGATATTATAAGTTACCGAGGAGTTTCATGACCATATAAAAACACGAGGCCGAAGGTACTTTATTTATTATAATACACAAGTTTCAGTGAGTCATGTGACAGAAATGACATCAGAACTCACCGTTTATAACTGATGACATCAGAAATCACCGTTTATAAGGATATACTTTGCAAGACGGCTTTTATGTATTATATATAGATATAGATATATAGATGGATATAGAGATATATATATATATATATATAGATGGATATAGAGATATATATATATATATATATAGATGGATATAGAGATATATATATATATATATATATATATAGATGGATATAGAGAGATATATATATATATAGATGGATATAGGATTTGTCCGAATCAGAATCTTGCCTAAAATGGCTGAATACCAAACTGAATCCTGGATTGGGTGCATCAGTACTGATATATATATATATATATCCTGTATATGTAGTGACACCCCCTGCTGGCAGCAGAGCAGTGTTACACTCTGTACTTGTGCATGTCAGTACTGGTCACATAATACACCGCAGCTTTCATTATCAGGGGTAATTCCCAATATATATATATATATATCAGTACTGGTCACATAATACAGCTTTCATTATCAGGGGTAATTCCCAATATATATATATATATATATATATATCAGTACTGGTCACATAATACAGCTTTCATTATCAGGGGTAATTCCCATCAGCCCATTTCTACTTGCACTATATTCCTACATAATATTCACCATTATTTACATCCACCAGTTTTTTTTCAGTTCTTTGTCGGTCCTGGGAGGCCCAGTCCAACATTGCAAGTGATTGACCAGTTCTTTCAGTAGGATCAGACATGTAGAACTGGTCCAATCGGTGTTATCATCCAATACACTGTCCTGCACCCCCACCCCTCTCTTGTCCCACCTCTCACTCACAACTATGTTATAGCCCTGAATTACACCACCCACCCAGCCTTGCACCCATGCACGTGCTGCCAACCCACTACTTCTGGCCCGTCTTCCACCCTGCAGAGCTTACAATCTAATTAAAGAACATGAGACGCACACATTGGATAATGCCAAGCCTGTTCTTGTAATATTCATTAATGGGCCAAACACATTTGTTTGACTAATACTTGTGTCCCACCCATTGTTCTGTGTCTGACCCACTGTCACTCTGATATGTCCAATTGTGAAGCCATTAGACTGGCATATGCCCAGGGACTAGTACTGAACTTTGTCTTCTTTTGCAGTGGGAATCGGTGAGGCGATGTGAGTGGCCCCCCGGCTGGACCTCCCGAGCTTATGAATAAAAGCCTTTGGGTTTCTTCACAAGAGTCCACAATGAGTGAGTGTTCTGTTGAGTTCTGTAACAGGAACCCCCCCAGCATGTCTAGCACCCCAATGTACAGACTGGGATTGTAATATGGGTTTCCTTATAACAGACAGTCGGGGGTTAAGGCTATTGAGAGCCCAAGGGCAGGGAGTGGGATATGTGACACTTATACAGATAAAGAATGTGAGAGCTGGAGTGTGGGGGATCCGGGGTTCCCTGGATAAAGAGGTGTAAGAGTTCAGGGCAAGAGCAGTAAGTGTTGTTGGGAGAGGCAGGGAGAGGCAAGTCAAGCATTTAGTGCCCCCAGGAGAGGAGCTTGTGAAATGTGCTGCGGAATATCTCCTACAAATGCCAGAACTTGTAAACAGATCATGTGACCCCCCCAGAGAGGGATATAGGGTGCCCCCCACTAAGTGGAGAACTGTGTGTCTTTGCCTGGGCCGCTGTCACTTTAAGCTTTGTGAGGCTTCCTTCTTTGCACTTCCAACCCAAATATGATGTCACGTCTTTATCCTGCATAATGTGCATTGGGGCCTGACATCATCCTGCAACATAAACGGCCTTGGACTGTCCTTGCTGAGTGTAACAGAGGTGCCATGTATCCTTCACCCGGGGTCCCTCCACCCACCACCCACACTCCCAACAATATGAGGGCAAGTTCATTGGCTGCTGACATTAGATTGTAAGCTCCACAGCAGAAGGGATTCAATGGATAATAAGCACATATACTCACTGCTGGTCACCATAACTGAATTCTATAGAAGGAAAGACGATGGAGAGGTTGCCTAGAATTGAGTTTTCTTTCATTAAGGGTGAAGTTCCCCTTTAATCTGGTCTTTGCTAAACTTGTCCATTTCTCTTCTGCTGAAAAGCCCACCTATAGTTCTAATAGTATCAGCCCACTCTACATTTACACCCTCATTATATCAGGCTGGGGGAATCGTATATGTAGGAAACTATTGTATCCAATGTGCAGTAAATGTATTAAAGGAGAAGTAAACATTTAAGATAAGTAAATGTAAAATTGATGAGAGTGCTATTTGTAATTTACATTCATTCTTTATTTTGTTTTAATTCCAAGATATTAAGGGATACATGTACTGTTACTATGAATGAATTTT
>CM044446.1:2215854-2256349 GCA_024363595.1 Xenopus borealis
ATGCTCAGAAAAAGGAGTAAAAATCACTATGGCGAGGATCCGCGACCCGACCCTCAACCCTCCTACCTGCAGAACCACCGGCCCGCTTCTATACCCGCACCCAGAAATTCTACATGCAACCCGCAGGTTACCGTGGGTATTTGCGGCCCCCGCTGCAGGACTCTATTGCAGAGCGTTTGGTTTTTAGATGGGGTCAGTGACCCCCATTTGAAAGCTAGAAAGAGAAGGCAAAAACGTTAGAAAATATATAATGAAGACCAATTGAAAAGTTGCTTTGAATTGGCCATTCTCTAACTTACTGAAAGTTACCTCGAAGGTGATCCAGCCCTTTAGACAAGAATCTGTTCTCTGAGCTGCGGATTCAGACGTTAAGAAAACCCTCCTTGTCATAAAAAAAGATGACTAATGAGTGGGTGGAGCTCTGGCATTAATGTTGCTTGACTAGATAAACGTTTGCATTCCTGGCCACGTCGGGCAGTTTAATGGTGTTGACCCAGCGCTCAAAATGTCAGTTCCAGTCAATCCCCGGCCTTTTCTGTTCCAGACGTCGACAGTTTGGGAAGCAAGTGCTGATGAAACAGAATAAATAAAGTGATTTATTTCATATATTCATATAAATGCCTGTGTGTTCTCCCCGGAGGGTCAGACTCGCCTCCAGGTTACGGATAAACCACTTCTATAGGCCTCACGTGGGAAAATGAAAAGGTGTCTATTGATTGGACTATTACTTCTGCATAATTACTGCGGCCTGGTCTCAAAGGAATGATATTTTATAGGCAGAAATGTTATATACAGGCCTGGGGTTTAGCCTTCCCAGACGCTGACCTTTTAGTTTCTGCTGCTGACAGAATAACAAATCCTTAAAGGGATACTGTCATGGGGAAAATTTATATCAGTTAATAGTGCTGCTCCAGCAGAATTCTGCACTGAAATCCATTTCTCAAAAGAGGTAAACAGATATTTCATTTTGAAATCGGTCAGTTTCCCAGGTGCCCACAGTCATGTGCTCTGATAAACTTCAGTCACTCTTTACTGCTGCAAGTTGGAGTGATATCACCCCCACCCCCAGCAGCCTAACAACAGAACAATGGGAAGGTATTATTATTATCAACATTGTATTTCTATAGCGCCAACTTATTTCGTAGCGCTGTAAAGTGAACGTGATTATACAACTAAATCACATGAATTGCATAGCAGCTCCCTAACACAATATAACAGCTGCCTGGTAGCTCTAAGAACAACACTCAATAGTAAAATCCAGGTCCCACTGAGACACATTCAGTTACATTGAGTAGGAGAAACAACAGCCTGCCAGAAAGCAGTTCCATCCTAAAGTGCAGGTACAAGTCACATGATTGGGGGCAACTAAGAAACTGACAATAGAGCTGCCTGGTAGATCTAAGAACAACACTCAATAGTAAAAGCCAGGTCCCACTGAGACACATTCAGTTACATTGAGTAGGAGAAACAACAGCCTGCCAGAAAGCAGTTCCATCCTAAAGTGCAGGTACAAGTCACATGACTGGGGGCAACTAAGAAACTGACAATAGAGCTGCCTGGTAGATCTAAGAACAACACTCAATAGTAAAATCCAGGTCCCACTGAGACACATTCAGTTACATTGAGAAGGAGAAACAGCCTGCCAGAAAGCAGTTCCCTCCTAAAGTGCAGGTACAAGTCACATGACTGGGGGCAACTAAGAAACTGACAATAGAGATGCCTGGTAGATCTAAGAACAACACTCAATAGTAAAATCGCTGAGACACATTCAGTTACATTGAGTAGGAGAAACAACAGCCTGCCAGAAAGCAGTTCCATTGTGAAGTTCTGGCTCTTTCTGAAATCACATGACCAGGCAAAATGACCTGAGATGCACCTACACACCAATATTACAACTAAATACACTTGCTGGTTCAGGAAAGACATTTTATATTGTACAGTGAATTATTTGCAGTGTAGTTTATAAATAAATATAAATCAAATCCCTTTCAGTTACTGATTCAGGAGGCTTCTCCTGGCGCTTCTCTGCTCCATTCTGTGTCCTGAGACACCTCCTACATCAGTGTAAAACTGCTACAGTCGTGACAACTAAAAATGTAAGTAATGCAGTTGCCTTTTCTATTTCCAGGGCAGCAGTAGTTCAGACTCTATGGATGGGCCGAGTTCAGACTATGCCAATAAGAGTTATGATGCCGTGGTGTTCGACGTGTTGAAAGTGACTCCTGAGGAGTTTGCTGTGAGTACAAGTTGCCCACATAATGTCCTCATATGGTTGTTTCTTACCAGCAGCAGCACAGTGGATATATTTGCACCTGGGCAATATCCCATAGCAACCAACCTTTCAATCAGTGGTTGCTATGGGTTACTGCCCATGCACTAATTTGCCCAGCGAGTTGGCAGTTGGTGTAGCATTACCTTCTCAACTTTGGGCTACATTGAAAAGTTGTGGATTAAGGATAGCAAGCCCCGTACACTATGTTGACCCCGTACCACTAAGTTAGAAGGATCCTCCACTAGTTATTGGCCCACTAGTCACCTATGTCCCCTCCAGGGGGGGGCTGGGTGCTGCCATTGTTACAGCCTGAAACTGCTTTGTAAAGGGGAACTGATCTCTCCATACCTTTGTTGTGGTTCCATGCCCTTGTAGGAGCCCCCTACAATTTTATTAAAGGGATGGTTCACCTTTACATTAACTTTTAGTATGTAACACGCATTTCTAAGCATCTTTTAATAGGTCTGTTTTTTTATAGATTTTTTTTATTATTTGCCTTCTTTTCGGCTTTCAAGTCGGGGGTCACTGACCCCATCTAGAAACAACATGCTCTGTAAGAATACACATTTTACTACTCCTCTTTTGATTCAAGCCTTCATATTACAGTCTCTAATTCATATCCGTGCATGGTTGCTAGGGGAGTTTGACCCTAGCAACAAGACTGCTGTAATGGCAAACTGGAGAGCTGCTGAATAAAAAGCTAAATAGCTGAAACGACAAATAATAAAAAAATTTTTATCACTCTCTACATCAGTGATCCTCAAACGTGGCCCTCCAGCTGTTAAGGAACTACAAGTCCCACAATGCATTTGCCTGACTGTGGCTGTCAGACTCCTTCATTGCATTGTGGGACTTGTAGTTCCTTAACAGCTGGAGGGCCAAGTTTGAGGATCACTGCTCTACATCATACTAACAGTTAATTTAAAGCTGAACAACCCCTTCAACCCTTTTCATTACAAGCTTTGGGACCATCCCTTTTAATGCCTGTCTCTGGGGATTTGACAGCCCCCTGTTTTTGCTCGTATATTGGGGGCTAATTTTTCCTACTAATTGTGTTTCCCCTTTGTCTTTTGCAGAGTCAGATCACACTGATGGATGTGCCAGTATTCAAAGAGATCCTTCCAGAGGTGGGTGTCCCTCATTCGTTCTCTCGTCCCTCCCGGCCAATCATTTTCCTCGATTGTTATTACTTGCAATATAAGCCGCAGTGTATCCTGACAATGGTGGAACAAAGATGGAACAAATGAGTGGGAAGAGGAAAGTGGGGTTTTATGTTTTAACGTCGGTCTGTGATTTCTCTGATCACAAATTCTGCCTTCTCGGGTTTGTTTTCCTATTTGGTCACTCGGAGAAGCCCCCGCGGTAGCCAAGTCTAGCAGCTCGGCTATTTTCCTCTGTGTAAACAGTGAGCAGGAACACACACGGAGCTCACTCCATAGCAACAGAGACTCTCTTTCCCAGCATTCTCTCTGCTCTCTTGTCTGAAAAAATATTTTCCTTAAAGGGATACTGTCATGGGTAAAAATGTTTTTTTTCTAACTGCATCAGTTTTTATAATGCTGCTCCAGCAGACTTCTACGCTGAAATCCATTTCTCAAAAGATCAAACAGATTTTGTAATATTTCATTTTGAAATCATTGGGCTAGACATATTGTCAAGTTCCCAGCTGACCCCAGTTGTGTGACTTGTGCTCTGATAAACTTCAGTCACTCTTTACTGCTGTACTGAAAGTTGGAGTGATATCACCCCCCCAGCAGCCTAACAACAGAACAATGGGAAGGTAACCAGGTAGCAGCTCCCTAACACAAGATAACAGCTGCCTGGTAGATCTAAGAACAGAACTTAATAGTAAAATCCATGTCTCTTTATTTACATTAAGTCGGAGAAACAATAACCTGCCAGTATGCAGTGCTGGCATAAGTCACATGACTTGGGGCAGCTGGGAAATTGACCATATGTCTAGCCCCATGTCCGATTTCAAAATTAAATATAAAAAAAATCTGTTTGCTCTTTTGAGAAATGGATTTCAGTGCAGAATTCTGTTGAAAAAAATGTTTTCCCATGACAGTATCCCTTTAAAAATGGTTTAAAGAGCAGAGAGCTAATGGTGTGTTACCAGAACCCCAGGGGAACAGTAAAAGCACCAAGGTCTTATTATTGTTAAGGATAAGGAAGGTCAGTTTATCCTATGCACGTTCCCTGTATAACCCTAAATCCATATTTTAAAGGTCAACGCTCTCCCCCAAATGTCCTCCATATAAACAAACCTTCCTCTCTGAAAGGGTCACTTTGCCTCTTTATCTTGCCATGTACAATGGGCCCTCCTTGCCCCAACAATCAACTCCATGCCCCTTAATTGTGCTCATTGTGGGGCGGATGTACGTGGTTTATATAGAGGGTGTATTATATACGTGTGTGTATATATAGGAGATGCTATTTGGCTGAGACAGAGGGTCTGTTTTACTGGTTTTAATTAAATGTGCAATTAAAAGAGCACAGGGGGAGCCCATAATAATTACATGTGCCTCATTCGCTGTTTAATTGACTGTAACAAACTCATTCAAATTAAGATTCCGGTTCAAGTTGATGAAGAGAGTCGCGTCATTAAGCACTTGAGACTCACCGGCGTTCCCTCCTCTAAAGGGACAATGGCCTAGGAACTTTCTTTAGCCAAGTATGGGGGGGGCTCATCTCTAGTGCAATATCACTTTCTGCACTTGCAAAGCCTAATTTTTAGGTTAAAACCCAAAGTTTCAAGAGGCAACCTTTTGCCGTCCCTTTTAACTGGCTACCATGCCTCATGGCAAGAGCAGCCCCGTTTGTGCCCAGAACATTCCTTCTCTGTATATTTCTATTTATACCAGGGGTGTCCAACCTTTTGGCTTCCCTGGGCCACCTGGATATTAAATAGGCTTATTATATTATTATTACTACTAACTGGGCAATGGGCAGAGTCCCCCCTACTACCTACTCCTATATCCTTTGCGACATGAAGTTTCCTCGGGAACCAAGCGTTTCAAGCTGGGCCGTATACATATCCATCCTGGGCCGCATGCATGGCTGCAGCATGGACATCCCTGATTTATACGTATGGGAGGAGGGAGGTGCCATATTGATTCCCTTAGACAGTACAGTATGAGGGTATAGGTTATTGTGTGCCCAGAGCATTCCTTCTCTGTATATTTGTATTTATACATATGGGAGGAGGTGCCATATTGATTCCCTTAGACAGTACAGTATGAGGGTATAGCTTATTGTGTGCCCAGAACATTCCTTCTCTGTATATTTGTATTTATACATATGGGAGGAGGTGCCATATTGATTCCCTTAGACAGTACAGTATGAGGGTATAGCTTATTGTGTGCCCAGAACATTCCTTCTCTGTATATTTGTATTTATACATATGGGAGGAGGTGCCATATTGATTCCCTTAGACAGTACAGTATGAGGGTATAGCTTATTGTGTGCCCAGAACATTCCTTCTCTGTATATTTGTATTTATACATATGGGAGGAGGTGCCATATTGATTCCCTTAGACAGTACAGTATGAGGGTATAGCTTATTGTGTGCCCAGAACATTCCTTCTCTTTATATTTGTATTTATACATATGGGAGGAGGTGCCATATTGATTCCCTTAGACAGTACAGTATGAGGGTATAGCTTATTGTGTGCCCAGAACATTCCTTCTCTGTATATAAAAGTGGTTTATGGGATAAAGAAAGAGCAGTATGTACCTGTATCAGAGAGATATTGGCCGTTATCCAGAGGAAGTGAGTGTGTAACCGTATCCTCATTCAGGAAACTTTTAAGGAAACATTTCTTCTTTGAAGGGATGTATATTGGAGTTCTGGGGAAGGCATTTATTTTATCAGATGCAGCAGGTGAGATATGACATGGCGTAGGGAGGCCAGGGGTTTAAAGTGGAAATTAGATCTGTCAGCAGCTGCAGTGAGTACGGGGCGATGACAAACGGACAGATTGGCTTTGAGAAGAGAGAAGTATGTAGTGAGGTACAAAGGCCAGTCTAGTACAATTGACCCAGAGAATCGTAGCCCTTAGAGCAAGGGAGCCAGCCACAATCTGTCTTTGGTTACAATTTTAAACCTTTCAAACCCAGTTAATGACTGGCCTGCCCAAGCTTTCCCAATGCTGCCCTGCTGTCAATTTGAAAATTCAGGGCAATAGAAACTTAAGGAGGCAGAATCGTATTTCTTTGCTCGAGTACCGGCTCAATGCTTTGTATGCCAACAGATTTCATTTTAACTATCGCTTATAAAGTGTGGAAATAACCACTCAAGGACAGAATTATTGCAGCAGACTTGTATCAATATTTGGAGACTTTATATTCCAGATAAGTGCGTCGAGCAGGAGCGGCGCCCGTAACCTTTTACAGTCTGACAGTAAACGAATGGAGGTGTTAAACGCTTATAAAGTAGTTCAATCGGCCGTGCTGCCAGAATTTGACCAAAAATGGGTTATTGAGAGTCGGAGAGACTGTTTCACTTTAATGGGTCCAATTCAGGTAAAATTTAAATCTGATTACCCCCCTTTCCACTCAAATGATATAACATTGACTGCGTTGCCAAATTATCCTGAAATGCCGTCTAAGGCGGGACCCTCCAGAACATTTCAAACTATTTATAGGGAGTGTGGGGTTTCTATGGGTGGGAAACAAACCAGACCTCACCATGTTTAATTTTAAGCTTTGGCCAGAGTGGGGTAAAACCATTGGACTCCAGCAGTGGGGAGATAAGGGGCATCTCACCATTTGCCAGTGTGATGTTAAAGTCTGGGTTGGCAAATGCCAGGCGAACACTAACTGCCTAAATGAATAATTCCAATGGTAACATGGGTGATATAATACGCTGGGGGTTTTGGGGTCTTTGTTAATGGTTTGAGCCCCTGGTCCCAGTGAAACCATAACGCTTCTATTTTCTGTTTCCGCATAATAATGCTCCCATGCACAGGGCCAGGTCTGTACAGAATGGGTTTGCTGAGATGAGGAGAACCTCAACCCATAGCCCTCAACCCAACTGAACCCCTGTGGGATGGACTTGAACCCTAACTGTGAGACTGATCCCCAACATCAGCACCCAACCTCTCTGGGAACTCCCAGCAACAATGCTCCAACATCTAGTGGAAACCTTCCCAGAAGCATCTGGGCAGTTATAGCAACAAAAAAAAACTCCTTGCTTTGGAGATGAGGTGTTGGAGAGACAGGGGTCCTCATAGTTTTGGTCATACAGTATATTGTAGAATGTTACACAATCCAGTTTAATATCCTCAACTACATTTTGTTACCCTTTCATAGGATATACAAAGACTGCCTTCACAATAAATAACCTGTAGCTCTTCTGATGTGAACATTTTCCTTTCTTCCTTTTGACCATCCTTTTGGCACCTTTTGGTTGGAAAACTTGCAAGATGATGAAGACCAAGAAACATAATTAAGAACAAGTTTTTTTTTTATGGAGGATGGGGAATTGGTGTTAGGTAAAATATTTTAATTTCCTGGCATTTCAAGAAGGAAAAGAAAATAG
Source organism: Xenopus borealis (assembly GCA_024363595.1). NCBI lineage: Eukaryota > Metazoa > Chordata > Amphibia > Anura > Pipidae > Xenopus > Xenopus borealis. The sequence continues at coordinate 2,223,669 of CM044446.1, forward strand.
TTGACCTCCGTCCCAACAGAATTCATTAATATCATATAGGGTTGCCTTTGCTAGGATCTACGGAAAATGGCTGTGATGTCCAGATGTGGAAAAGGATTGTTTGTTCTTATGGAATAAAAAAAGGAGACTGCAAGGGAGGTGGGTGGTTGCCGTGGCACAGAGTGGTGGTGTGGTTGAACAATCTGGGTCAAAAATAGTTTGATCTGTTCGGCCCTCAGAGGTGCCAATGGTGAAAGCAATGGGCTGAGGGTGGAAATGGTACAGACAGTAAAGGGAAAGCTTGGCATGGCTGTAGGAAAGGGAATGTTAGCAAACATGGTCCCTGTTTGGTGCTGATTAGAGCCAATGACTAATTTTATCATTGCCCCGTCTCATTTTCATTCAGGCTCTGTGTCTCGGCGTGATTGCATTCAACTCTGGGGGAAGTGTGTGAGTATCGCATTACTCGGCGAGCGAAGCTCAGAAACCTCACACAGCTGCCCCGCTGTCCCCACAGATCATATTCAACTTTCTGCTGCTGCTTCTCTCTGTATTCTCATAGCCGCACAGGAGAGCTTAGAGCTCAGCTTTATCCTTCTTAGACGCAATGATTGAGATTATTACAGGGATCTGTTGCTATTGGCCTGTGTCTCCTGATAGTGGTATTGTAGGTTATGTGCTTCGTATCATTCGCTATAATTCAGACAGGTATGAGAGTTTGTGTGCTAAATCAATCGACACAGGGCCTTTTCTATAGGTCTAAAGTTGTTTTTGTTCAGACAGGTTCCATCTTATGTCAGGAAACCTTGTGTAGCAGTGTGTGTGTGTGTGAAGCTTTGTACCACCTGATGTGGCTACCAAAAACTGCCTTACCCTGATAGAGGATACTAATTAGGTTTTATTATTTTCTGCAATGCCAAGGATCCAGTCTTCAGGTCTCGGTGGAACCTTGGTTCCATGCCAAATATTATTGGTCTTAACCAGAGACTTGGGAAAGTCCTCCATTACAGATTGTTGAAGGACAATACTAGACAGCCTCTTTGAAATGCCATTAAGGAAAGAAGAGGGACCATAGATACGTCTTCCTCATAAGGGTGCCATTCTATTCCTGAATATTTAGTTGTCCCATCTTTTCTTTAATACATTTTTTTTTTAAAAACGTTGATTTAGGACTAATCCCTATTTGCTCTTGGATGTATCAGTAGCCCTATGCAGATAAGCTCTTGCCCCAATCTTTCTTCTTGTTTTGAGCAACTTCCTACAAACTTTGCACCTGCCCAGAAACCAGACTTGGTGGTGGACTTGGTGGTGGAAGCAGCTAATATTGTGTGCTCAAGCTATCGATCACTGCATGTAAGCGTCTCAATGGGGTCATCCATGATGTGGCATTAGGCATTGGTTAAGCACAAGGGAGATTGGGCATCACTAGGACAAATATTAGGACTTGTTTCTTAGTCTGCTTTAAGCAACTCTAAAATGCAAAGCATGAAAAGGGTCATTGATGTAAGAATGACCAGTCTAGGTCATATAACCAGCTGAGTTACGAGAACATGAAAATGTTCTCAATAATAAAGTACTTTTCCGAGACCTAAACCACCGCGACGGGACCTCCGTTTCACATATTCAGCCGGTGGATGGTTTTCTTTCTCTGTGAAAGTCATTTTAATTTGACAGTTTTACGAGAGCCACTTTATTAATGCTTGTGGCCAAGTGGTTTTAATAAGAGCTCAGTGAAGCGCATATTAGTACGTGTGTCGAAATCACACAAGACCCCGTCTTGTTTCTTGTCTACGTTGGGCACAATGATGACATTATAACCGTAAGGCTTGGAAATCAAGCCTGGAGTAATCCTTGCTTAACAACTTAGTCTTGTACTGTAAATGATCTGGAAACCCAACGTTCTCCTAAGTGTGATGTTAACCTTGACATTAATGTCAAAAATAAATGCTGTAATAGGGCAGAAAAATGGCTTTCCGAATATCATATAAATAATAATACATTTGAATACGTTAAAATAAAAATAATTAATAATGTTAAATTAAATTTGATTACAATTTTAATAGAAACTGTTTTAATCACAATCCTACAATTTAATTTTAATAAATTCAACCCGATTTGAATTCAAAATTCAAATTCATTTTGTTTTGTCTAATTGGGTCTGAATTATTTATTGAACAATTTTATTTTACAATTTCAGGATTTGTTCAAGGGATTCTGAAAAAAATCGGCATTCGCCGGTGATCCCGTGCTGAAATTTATAGATTTATGGGAAACAAAATAATTCAGATACTAAAACCTGGCAAGTTTCTGATTTTTAAAATCAGTTTTTTTTTGTTTTTTTTAAATGTGATTTTAGTTTCCTCTGCAAATAAATGAAGGTGTGGATATTTCTCATTCAATTTTTTCCAAACTCTAATTTATGAAATGTTGCGATCAAACAATATCTCAAATTCAAGTGACAAAACTCGGCAGCAAAATCCTGAGTAGTTTGTATAGAAGTCAATGGGAGGTGTTTTTTTCCAACATTCTTCCATTTAGGGTTAGGGTTTTTTTTTTAAAGGGCAAGGAAAGTGTAAATTAGAATAAGGCTAGAAATGGTGTATTTTGTATACTAAACATAAACATGAACTTACTGCACCACAAGCCTAATCAAACAAATGATTTATGCTTTCAAAGTTGGCCACAGGGGGCTGTCATCTTGTAACTTTGTTATACATCTTTGCAAGACCAAGACTGTGCACATGCTCAGTGTGGTCTGGGCTTCTTAGGGATCGTCATAAATGATCAAAAAACAAAGCTGCTTGAGTTCTGCATGGCTGGTAAGTAAGGCGGGGGCTCCCCCTGCTGTTTATAAGTATGATTGTTTCCCTGCCAGAAGTTAGGGAATGTCTGACAATTCCTATCCACAGCAGTAAATGAAGGGAGAATTTCACTGCATACAATCAGGTTTCATATAAAAACATAGACATTTTTTAATTAAAGTATACTGGAGATAGATTTCTTTTTCATTAAAGAAAGTAAAAATGGGATTTTATTTCTTTAAGTCCGTTTTCAGATAATGGTATTTTTTTGTGAGTTTTCAAGAACCTAATTTATTTCTATTAAAAAAAAAAACTCGACTGTAGAATCAAAACATTGATTTCAAATATTTTTTTTCCATTATTGAGTCTTCGAATGTACTTTAAGTAGAATAGAATCCTCAGATCTAGTTATCTGCTTCGTGTAAGCACAAATGAATGGTTTGGGTTCTGGTCCGGATCAGGAAGTGTCAAAGTCCAATTTAGTCCGTGGCATTTGCAATGCTGCAACTCCAACTTTTAAAACTGAAATTTAAGTAAAATGAGAAGTTGATTTTGGAACATCCGCTCAAAAGCCATCTGATTTGGTTATGTAATAAAATAGGTCCTCGGGGAAGGAGAGAGACTCTGAGAGGATTAGGTGATGGTTAAGAAACTGGCATAGGAAACCTATCCTTTCTCCCCTTCTCCTCAAAAATGTTTAAGGCGTAAATCGTTCCTTAACGCTAGCGGTCTAGTGGAGGTCTGATGTAAGTATCTCTATGAACTTTGGATGGACATGGCTTGTCAAACAAAAAAAACCCTCGCATTCCTCCGAGTACACATAACTCTTGGAGCTCTCTCAAAGGCCTTGACTACACTGTGGTGTTACCCTTTGTTTCTCTTTTGCAGCTCGTAAAGTCTCACAGTGAAGTCAATATACCCCAGCCTCTCCTGGCTGGAGATTAGGGGCAACACAGAATATTAAACAGCAACAACCTCTTCTTTAATGTTTGGTTTGAGGGATAAGAAGCCATATATCTAATAAATATATATATAAGGCAAACATAAGGGGCTATTCCTGCTTAAACTCGCTTAATATTTGCCTTCCTTTGGACCTTTTTACTCCAGTGCCCATGCAATCAAACCCGTCAACTGATATTTGATCATGAGCAATGCTTTATATTTAATATGTTCAGTGTGTTTATTCTTAATTCTTTTTAAATCATCCTCTTTGAAGGCCCTGCGTGCAGCTATGTGCAGCGATTGAATTGCATTTCAGGGTGCTGTGCCAAAATTAGGCAGAAAGCTTGTGTACTGCCCCACATCTAAGCGTGCGTATTATGTGTCAGGCACTCCTGAGAAACAGGGTGAGGGACTAACCCCTTCTGTGCCATTGAGATTGGGCCAAAAGCATACAGGCTATACAGAGACTGTTCTTACCTGTAGGAAAAACATTCATAAAGGATAAGTTAAGGGCTAATTAGTATCTTTATTAAGGTAATTCTGCTCAGTAATACCTTACGCCTTCTCTGCGTACCCTATGTTGAGTTTATCATCTCACTCTACCAGTAAGATTTTCCAGCATGACCAATATCAAAAAGAACCTCAATTGAAATAATCTAGGTTTGGTCCTATACATAGACCAAGATTTGGTCAACGGGAGGCCTCATTGCCAGAAGCTGTGTGCTTGGTATGATGCTGCTACTTGGCGTAAGCCTCTAGGCTTTGTTGAGTACAAGGCCAAGCCAGCTAAAAGTCCATTAAAATAGGTAGGTTGATTAATTGTGATATGGGTCATTATTACTTACTCCAAGTCTAAGGGAAATGTTTGTTTAACAGGCTATAAGATGCCAGTACCTGCCATACTGTTTCGGAGTGTGTATTGGAAACTAGTAGCTAATCTTATTTGTAAGACCCTACTCAACCATCAACAATACCTTGTGCATCTCTGGATTAACAGACTCCATGAAAACCCTCATATTTCAAATATTTGGGGCCTCCTAAATTTCCACATTATAAATCTGTAAGTTGACTGCCTTAATATCCTGTTTATACATTGGATGTATTTATTGGGCATGTATGCAATCTTCTGCTTATTAATTCAGCTCCATTACCTTACTGCCTAATTGGCCGTAGTACAGCATGATGAATTCATGGCACTTAAGGCTTAAGTTATTCCAGCTGCTATACAGGATATACACCGTTAAATCTTATGGCATAAACAAACGCTTAACAAAATAAATACCATTTTGATCTCAATGGCCTCAATATATCTGAGCCCCCTTCATATGATCCAAAGAGGGACTTTCCTTCCGTTGCTACGTGTCACAGAGCGGAGCCCAGAGCTGTGGGAATTTGGATCTTGGATAGTTCTTCATTGGTTCCAAAAGCTTTTTTTCTCATCTGTTAAAAATTTTATTTTCATGATATTTTTGAGAAATCCTAGAAGGTGAGTAATATAGCCGAAGGATGCCTTTGCCAATGGACCTGGCAGACTTTTGTGTGATTAAGTATGCTGACCATCTGTGGAAGAAATGATTAGATAGGGATAATAAAATAGCCCTTGTGCTGCTCAGAATATCCCCATTTAGCAACTGCGTTCCTCAACCGCTGAATGTTGTTTTCTACAAAGGCCATAATAAGCCTGTAGTGTCCACGGTATCATTTCTATGGTTTTTTTAGCAGTAGGTGCCACCAGATGTATAAACATACTTTCATAAGGTAAATTTGAAGAGATGAACCTGGACAATTATAGGAAACAGACCCTAGAGAAAATGTGTGTGTTTCTTTAGCTTTCTTAATGTGTGGTTTGGGTGGCCCTTGGCTATGTATCGATTACAGGATGTTATGCCATTCAGAAGTTTGAGATTTGAGTTATCCTTGACTAACCTCTGTTACTTAATCGCTTGGAGATGTATTTTTATGGTTTCTCTGTTTCTCATATGAAGCAGCTGTGTTCCAGGGTAGGATCCATTTTGGTTGCTCCTCAATAGTTGAGTCAAGCTCAAGGATGCCCAGAGCAGCAATCAGGAAGGTGTCCTTCTTTTTTCTTCATTGTTTACAGCAGGGGTCGCCACGTTTTTTTTTACTTACAGTTGTAAAAAGAGTTGGGGAGTGACACAGGAGGCTCTGGTTTTTACACAACCAAAACCTGCCTCCAAACCTGGAATTCAAAAATAAGCAGCTGTCGTGAGGCCACTTGGCGCATCATACAAGGAGTTGGAGATCATTGGTTTACAGGATGGTTGTAATCCCCTCTTTATTCAGAGCAGTAGAATGCTTGTATGAGTGGATTAACTGCCAGCATTAGAGGAAAATTCACAATTCACTCAAGTACTAGAATATGTAGACCAGGGGTCCCCAACCTTTTTTTGCTTGTGAGCCACATTTAAATTTAAAAGAAGAGTTGGAGAGAAACACAAGCATGAAAAAGTCCATGTGGATGTCAAATAAGAGCTCTGATTGGCTTTTTGGTAGCCCCTATATGGACTGACAGCTACAGGAGAGAATGTTTGGCAGGACATCTGGTTTTTATGCAACCAAAACTTGCCTCTAAGACAGTAATTCAAAAATAAGCACCTGCTTTGAGGCCACTGGGAGCAACATCCAAGGGTTTGGAGAGGAACATGTTACTCACGAGCTACTGGTTGGGGATCACTGATGTAGACTATAGAGCAAACTGTAGCCAAATGCCTGATTGGGGTGAACACCAAATTATAGGTTTATAGCACTGTGATCAGAACCAGCTACAGACGGACCAGATGACTCCCTGTATATATATCCAGCTTCCTTTCTTGCTCATCACCAAGCTTTATTTATCCCGGATGGAAAGTTCCATTGCTCTGTTTACGCTACTGCACATTCTAAAAGTTTTGGAACTGAAACCTTAAGATCAGAATCTCTGAGATCTTCTTACAGGTCTCCTTATTCCATAATAAGGTTATAGATATTGTATAACATTGGTGTCATAAGTCTTTTGGCCAGATATCTGCAAGACAGCAAGTAAGGTTTAATCTAATCTATCAATACGTTTCAGATTTTAGGTGAATCCAGGGGAGCAAATATATTTTATTTCCAAATCAGCCTTCAGGTTGCCACTTCTGCAGGTTTTCTTCAAGGAGGCTAGCCCAACAGGTTGCAAACCCTGTCTTCCAATGCATCTTCTGATCCAGCCTGGCTGGTGCTAATACTTACCTGGATTTGAATAGGTTCAAACGACCTGCCTAATCTATGGATTACTATACGGAAGTGGGTCCTTTGTTCAAAATGCCAGCCAACCTTAATACATTGACTGTATCAAGGACCGGCTTTTAAGGAACTATAGAAAGTTTGGTTTGGAAAACAACTCCTACTTTTGCCATGTCATGCTTTTGAGTCCTCCCTTCCTTTCTTGACAATGTTTTTGGTGTAGTTTCAGTTGGATTCACCGAACTTTAAAGCAACATCATTTTTTTATCGATGGTATAACCCTTGAATGGTCAAGTATCTTTAGACAGGAAACCGTCAACAAAGTGATTACAAGCTGGACGAACCCTGCATCTGGCCCCTTTATCAGACATGGGCTTGCCCTGAAACTTTATATCATGTGCACTAAATAAATAAGCCGGGTTCATCCCGCTTGTAATTGCCAGTTTCTACACGTCACTAATTTGTAGGGTGCCGATCCCTCAGGAGACATTGAGCACCAGGCGGAATAATAGGTTTGAGGGCCAGGGTGTGATGATAAATACCAAGTCATAATACTTTTAAACTTCATTGTAGTGGCAATGCCCAATTATTCATCCAGTTTCTCAGTGTTTGTGCTGTAGGAACTCAACTCAAATGGAATGTATTCCAAGTGGTAGATATTTCAGGAAAATGGGGAACTCCAAACATACTACCAGTGACATCGGTAGGACTAGCAGATTAGAAGCAGTTTGTGATTATTTTGTCATCCTTGATTACACTCCGCAAACCCCTAGAGCAAATGTTAGACCTTATAATATTACTGCATGCATGTTTATATTGGAACGTCATCACACTTTCTACTGGTGCAGTAAATCTGTCAAAAAGAACTATAACTACTTTAATGTAAATCCATGTTGGGGGTATCAAATGCTTTAGCCCTAAATCCAAGTACAACATTGAAACCAGCCACTCATATCATCGGAAAAAACACCACTTACACTGGAGAATAAGATTTTTATGTTTTTCTTTTTCCTGATGTTTCTTATTTAATGTGCAATATCAGAGACTCAAGCACTACTTGGTGTATACTACGTACTGAAGTAGCAGCTGGCTGCTTATACTGTACAGGTGAGAATATTATTTAAAGAAAAACTAGATGTTATTAGGGAAAGAGTTTTGAGGGATCTGATCTCAACTCAAATGAACCTCTTTAGGATTAATTGAAACCCCGACTGTCAGCCTGATCTCCAACATCAATGCCCAACCTCCCTAATGCTCTTGCAGCAATGTTCCAACATCTAGTGGGAACCTTCCCAGAAGCACTAATATATATATGTGTCTCTTTGCAGGAGCCCTTTTTTTACATGTAAACATGTCAAGAGAAATTTAGCAGAATTTCACTTATCCTAATTGTGCCCTTCTTTTCCTTGGCATCCTTAAATGCACCATTTGCAAAGTGCACTGTTTTAAGGAAAATGTACAATGGCCTCCAAACCACATTTGATGCTGGTTCAAATCATCAGGTAATTTGGATATTTTGCACTAGCTTCGATTTCCTGTAATTCTGATCTTCTACTTAGTGCTCGGCTTCTGAGTTGTGGAATGGAAAAGTCATAAATGTAATTTCTCGGCTACGAGTCTTGGAGAAAGGGAAGGTAGCACATTCTTTTGTGCGCCATTTCTTGATTCGCCGATGTGTTGGCACATACAATTATTCTGTTTATGTATCCGCTAAACAAAACGATCACAAATTCTGCAGCTTTCCTGCCATAGGCCTTTCAAAACCTCAACGTGGCCCAAAAAGAGTAACATGTTGGGACATCAGCTGGAAAATGATGCTCATAAAGCCAATAGTAGAGTGCCGATACTTGACTTTATTGCAGGTCATTGTAGGTTGATGACTAGAACTAGTTTTCATTTTTATATTCATTATTCCCAGGGGAAAATCTGCAGAAGGATTTTAGATTTCAGAAATTCTGATATATGTGTATAGTTCTACAGCTGTGCAGTACAGACAGACAATGACGGAAAAGACAGAAAGAAGATAACTAAGCATTTAGGTTGGCTAATTAGCCCTCGCTGGTGATTACCGGCAGAGAGTTGACCTTGTATAAGCACGGGAGGATGTCAAGAATAACTATTGAAGACCTCAAATTTTGCCAGTTCTACGTGTAAAGTTACTAAAGGAGGACATTATTTATCCAAGTGCAGATGATAATTTACTAGTTAAAAGATTGTGCTGTTTATTGGTTCTTCAGATGACCATAGTCTGTTGAAGTTGAAGTTGTCCAGATTGGTTGCAGAGTTCTGCAGTTGGTGAAGTAATCCAATAATGTGCTAACTACAAGTTTGTTGCTATGAATTAGTCCATGGTCAAATTGTGTATAATTTGGAATTCTCAGTAAGTTTCATTGAGGCCCAAAGTAGAAGATCTGGAAGGAGGATGGTGGAAGGAACCTGATGTTGGCTGTAGCATTTGTAGAACAGGTATTAAGTCTGGGCAGTCATGTACAGATTTATTGCAAGTGTTAAGTCTTGTCCTTATTTGGAAACAGCACATCATATGTTCTACTGTTTACTTAAGTGCTGGATCTATATGGGGGTGGGAAATGGGACCTGTCTGACATTCAATGGCCTAAGATTGAATTCCTTTCCACGCTTTCCTTTCCACTCGAAAATGCTGAGAATTTAGTCACCATTGTTGAAATACAGCAGCTAATGATTTAATGGCAGAGGCACAAGTAATTCATTAGGTTCTCCCTGGGGACAGCCACCAACAATTTCCCTTTTTTTTTAAGGGAGCTTAGTTTATCCTCCCATTTTTCTTATGAAAAATCACACACATCTATATATATATATATATATATATATATATATATATAGATCTATATACTGAGAAACCATTAATATGTTTTGCATTCATCCCATTTATGTTGGCCATCCCTGAATTAGATGACTGGTCTCTGTGTGAATCCAGGAGGACATTCCAAAACAGAACGTCAACTATGGAAACTGACAAACAAATGCTACATTTTCTGTAGCATCTTCCTGTTAACAAACCAGAACCCAGTCAGTCTTTCCAGTGTTTGCTTAGAAGCCTTCGTCTACTTGATGTTGATGCAGATTTCTTCTTCCTCCACAGGAAAATTCTCTTCTAAGCAAAAAGGTTAAAAGAATAGTAAACTTAGATATAAATTCTACTTAATGAAATCTACTGTAATTCTAAATAAATTCCCAATATACATTAATTTCAATTCTTCAGTGGTGCATTTTATTATAACAGCGGTAGCCTGTGCTCTCAAGGGTCTACATTGCCTATGTTCAATGTTCTACTCAACTGAGCCGTCCGCCAGTTAGAAACTATGAACGTGTAGTTGATTTAGACTCTAAAGTGGCATTTTTGCTTTATCTTCACTTGTTTGTAGGTTTCTGGGTCATTTGACACCTATATGTTACACGACATGCCTTCATTTAGACTCCGTGTCGAGTTTCCTGACCTTTATTCTGTTCCAGTCAATCAATTTCACACTTTTTTAATGTGACGTGAGATAGGCTTCTTTAGTTCCCCTGTACAAGTTCACTCCATCATAGAAAGGATAGTCTAAGATCCAAAATCCACATGCTTTTCAAGGCAATGAGTACAGTTGCCACCTGGCTGGAATTTGATTGCCCCAGTATGTAAATCACCAGCTAGGGCCGGCACAAGTATTGCAAATTTACTGGGAATGCAGCTGCAGAGAAATCTGCAAACCCTATACTCCTCCTCTCCCTTTCTGCTGCTGATCTAGTCTTTTAATTCCCATCTCCCTGCCCAATGTGCCCATTTCCACCCACTATTCTGCCCCAGCCACCATTTTTAACCAATCCAGGTAATTTCACTTCCCCTGTATGTCACAACCCCACCCCTTTGTGACATCATGGCCAGTCCCCCTGACCCGAAGGCCGGTACTAGTGGGGAAAAAAAAGGTGGCAACCCTAGTAATGAGGCTTCTAAGCAGGCAATACCAACCAACAGATGGTCGTTTCTCAAACAGATTGGACATTCGGCTATTTCTGAATATTTACTTGTTTCTCACTGGAACAGGTAGACTGTGGAGGCAATTTTACAGGGTCCAAATTTGTACAAGGGCCTTTAGAATATGCTCAGATGGAGCGTATTCTGGGGTCTTCCTATACACCTTAGGAGTGTTACATGAATAGTACCACTTAATGATTGGTAAGCTCTCAGGCTTTTAGAAAGATGACATGAGTGGTATATCCAGGGCTTTCAGGATATTGTGCAGAAAACTGAAAACCTGGTCTTTGGAGGAGAATACATTTGTAAAACTCCTACTTTGGTTCCGAGTCCTGTTTCTCAAACTCTAATGGAAAAATTTAGTTCATGCTTTCATCAAGGAGTTAATGAGAAGTGTGTTCCTCAAGGGATGGGTTCAGCAGAAATTGGGCATACAGTTCGAAAAGCATAATCTGAACTTGCCGTGTATGTAACAGCAGAGATTCCACTGAGTTAAACAAACGGGAACTCTCCTGCCGTGTCCAGGGATGGTTCTGACACCGCCCGTTGGCTTTAGTCCTCTTTATAAATTCCATCTGCTGGAAAAAACCTGCAACAGACCATGCTAGGAACAGTCTGCACCAAATCCTTCAGCAGAGAAGGGAGGTGGAAAATCATTTGTCTGAACATAGCTGTTCCATGGAATGCTTCCTTTCTCTGACTAAATAGTGCTATTCCTGACAACTCTTTCTTGGGCCAACTAGTCCAAAACTTGTTGAAAATAAATTATTTCATGTTGCCTGTAATGCATGGGTCCTTATGTAGGTGTGGTATAAAAACGAACTTTTATACGGACCAAACCAATCAACACATTGGCCCGAAGTTCTCTCCCGAAGAACTTACCAAGTCTGTAGAATGAGCCCAACATCAAGTGGACTGATGCACGTATTGTTTTTTTATTCTAGGAACTCGCCAGTTGTGGTTGGAACAAAAAGGAAAAGCATATCCTTGCCCCAAATGTTGTTGCATTTACAAGAAGATTCAACCAGGTAAATTCGGCAATGAGTATTCTTACATTTTTACGTTCGGGATCCAAAAAATTATATTTTTAGGATATGTCACTGATGCCCTTTAAACAGTGCATGGTCCAGTGCAGACCAAAGTCATTGAAAGCAGGTATAAGATTTATTCAATTTAATATATTAATACTGGGAGCTGACTCCCAGACTTAATGTGGGGCTTCCCCTTTTGAAGAAGTCATTGTTTTTCAAACATAAGCCTAGTCTCTCAATCATACTTGGCCTAAGGCAAGTACTCATTGGGTTAGTGAGGAATTGTGAGGAATGTAGGCTTTCCATTAGCCTTGGGTTTTTGAGGAACTTAGACTCCTTTTCAGCCTTGACTTAAGGCAGGTAACCCCTGGATTTGTGAGAAACATAGTCTTCCCATCAGCCTTGAAGGTAAGTACCTCTTGAGTCTCTAGTCTCCCCATAAACTTTTGGCTTAAGGTACCTCTTGGGTATGTTAGTGAGCAAGCTTTCTTCACATTGTATCACATAAAGTTCTGGCATCTGCTTAGAGAACAATAAATAGCTACAAATGAGCTCTTCATAGTGTGAAGGAGACTATTCCACACCAAAACCACACATTGCAAAGGTTTTCATATGGATGTTGGCCTGTGAGGGGTATGAAAGAAGGCAGCAGACAATGAGCTAATAAATCATTTTTAGTTCAAAGAGTTAGCATTCCTTTTGCTGTGCATCATACTGGCAGAATCACTCATGTCTTCTAGGAACAAGCACAGATGGACCCAGGTGTCCAACTATGTAGCACAGGTAACTTCAAGGGCAGACAGGAGTAGGGAATGAGGGTGGTTTTTGTGCAGGTCACGTGGGTGGGTAGGGGGATTCAATGCCTTAAATTCAGTAATATTTAAGAAAATTTAATTTGTTATCAGTTCTGGTGGAAGGAATGTTCCCCAAAACCCAGGTGTAAGAGGATACAGGAATGTCCTACTCTAGAAATGAGACGTAACATTACACAAGATTAAGTCATCGGCCCTCAATCTGTTGCACTTACTGAATTAGCAAAAGCAATAAATATACATAATAATTACTATTCTTTCAATGCCGCCTTTGAAGATCTCCTTGTCTCCGTAACAAATAGATTCACTAACTGCCAGACGCTTATCTGTATCCTGGGAAAATAATATGCCCCACTCAAAAAATATTATAAGTCCCAACATTTTCTTACTCCTTTATAGTCCGTTTATGATCTGGGGTCCCTATATTCGATTCTGGTGTTTAAAGGGATATAGTCCTTTTTATACATACATCACTGTTCTGCTTCTGTTTGAAGCAGATGATGCTTTTAGCTTGGAGGTTACATTTAGATCCTTTGCAAATACCCCCAAAGACTTTTGCTGTTGGGGACACAAGTTTCCTTAGTGGCTAGCTAGATCTGGAGCAGTAAATGAGCTTCTATAATAATATAGGCACAGGATCTCCATCCTTCCCATAGTGTTTGCGTTTCCCTAGTCATTCAGTTGTGCAAAGCCAGTGTTCACGTAGGCAACAACTAAGACTATGCTGTTATGGTTCTTGCTGGGGGTACTTTTGTTCCCCAGCAAGATTTGTTTGAGGAGCCTTCAAACGTAGGCAGATCCAGTTTCTGAAACCTTCATAGGGAAAAGCAACCCATTTGAACTTGCTCAATCTGACCTGCAACTGCTATATTGTCCTCCATGATATGCATGGCAACGCTAGAAGGTGCAAATGTGAAACGTTCTCTAATATTTGAGACCTTTGAACTCTGCTTCTGCATCCATAGCCGCATCTGCAAGACATCACGCAGGTACCTGAGCTGATGCAGGGCGCTATCCCAAGCTCTACTAGTCATCTTTATGTCACAGGATCTCTTTTATGATGTTTCCATTATTAACATTCTTCCATCGTAGCAGATATATTACAAGACTTTGGAGGTCTAAGAATCAGGGGTCTAGAAAGGAGATTTCCTTCATCCTCGGAAAAGCAACTGTGGAAATGCTTAAAGCCATGGAAGTGCTTTCCTTAGATTGCACTACGCATGATCCAAAAGATAAGATTATGGAAAGTGTCTAGAGATGGCAAGGGTCATAAAAAGATCAGCGTTCTACAATAAACAGGAGGCCCCTCCAGCAGCCACAAGTGTGTCGGAGGCATTTGCGTCAGCAACACGGGACTGTGTTCTCTTTAATCTGTGGTTGGCTGCTTAGCACGAGTCTTAGCTCACTTTTACAGTCCCTGGAAAATATGAAGGCATGATATTAACGGGAGAAAAGGCATCTGTTGTGTATTAAAGAAAATACACACAATTCTAATAAATTTGGGCAAGACCATGGTACTGTCCTAAAAGTGTGTCATTCTCTGCAATAAACAAGCTGCTCATGGTTACGTTAATCTGTAAACTTTGTTTTTATGCACCAGTTCCACGATTCCAAACATGTACAAGGGGTTAAACACCCGTTGGCCAACATGATTGGATTCATAAGATGCAGCCAAAAACCCTGTTGATAAAGCGAGGTTAACTATTGGTGATGTTCCCCGCTTCTGGGTCACCGCCAGTGATCTTGTCAACAGATTCTTCCCCAATTAGATAATATTTGAGGTTTGAAAAACACAAGCAAGCATTCTGTCATCTCGGCCAGCCATGCACGTTGACATGTTGTTTGGTGTTTCTAATAAACTGTTTACAAGGTTCGTTTGGTACATTCGTATTGAAGAGGTTCATGAATAGATGCTCTTTCTTCCTCCGATTCTACCAGACGCCCCCTGCTAAAATACACAGAAATATTTCTCACGTGTTCTAATGTCTCGGCTGGCTCCTAACCCAGATGCAAGTAGAGAACTACAGGCACAAACTGCCATATTGTTCCACTTATTGGCCAACTGGCTGGATCCTCATTGGACAAATGTTGGTGTCAGTATAGAAGAAGCAGGTCCTACAAGTACTGGGAGTCCCAGGAACAGAAGGGTGTCCTTTGGGGCTTTACTGATAAGCAGTTTCAATATACATTAATTAAAATATCTTATTTTAGGGGGCCTCAAAATTATATTGTCCTGGGACTCGATAATTTCAATTTAGGGCACTGGGTGCCATGATTCTGCTTCCATGAAATCAGGCTGCCCCAAATCTGAATCAGTCGTTACTGCCTTAACGTGGCCATACACTATAAGATATAAGATCACTATTGGCGATCTTCCCCCCCCCCCCCCCATATACCCTCCAAAGACAGATGATCCTGGGCTAATGTTCTCATTTGGCCCTAGGGCCAAATAATTGGATTACAATGATGGGAAAACCAGCCAACAGGACAAGGACCACATCAACAAGCCGATTTGGTTCTCCATGGGGCAGGGAAAATCAAACATGACTGATGGATGCTTTTTGGCCAGATGTCGTTCAGGGAAACCCGACTGACGGCCCAATAACTGTCAGATAAGCTGCCCGTGTGTGGTCACCTTTACTCAGTCCTTCTCCATTATGAAATTTGTCATATGGCCCGATTGCACTGGTGTTTTGATTTCCCTATGTTGAGTGAAGCTGTGTTGTAATGATCGCAAAAATATCACCAATTTTTTTCCCAAATGAAGGGAGTCAATTCCATACAAGAGTAAACCAAAGCAGGTGATTGTCTGTTTAATTTACAGCAGGGTTTGTTTGTTTTTAGCACCCTTCCATTTACACAGTATACCTACTGCTATGAAGGAAAATTGCCAGTTTCAGTGAACAAATCCCCTGGTATTCGCCGTATCCGTCTCAAATCTGGCAGAGATAGACCCTTGCTTTAGAGTCTTCCCAGCTACTGTTCCACCATCAATTCCTCCATGTTAAAGTCAATTGCTTTGTGTTGTTAGAGTTGTGTGTGTGTGTGTGTATGGTCATAAATAATACCCTTTTCCACCATAGAAGGCACAAACTTTCAACCTCTGTCTTCCGTTGTTTTTTCCAGGTCAGCTTCTGGGTCGTTCGAGAGATTTTAACGGCACAGACGTTGAAGATTAGGGCGGAGATACTGAGCCATTTTGTCAAGATTGCAAAGGTGAGTGCTTGTATTGGTGGCTCCTTTCTCAACCCATTGAGACAGTATGGCAGTGAGGAATAACAGCTGCAGGGGTCACTTTTGTTTCAGCCCTGTTTTAATAACGTGGCCTTCTTTTTGTTTGAGGCTTTATACTCCTGGTGAAGCCATTTGGACATGGACAACTGGAGTAGATTCCATTAATGGAATTAAATGGAAACGGTGGTTTACTATGAAAAAGAAGTTCCAATATTGAGGTTGTAGGCCATGCACATGTAACCACACGTGGTATCCGTCCGTAGGGTTGATTGATAGGAGACTTGATTGATAACGTCCAAACACTCATGGTCTGGCTGAAGAGGATTGGCCAGTGTGTGGCCAAATACAACCGAAAAAGAAAAATGTATACGATTCATCTTATAAAACATTAATAATTGGTTCTGTTTTGTTATTTTTAAGAAACTTCTGGAACTGAACAACCTCCATTCTCTGGTGGCCGTGGTGTCGGCGTTACAAAGTGCCCCGATATTTCGGCTGACCAAGACCTGGGCTGTAAGTACCGACTGTATGGACCGTATACATTTCATCTTAGGGCTCAAGCTTAGGGTTGTCCAACCTGATCTGCAGAGGTGCAATGGATAATAATAATAATGGCATCTACTTCATCATTGCCTGCTGTACTTACACATGTGTCAAATAGAGTGTAAGTTCTTTGTAGCGTCTACTTTACTACTGATGGTTATCATTGGAGTGTGTTAGTTACCCTTTATACATCTACTTCTCTTCAATTCTCACTTTGTGTCTTGTGCTTGACTTTCAAACAACTGACAGAAGGCAGTGCTTGCTAACATTTGGCGGCCAATCAGATCCCCTAGTCTGTAGCTTGCATATGGTTTCCCCCTGGTTTGTTTAGTCTGCACATCTTTGTTTGGTGGAAATGTGGCCCAAAACACATGTGCAAACTGAGCTCGACACAGACGCTGGGATACAAATTTCAAAGTCAAATAACTTAAATCATAAATAAAATGTACCCCGACCCTCAGGAAACATTTTTTTAATTTCAGATATTATTGGGCCGTGTGTTTTGTGTTATTTTGTAATGATTAGCTCTAACACTTATCTATATTTATATTTAGCCTGTAAGGCACGAGTACTAGGGAAAATGGGCAAAAGCTGTGAATAATATGACTGTGCCTGGAATCATGCTTATAAGGGATAATGTACCCCCTACTGTAAATGATAAGGATATTAGAAGTCACTGAGGGGTGTGACCATATAAAGGCACAAGGCTGCAGGCTGAGTTATACTGGGGGGAACTCTGAGTATCACTCATGTATTATAAGGGATAATGTACCCCCTACTGTAAATGATAAGGATATTAGAAGTCACTGAGGGGTGTGACCATATAAAGGCACAAGGCTGCAGGCTGAGTTATACAGGGGGGAACTCTGAGTATCACTCATGTATTATAAGGGATAATGTACCCCCTACTGTAAATGATAAGGATATTAGAAGTCACTGAGGGGTGTGACCATATAAAGGCACAAGGCTGCAGGCTGAGTTATACAGGGGGGAACTCTGAGTATCACTCATGTATTATAAGGGATAATGTACCCCCTACTGTAAATGATAAGGATATTAGAAGTCACTGAGGGGTGTGACCATATAAAGGCACAAGGCTGCAGGCTGAGTTATACAGGGGGGAACTCTGAGTATCACTCATGTATTATAAGGGATAATGTACCCCCTACTGTAAATGATAAGGATATTAGAAGTCACTGAGGGGTGTGACCATATAAAGGGAGAAGGCTGCAGGCTGAGGCAAAATATGTAAAAAAAAAAAAAACAATGATACTAGGATACAATATTTCCATGTTTAAGAAGTGTAACATTCTCACTTAGGTATCTCATTGTTTAGAACTTGCTGCTTCAGCAGTGAGAGAGTTAATAGAGTTCTGGCAGTGAGTGGATTAAGGGAGCGCTAGTAATGGCCGCTTGGGTCGCCAGACGTACACTGTCGGCATCATATTCAGTTACATGTTGGGGAGACGTGAATATTAAGGGACTGAGCTTGTTACTTTTATCAGTGAGTGAATCCAATATCCTGTAATATCCAAGCTCCCAAACTGCTCTGCTGGCTCCTGTCCCAGTCTCAATCCCCGTCTCTGCTCAGGGGCTGCCGTCTCTTTTGTGGGGGGTGGGGGGGAGCCACAGCCCAGATAAAACAACAATATCACAATTCTATTTTATAAGTAAAAGGTTTGATGGGAAGAGAAGGTTGAGTTTGGGGAGGTATCCGCGCTATAGAAATACATGTTAATAATACTGATGGTTCTCTGTAGTCTCTGCATCTTCCGTTGGACTCCTCTTCTTTAACTTGCTGCTGGAGCTGTCAGTTGCTCATCCCCCCTAACTGGCAGATCATTTATTCCGTATAATAAACAATGAATTGTTAATAAGGAGTATGATGGGGTCATGCAGGAAAGATTGGTCAGAAGACTTGGCCATACATGTAGAGAAAGCAATGGAAAACCAATCCTCAACTGATATCTCAACCAATATATTCATATCCATGTTCTTGTCGCTCCTTGGACCTGAGAATCACAGGAAATTGCTGACGCGGCCCAAGGAAGCCCAGAGCCTTGGTTACTACTTTGTGGAACAGTTTGGGGGGCTTTTCCAGTGTCCGCACAATAATACCCCCATGCACAGAGCCAGGACTCTTCAGAATGGGAGAAGAACCTCAACCCAGAGTCCTCAACCCAACTGGAACCCCAACTGTCAGCTTGATCCCCAACATCAGTGGCCAACCTCTCTAATGCTATTTGTAGCTGAATGGAAGCAACTCCCAGCAACATTGTTCCACCATCTAGTGGGATCCTTCCCAGAAGCTCCGGGGCCGTTACAACAGAAAGGGGGGAATTCTGGTAGAAGTTTTAGTAGAATCCTTGAACCTTGGCAGATTACACTATTAAGAATAGGGACTTTTTGTGTTTCCCTTTAATGAAATAAAGTGATTATTTTTAAGTTTCATTTGGGAAAGACTTAAAATATTCATATTTTCTGGGGGGGTTTTTTTTAACCCAGTCTTTGCAAATAGAGATCCCACTATTCTACTAAACATGTGTCTCAGGTGGGCAGGTAACATGAGAGTGTCAGACTTCAATATGCAACAACCAACACTTTGCTGAACTTCCACCCCTCAGGCGAGCACTTAGTCTCTGCCATTCTCAATAAACATCACTCTGAGACCTGAATGTAACACTCAGTGCCCAGCTCAAACAATCTTTTCTGGGCACCGGGTCTGCACATACCACCGGCAAGTCGTGCCAACTCAATCACTTGTCTGTACAGGGATCCCTAATTGCTCAGGAAACCGAATTTCCCCTTTCCATGTTTATTCTAATTACACTGAAAGGACTGCGTTTTGGCCAAATAGTTTTCCAGATTATGTTAGAAACCTTGGAAAATGTGATCATTAACACTTGCTGTACCCCTTTATTATCCCACTGTTACTATAGGCACCATCTCTCCCTACTATACCTGCTATCCCACAGTCACACTCCCTTCCCAGAGACTATTATCCACTGTTACTATAGACACCATCTCTCCCTACTATACCTGCTATCCCACAGTCACACTCCCTTCCCAGAGACTATTATCCACTGTTACTATAAACACCATCTCTCCCTACTATACCTGCTATCCCACAGTCACACTCCCTTCCCAGAGACTATAGCTACAATAATAGAAATCCTGGCTGGTTTATATCTTTACTGAAAGATCAAGTTATCATTTGGTCTTTCACTGATTCCAGTTGTTATTGTGCCGTTCCATGTTCCACATATGGGTAGGTTTAATATTTATAACAGTTTATATTGCATGTCAAGTACTGAATGTGAGCAGAGCAATTACATGGTATAAATAATGGAGTCGGACTCTCGCCCAACCGGGGAACATGTTCTCTCCAGCAGATCTCTCTGTACTGGTGCCGGTTTTAATTAAGGGGCAATGACTGCACGCACAGAGCTTTATGGTGTCCCTGTCGTGTCTCTGTTTCAGTAAATAGTTACAGTATTTTGGGATCAGATCCAGGGCCAAAATTGTCAGAGCACATGTATAAGCAATGATAGCAAGGCATTGTGGGTTCTTTAAACGATTTAGATTTTTCTTTGTACTGTTGTCAAGCTTACAACCTAAAGCATTGTGTTGTGCTAGCAGCCATGGATATTTCTACACCAGCATAGAGGTTGAGCAGGTGGTTTTCTGAGTCAGTGACCCCAACAGCCAGGTGGAAGTTTTAATTCCAGCCCAGAAAGAGGTGGCTACTCAAATGTTCATTGGGATGGGTCCATCTAGAACATTTTTAAAGTTTATCTGAGTGACTCTCTTCCATAGATGGTGCAACCAATGACACCCACTCCGGGTCTCTCTCTAAGCCTATTTTGTTAGCATAGTTTTTAGGTATCTTCATCACCTTCATTTATTCTCCAGGTGTCTTCATCACTCTGATCTAGTCTCCAGGTTTCTCAGTCACCCTCATTTCATATCTAGGTATCTCCATTCCCCCAATCTAATCACCCTGATTTAGTCTCCAGGTTTCTCCATCACCCTCATTTTATGTCCAGGTGTCTTTATCACCGTGATCTAGTCTTGAGGATTCTCATCACCCCGATTTAGTCTATAGGTGTCTTCATCACCCTAATCTAATCTCCAGATTTCTCAGTCACCCTCATTTCATCTCAAGGTTTCTCCATTTCCCCAAACTAATCACCCTGATCTAGTCTTCAGGTTTCTCCATCACACTTATTTTATCTCCAGGTATCTCCATTTCCCCAATCTAGTCTCCATGTGACTCCATTGCCCTCATTTAGTCTCCAGGTGTTTCAGTCGCCCTGATCTACTTGCCAGGTTTCTCCATCACCCTAGTATGTTTTTCTTCAGGCGATGAGTTAGACCCACTGCCCACTTGTCACTCCCTGCTGGGCGCAATAAGTTGACCTGAGCTCGCCCAGTTAATGTCATGTCAGCAATCCAAAGTGGTTTATGTGCGGTTTGGTCGGACCATATACCTGGGGTTTGCACTAAGCCAGAACAACTTCCCAGTACAAAACATCAGTGTTCTTCTGTGAATAAAATACTTGATAAATTATTTTTCTGTTCTGTTTGCCAGAAAGGAATAGTTTCCCGGTGTGGGCATATTGCTAATGGATTATTTCTGAGTCCATGTTTTGTCTTTAGTTAACTCTTAAACCGCACAAGTTGGCAGTTCAGGGCTCCTCAGGATTTTTGACCAACATTTTGTCCATAGGAGTGAATAGCCAACTTGCATTATTGGCTTTCTGTCTAACCGCTGAGGTGGAGAGTAGATGTATGGATGGAGCATGGAATGGATCTGTGCTGTTCTTGATGGCCTTCAAGAGGCCATTTTCCAGCTTCACCATAAGACGAGTTATTGTGGCACTAAAAGAGGAGAGCTTGAGGACAATACTGAAATATATAACTTTCTTCTCAGAGCTTCTTTTCTTTACTACATAAGTCTTTCATTGGGAGGCCTGTATCTATTCTCAAATCCAGAATTGTATTGAGAAATATTAAGTTTGTTCTGAACTGCTACATCAACTACACCCCAAACTTTGTATGGTGCGCAGGGAATGCTCTGACGAAGCCTGTCTCCAGTTGGACAAGTAACTGAAATTGCAGTTTGCCTGGCAGGAGGCTGCTGTTATTACTTTATTATAAGGTTCCTCAGCTCGTTACCTGGAAAGAAACTCCAGTTCTTATGAACAGGAAAAGCCTGAACCCATTGTTCTCCTAAATTTCTCAAGTCAAATAATAGGTCTTTGCTACATTAAACCATTTAATTGAGGAAACCACAGAGTTTCATAAGACTGTGCTTGGCAGCCCTTCTATATGTTTCTCTGTTTCCCAACTCGTTTGACCCTCTGCCACTCAACGTTGATTAGTTGTTCTCAGGATGCCAATTCCTGGCCTGTCAGTGTTTCCTAGCCTGCCCCCTGTTAGTTTTGTGCCCCCAGTTGTACATTTACAGATAAATCGACGGTGAACTTGTTTCAGATATTCTCTTTTTCATCTTGCAGATTCTGCCTTGCTCTTCAGAGTCCTTGTTTTGCATGGATTTTGAATTATATATATTTTTTCCGGGGGGGGGTTCAGGGGGTTAATAAGCAGCTAGACTGTTGGACTGAGTGTGTTGGAGAGGCTTTTGGAAGTAGCGAGTGTGTCCTATGATCTGATGTGAACTCCATTTCATATGTTATTAATGTAGCAAGAAGATTACTTCTAAAGGCTTTCGTTACCCTGTTATCTTTTAGTTCTCCCCATTAAAAAAAATATATAAATCCTGAAATTTGAGATGTAAAAAGCCGAAATTCCCCTGCAAAGGAAATTTCGTCCTCATCTTCCAGTTTTTCCTTTCCAGTTGGCCACATGATCTCCGGCAGCTGTCAGGCTTCTCTTAGCAACATTGGTCTCACACTCTCAGAGCTGATATTTTATGAATCTTGTCAAGGAAAGGACATTTTTGGGAACTGGTTTCGGCATGCAGACACTTAACAATACGGCAGAGCCAAAGTATTATAAAATAACTCTGGTTCCTGTAGAATTCTTTCCACAGCTTCATGTTGCTCCTTCTTGAGGGTATGTTTTAGCAGAGTTAAATCCACTTATATTTGTGTGTAGTGGCCCATCACTTGGGACCTCAGATCATGCTCCATCCCTTGCCAAACAAGATGTTATTATTTTTTAATATTTGTGTTATTACGGTTTGTTTTGGCACACTTCTTTTGGAGTCATGAAAGATCTTTCTCCACCTTCTATGGAAGCATGGAGACGACTTCAGATGGGTTTTTGTTTGCCTGCCTTTTTCTGGACCATGGTCATCACTTGACGAAAGTTTGAACTTGGTGGACGTTTTTCTTAGACCTTCATCAGACCCAATATTTGGTTCAACTAATCCCATACCTTGTTTTAAGCATTTTTTTTGTCCTGATCCTCAGAGTTTAGATTCGGTTGGCTGGTACCCATTAAATCACTTGGCTTTGAAAAATTGAATGTGGTAATATTTGGTCATGGCTGATGCAATTTTTTTATCTGTTAGGGTTCTGATCCAGTATTCAGCTACATCCTTAGTGGAGGATACCATAGTTGATCCAACCTAGCTTTATGGATTCAGTACATGGCTTTCTTTCTTTTAATCTTTTAATTTTATATGTAATTGGGACACACAGTTGTCCAACAGGAGTGGAGAAGCCTACTTTTTTTTTTAAATTGCATTACATTATCAAGTTTAAAAATGGGAGGTCTATTTTATTTATTATGCAACACACATTTAGTTCATGTACAGAAAATCTGAAGCATGTTTTTTTTTTGGGGTCCTAGCACCATAAAAATAGGATGCTATACTTGTAGGAATGTGACTGTTGGCCAATGTTTCCATGGGAATGTTGAGACGAGGGAATATGGGTTTCACGTTCTCCCTTTTTTAAGATGTACTTGTTTGTTTTTTCTAATTAATTCATTATTGCGGAGCCTCTAAGCAAACCATAAATATCGCAGGGTTATTTCCTCTCATGATCATACTGAAAAAATTAAATCAAGTATTTATATTTACATACCAAGAATCCCTGTTGTTCTGGATCACACAGCTCTTGTATCTCAGAGCCATTGGTGGGAGTTCTAGGGCGACATGACCTGATCCCAATAGCCCAGCATAGTCAATGCACAATTATGTGAAAAACCTGTAGATCCCAGTTTAACTTACAAAAAACCCAACAAAAATATTAAGCATTGCCAAAGACTTTGTGCCTGTGAAACAAATAGCATCTACCCAAGCACTATTTGACCATCTGATATTCTTCTCCTGCTTCCAGCTTCTGAACCGAAAGGACAAGACGACCTTTGAGAAGTTGGATTATCTGCTGTCCAAAGAGGATAACTGCAAGCGCATGCGGGAGCACATACGAAGCTTAAAGATGGTCCCTAGTATCCCCTACTTAGGTAGGTCTGTCTTTTCATTCTGATTGGCTTATGTGGATTTAGGCATTTCATTCTTACAGTAAGTGGCCATATGGAGTGTAACATGGATATGGGTTATTGAGATCTCTAAGACAGACCTTGAGACAAGACATCTGTTAGATCGATTGAACTTCTTTTAACGCCCACTTGATGTGATTCAGTTGGGTTTTCTGAAATATTTCATGGCAGAGTACTGTTCATAGAAACTGTGATCCAAAGGAGATACATCCCAGACCAGCACGCTGGTTCCTCTTAATTATCATTACTAATGGCCTTAGAATAGCTTTGGAATGGCCCAGAGGAACTGAACCTATCAACAGCTGCGGTCATATATACACAATGTGCAGTGCAAACACACAATTTAAATGAGCCGTGTTTGATGCAAACACACACTCCTTTATTACATACACGAGCGTGCCGTGCTATATGGTAACGAGCTTAAGGATAAACATAACATTACAAGGATCGCTGTTTAATAGACCATATAAATGCCCCTCGCAGTAAGGTTGATTTAGTGCAAGGAGCCAGATAATGATCAGCACATTGTGTTATCTGCTGGAGATACGGCAAACAAACTTTACTCAGGGGCAATTTGCCAGCGGGTCCCGGGGCAGTCACAGCAAGGAGATGGAGGAATGTCTAATAAGCATTTCAGATTATAGTGTTGGAAGCATTCCTCGGGCAGAAGATAAGTGCCCCCAGCATGTCTGTGGCTTTGTATTGGCCCAGCTTTTGCTAGCGAATCAGCTGGATGAGCCATTTTGGGCACAGCAAGCTCCATGAAATAATTGCTGTTGTGTGCCTTCTGGTCCGAAATTTTCACTTTGTACTTTGGGAATAACACACAATATACTGAGTCATCAGTCTTTATTGAGGCTGATCGATTTTTGGGATCTGCAAAGCACTAAATGATCATTGTGTGTTTAATCCATGCGTATTTGGCCATCATGAACTGTCCATGTAAGAAACGAAACACTCGATAAACCCCAAGTTAAATAGTTCCTCACTCACGGTGAAACAAATGGCATCATACCATGGGGGGATTCTATAGGAAATTCCACAGTATGTTAATGTAAGAAGAACGAAATCACGGTCATTAAATGTTATTTGACATGTGTTTCCAGAGGAGCTCGGTGTTTGTAGAGCATCGTGTCTTGAGGATGTTGTCTCGAAAGAATAGTCAGGCTTTTTAATTTAATTTAATGAGCATACACCAACCATCTGTCTTTAATATTTTATACTCGCTTTGGAAATTGCTTCGCAGCTGTCTGGAACACAATGGCCAATAAATGATTTAGCGTCTCACAAAGTCAAAGGTGAGGTGCAGTTTTAACCTTACCTGTTGTCCCCTAGGTGTGATCTAAAGTAACTTGGGCTTGGCCAGATAAACAGGTCAACTCTCTATGCTTGTGATTTATCGTTTGTACAGAGACCTGCTGTTTGGCTGAAGGTTCACAGGGCCTCAAATAGGCAGTGCAGTAGCACCAAAAACTGCCACCCATGTGCTTGTTTCAGCATTTTAACACTGGATCTGAACCAGATCTGTATAATACATCCAGATCGATATCTCTGGGAACCTCCAAGAGGTGGGAAAGTAAATAACAGAAAGGTCATTGTGGCAGTTCATACCATCTTCTGGGCTGAGTTTGTAGGCAAGGGACTTCTTGGTTGTCCAGTAGAAATGTTTCCCTGAATATGGGGGGCAGTTTGTGTGGTCTCAGAGCTGAACTTGCCAGTAATTGCATATTAAAGATTCCAGAAAGCACAGAAGAAGGATTGTTATCCAACTTAATCCATTGGCGAACCATTTTGGAACGAGCATATTGTCAAAGTACCTTCGATTGTATTTTCTGAAATGCTTCAGTCTAATATAAACTTAGATTTTGAGAAAAAGAAAACATGAATAGCAACATGTGGCTAAAAAAAAGACTACGATATCATTATTCCTGTGGTTGTCAAACTTTTTCAGTTCAATTCCACCTTTGAGATCCAACCTTTGGTCATGGTGTCCCAACTGAAGTTCTAACCTTTGGGCAAGGACCTGCCTTACATCATGGAAAAATATAGATGGATGATAATTTCATTGTATTGCTTCATAGTTCCAAGAATATCTAATACAGTAAAACATTGGTGCTCCAAATTCCTTGGCCTTCAGGCTAGGCTTTCATGTGGATATATAGGAGAACAACTGACCATTCTCCTCAAATTACACCCTAACTGTCCTACAGGCTAAGCCCTCCACCACTGCTCAAGGACCTTCCCAAGGGGCCAGCTCCACAGTTTTGGAACCACTGCACTGTGTGTTGGTAAATATTCCTATCCTCAGATTTTCAGTTAATGTTGTAGTTAGAAATAATAAGAGTAACACATTAAGGTATTTATCCCAGTCGTTAATGGGCGTGTTGGCTGGATAGAAGGAAACTTTCGGAGAGCAATCCATGCTTGCAGCCATAGTGCTTCTCTATTAGTGTACACAAGCCTTTAACCGATTACTCATTTCTGGCTTTTGGAAAGAAGAAGAAAAAAAAAATCCTGGGAAGAATATCAAAAACTTGGGATGACATTTTTTTTTTTTCACCCTTAAATCTCTACAGAAGATTTGTGCTTTTGGTGATGTCTTATCCAAGCTTATCATTCAGTTGTGGTGGGAATAGGACCATTATAAGCCACTTGGGATGGTGGGTAAACGGATCACCTGTACGTTCCTAGACACTCCTCATCTTTCTGCCAGGGGATAGCATTACTGACCTGCAGCTTAGGTTCACCGAACACTCTGGAACATTAATATCTCGTGTATCCCTGTTTGACCTGCTCCAACAAAATCCCACAAGATGTAAATTTCTTTGAACTGCTAAGTCAACATATTTCTTTTTTTAAAGTAAATGTGGCTGGATTGCAGGCAAAGAAACCCAATCCCCCACCAATTTAACTTTGAAGAGAAATGATGATGGGAGGTTTTATGATTACAGCACCAGAAACTTATAAGTGGCAGTTGCAGGTCCCCCCCCTGCCATGTGAAGAGCAGTCTGTTTTCACTAGTGTATTTCCCAAAATGATACTAAGTACTCCTAAACGTGGCCTGGTATTAATACAATCAAGATGACTGAGGAAAACCAGACATTGTTTGTGTTCCGACTATTGAAATAAGAGACTTTTCACCCTTCTTCTGTGACACAACTTTTGTTGGTGGTTTAAAGGGCATGATAAGCCAATAAAATAATTTTTTTTTACCTGATGAAAGACCAGATCATTCTAAGCCACTTTCCCGTATCCATTCATTCCACATTCTCATTGGATTCGTTGTTACTTTATAACTGTCATTGCTGTTGACAACAAGTCTGTGACTTTTGAATCAGAAACAATGTAACAGAAGCAGCTGAGAATCAGCTCCATCTTCCTGACTTTTGCAACAATGTTTCAAAATTAAGAGCCGGTAGTAGAGTAATGGCTACGCAGACACTGCTCTCAGTAGCGATTACATTCACGCATAACTATAAACCCAATGAAAATGGGCAACGATTGTACATTGGGAAGTTGCTTAGAATTGTATTTTCTTACATGGGGCAAAATTTTCTGTTGGGGTTTATCTCCCCTTTAATATAAAACATTACTTGGAAAAGTAGAGACCATAACTTGCTGCAAGTCGTCCTTTGTTGCAAAATAAGTCTCATTTTGAAGTTCCTTGGTACAGAACAGAGCTAAAATAAGGCCACGCTTTGAAAATGATATAATACTTCTGTTGCCTGGCAGGGGATTCTGGGAGCTGTAGTTCCACAACAGCCTCTTCAATCTAGCTCCTTTTTTATCGAGTGATGACATTTGACATGTAATCACAGAAATCTGTTTAGCAGATGTTTGCTAACTCTTAGCTGGGAGGTGGACCTTGTGATGCTGGTCCAGTCTTTCAGGGAAGAGCCTTTGCCACGCTTGGGTACAGTGTTAATGCCTTCAGCAGGCTCTTTACAAATCTATAAAAGAAATCAATGGCCACCTAATAAAATGCTTAATTCAAGATGTGACATATTTCTACCGTTCCTGTGTTTATTCTTCCACTTTGAGGCAGTCTAGCCTGTCCTTCTGTATGCCGCTCGTCCTGCTAGTGGATGCCAAAATAATACACCTTCTGCTTTACACCCAGCTGTTCCCACAAGATATGAGCAAGGAATAGTTTGTGGGGTCCGTCAAATATATGTTTGTGACCATCATTTTGGTTTAAGTACATAACTGTCCCCTTCTAACTCTATATTTAATTATGATCACACTGCTTTTCATGGAGCTATTGAGGTTATCAGGGATGTGGCCTAAACCTAATATTTTTGTTGTATTCAGTTTTTGCATCATTTATCTGCCCCCTACATCCAGAGAGAGAGTAGGTACAACAGCACTGGTAGGTGTAGGGCTTTGCAGATCTCTACCAGCTTCCTGAATGTAATACATACAGTCATCCTTCAAAATGGATTACCCCTCTAAATAATGGTCTATACTGAATAGTAAAATTAGGAACGAGTGAAAAATTACAATTTGTTTTATTGCCAGTTTGAATGTTTTACACTCAGCATGTTTCTATATACCAACAATTTGCTTTTGGTCTCTGAAAACGATGCTATTCCAACTCTTTCGGAGCCAGCCACTTCGAGTATGGTGGGCAAACAACAATTAGCACCTTTTAATGTTCCAGACTTGCATTATAAAGCTACATTTTTATGTTGTTTTGAACTGGAAATTTTCTAAAATATAACGTACACCTTGACTTAAGAAAAAGGATGAACATTGGACTTCACTGGGCTCCTTGGATTTATATTCCTGGATAATCTGATATTTTTAGAGGGCTGAAATAGGAGAGCTATGTTACAGATTGCTCATTCTGCGATATTTCTCCATAAGATTAATGGAGGCCCTAGACAAGGGTGACCTCTTGCTTGTTCCGGTTGTTGACCTTTCACAAAATGGCTCTCGCTTGATTCTGTGTTTTTTTCTTTTTGTAAAGAGGACTGTGTCTTCTATTGCCATTCATATTTCACTCACAAACGGTTTAAATTTTATTTGGCACCCATCATTTGCCTGCAAAGGAGGATAGCCTTTTTATTACCCCAGAGAGAGAGTCCTTTGCAGATAGACACGAACCTTGTCATGAAATAAGAAATGGTTAAAAGCAGAGATAATATTTATAGGTACATGAAGTATGTTGTGTATTTCTTTTGTCTGTAAAAATATATATTTACACATATTTCTAAATACTGTACAGGTAGATCTGTTTGCTTTAAATCAAAATGTGTCCTTCCCTGATCATGTATAGAAGAAGTCACATTTAAGTAGAGTAGCATACGGACACAGTACATCGAGAGTAAAAGAAAGCTGAAAGTGTGGTGGATGGTGGAGCATGTCCAAGTGCTGATATTTCTAACAGAACCTTCCCATGAAAGGGATGTCACTGGGGAGGTAAATTTGATTGTTGAACATGAAATCAGAAGGAGGAACTTGTAGTGTAAAGTCCCCCTCAATACAACAGGTTATAAGGAGCTTATAAGAAATGGATTAAGTACGAACACCTAATTTATTGGTACAAGACTTCATCGGATGTCCTCTCCTGCGTCGTTGAGATAATACAGTTACAGTACACGGTGCTTTGGATTAATATAGGCTATGCCCTACGTACATGCCAACAAAAGCTTATTTATAGTCAGGGTGTGGGTGGCGTAAACATCGGTGAATTGGGTGTAAAGGGATCGTTTTGTAAGAGGGTTTTCTGGTTTGGGTTGGTATGCTCCTTGCAGGAATGGTTTGTAAATGATTAGAGGTCAGAATCGGATTGACAATAAAATATACAGCACATTACAGTACAGGTATTTGTGAACAGTAAAAGTCTCTGTAGCCTGTCACAGAAAAAAAAAAGTCTTTGTGTCCCTTTTTTGATGCCACAAGGGAACTTCATTTAAATGGTTTGGTGACTAGTGGAACGTGTTGGGATTGGGCCTGATCATCATGACCACTTTCTTTAATGAGTATGACCCGCCTCTAAATTCGGCCCAGTAAACTCCATCTTGGTACCGGCTACGGTAGTGTCCTCCTCTGTACCAGACCCCATTGAGGTTAGAGTGGGCACATGCATTGTACCACCAGCCGCCCTTCTGGTAGTGAGCACAGTTACCTGCAAGAGACAGATTTTATTTAAGGTGAAACAGATATCCATATCTAGCTCTGATAGGACTTAAATGAACGGCAGTACGAAAGAATAGCGCTTTCTGGTGTTAAAATGGCAAAAGTCCACTTTCTAAAAACCATCTCCTATATCTCTAAAAGTGCTACTAGTGCAAAAAAATTAGATTTCTGGAAACTAGTCAGGGAATGTGTTATCCAGATTCCCCCCAAGTGGAGTGCTTCCCTGCCAAGGTTTGTGAGAAAACGTGAGACATGGTCTCCCAATGGGTCTGATGGAAACACTGACTTCACTTTGGCTTCATGCTCGTATGTTAGATCATCTCTCTGAAATGATCTTTAAAGGGAATCTATCATCACGTTATTTTTCTTGTTTTACAAGGCAGTTGTGTCTGTTAACACATCCTTTACGGGACACTTAAAGAAAGCTGTTTAAGTATGAATGTATTCTCACTAATGTATATGTAACATTCCCCTTATCCTGACACAAGTCTACTTTTGGGACGTCACTTGTGGCCTTTAATTTTCCAGCTCTGTTGCCCTACAGTAAGCTTGTTGGGACATCTAGTCCGTTGTTGGACAGAGATGACATATTTGACCAACTGTCTGCTAGGATCTACCCAGTTGGTGTCTAAATGAAGGTCATAGCTTCACAAGATCCTACATCTTTCTCATCAGACTGTTTCTGGTTATGTACCTGAATATACGTCATGGTCCCTGTCCAGTGTAGTGAATTGTTTGCCATTGTGCCAGGTAAAAGAGTCTCCAGCATTGCCATGGTAGCGACCCAACCGAAGCTTGTAGTATTCACTCTCCGGCTCCAGTCGGAAACTGGCATATTCAGCAAACACTTTGCGGCCTGACCAGTCCTCCATGGTGATCAGCAGCTTGTAGTTGTCTTGGTTTGTCAACCAGTAGATATTTTCAAGGCCCAGCCAATATTCACCATCAATGTTGCCAAATCCTTGCTGAGTAGAACAGAGAAATTAAACATTTAGTGAATCAAGCTTGTTCCTGGTTCCAAGGAACTCATCTAGGGATTTTAAAGCAAGCCTTAAATCAAATGAATTTCTTGGTGGAGAAAGCCTTAACTAGGTGGGTTGCCCCAGTAAGTTGAAGTATAGACAGGCAGCGTCAGGATAGAATTGGGAACTGTCAGACCACTGGGTTGGTTAGAGAGCTTAGAGCTCCACATTCCGAGAGAGACACTTTTATAAGGTGACAGTATGCTATATGGATACAGACCTGTGCTTTCATAAGATCACTGGAAAAAAGAAGAATCTGGGAAACAGTTTAAGGCATGCATAAAGCCGGGCTCCTGTTTGAGAGATTAGCAAGAAGAGCCCTTAAGACTTCACTTCCTTGAACGTGGCCTTGAACACATGTCCAACAGCTCGTTCCCAATCAAACGATGGCTTACTGCACTGGGCCTTTAGGGCAGCACAAGCCCTGTCTCTGTACTAGAACTACCTGGAGCTCCTGTTCAATAGCTTCATGTAAGAAATAAAAGAACCACCGGAAGAGTCATAAGGGCCACTATTCATATGTCTTTATCCGTGTTCATTAATACAATTACATTAAACAGTGACTCCCAGTTGGAGTGAAGCCAACCTTCCCTGGATACCCACCAGCCGAGTCTCTAGACCCCACAAGCACCTGTATATATACAGAATGGAAATTCAGTTCTATTGACTATAACCAAACTGTACAAGGGCAGAATTTAGTGCGTACACCTCCTCTTGCCAAAGACCAGAAGTTCCCTAATCCAAACTGCCTATTTATCATTGAATCTGTGGTCTCTGGGGAGGAAGACTGACCAAAAATCCAAGAGCACAAGTCTGGCCAGAACGGTCTGACAGTTCCACCAGTCATTACTTGCAACTAACTATGGATGACCGAGCGAGGAACAAGAGCAGAACCTGACTCCCACTTATGTTCTGAGATTCACATTCAGACGATACTGGTGGCATTTGGGCACATGTGGTTGTCTATAGGGAACACTATATGATTGGTCTATGAGCTAGTCTGCCTGATCTCTGATTCTACATCCAGAAGTGTGATCTCGTCTGCTTCATGTGCCCAACACTAATGACTTGATCTCTAAGGAAGGAAATCCTCAAGAAAATATTTGCCCTTTCACGTTGTGTAGCCGATGGCTGAACTTCAAGAATAGTTTGAACAGGGAGCAGCCAAGACCACAGTCTCTGCAATAATGTTTTTGTTCTGCAGGAGCACAAAAATCGTCAATAGTCCGTCATTGTATCCTTTGGTGCTACAACTCTACAATTATAACACAACTGCCACAGTAACATCATCACTAATGGTCAACCACAATTTGTCATTACTTGGGGACCACAACCAATAATTAACAGCAATTTCAACATTAATACAGTGTTCCCTGACCTGTATAACTCAGCCTGCAGCCTTGTGCCTTTATATGGTCACACCCCTAAATGACTTCTAATATCCTTATCATTTACAGTAGGGGGTACATTATCCCTTATAATAC
>CM044446.1:2258375-2313200 GCA_024363595.1 Xenopus borealis
CGTACCCACCTGAATGCCATAACCTGACTGCACTCGTACCCACCTGAATGCCATAACCCAATGTCACATCTACATAGAAGAAGTGTTGTTAGGAATGTCAGGTCAGGGCCGTATTGCGGTTAAGTGATTGGAGTGGAATGTCGGATTTATGCCAATTTGTGGTCACTGGAAGTGCCCATGGTGGTGTCTGAAATTTTGGCAAAATTACCCTATGGGTCATAAGTTCTCCAGCTCTGACTGAACTACACTTCCCAGTATCCCTATTCGTGCTCATAGTACCACTTTAAACAAGGGGTACCCCCCAGCAGCTTTCATTTTACTTTAATAACAGGGCTAAATTGTGGATTCTACTCTTACTGAGTTGAAATAATACCGAGTTCTTCCAGTTGACCAACAGTCGCTTCTATTGCTGATTTTTTTCTATTTATTGGGACTTGTAGGCCCCAGGGTGTGGGCACACCCAGAATTCCATGGGGTACAATTATTTTATAATAAGAGATAGGTGGGAGTTGTGGACAGGTTAATAAATGATGGAAAAATCCCCCGGTACCCACTCTCGGCACAGGAAACCCATAGGAACTTACCAGAGGGCTTGTCTGTGGAATTGGAGTTGCTGGTGAATAGAGGCATGGTGGGCAAAGGAGGTGGCAAGACCTTTAAATTCTGATCTCCTTGAATCTCATTGGTCGATATTTGGTTGATGATGCGGTTGTAGTTGGGGGGGTTGTAAACCTTGTTTGGCTGCTGTGGGGGCTGTGGGAGGGGCTTAGTTTGCACCGGGGTCACCTTTTTGCAGTGTTCCTCCAGCTGGGAGATGACTATGGATTGGTTACTGGCGAGTGAGGCCAAGTGCTGGTACTTGTGCTCCAGATCCTTGTACTTGTTGGTGAGTTGCAGCATCTCAGCCGTCTGGTTCAACACCTTGTTCTCCAGCTGAGACACCTCCAATGCATTGTCCCTCTTGCGGATGATCTCGTGCAGCAGCTGCATGTACAACTGCGTCACCCGCGAGTTCATGTTCCTACTCTCCTTCCGCAACAGTTTCACCTCGTTGACGATTCCGCCGTCCACCTCCACCATCTGCTGCAGGGCCTCGATCTGCCTCTTCTGCTTGAGCAGCTCACTATTCAGCAGCTCTATCTCCTGCTTCTGCAGACGCGTTTCATACCCCGGCTCCTGCTCCTTGGAGTTCACACAAATGGCCCCCGTCACCTTCTGCTGCGGCACAATAAACGTGTAGGTGCACTTGTCATGTGACTCCGGCACCGCTCGCCTCTCTCTGTTCATGTAAATAAACTCCTGCTCCGACCCTTCACTGCTCTGGAATTCCTGGGTGTTGCCCCCATGCGAGCCCCTTAATGCCACGAAGAGGAGCAAAATACAGATCCTCAGGGGTACCATTGTTTTGTGCTTTGGGAGGGCAGAAAGTGAATATGATGGATAATCCTCTCTGTGAATTTCTGTGAATAAAAACAAAACGTTTTCAGGTCAAGCAGAATCATGCAATGGGAGATATTTGGGGTGAACACAGGATCTTTACCATTGTTGTACAGATATATGTATGTATAGCTAGAATCTCAGCTGCCATAAAGCAGGGCAGGACTGCTGCTTCCTATAATGGGGATCAGATCTGTGCAGCCACTGGGACAGAATGCTCTGTTATACAGATAGCTAGAATCTCAGCTGCCATAAAGCAGGGCAGGACTGCTGCTTCCTATAATGGGGATCAGATCTGTGCAGCCACTGGGACAGAATGCTCTGTTATACAGATAGCTAGAATCTCAGCTGCCATAAAGCAGGGCAGGACTGCTGTCTAAGATAATCATTGACTGTAATTGAATACAGTGGGAAGGGAATTATGACAGTTACAATTTATCATATGACTTGTTAAATTAGTTTTTTCAGCAGTTCCAGTTGTGTATAGAAATTGAGGGGCCAGTGAAAGGTCCTTCACTCTTGATGTACCCCCGGCCGTGTTCTCAGGCAGCTGTTTGCAATCCGACAGAACATTAAATAAGAGCCGCATTTTCCATTTAACTGAGCGGCTCGTCCGACGTCCGTAACAATTTTCTTTTGTTTCCATTCCGGCGTGTGGCACGTGTTTATGGGATCGACATTGCGCCGGCCAATCATGAACAAGCCATCGGCTCTCGTTCTGCCATGTTTTATAGGGGGAGCTGATAATGAAATATATATTAGATACGGGGAGTTCTGGTGTAGCCTAAGGGCGCTACTGGGTTACAATGGATGGCAATGCCAGGGTGAGTAGACGTATGGGCAGCTATAAAGCCAGATCCCTGGGGAAGGAAGGGGTGACCACAATCTCTATATTATTCACATTCTGAGAGGAGTGTTTGCTGCAGCCCCAGTACAAAGCTTCTATTCATTGCACCCTCGCAATAAACTTCCTTCTATTATGTTTGGAACCGTCCTCTGCCGTGAAATCTTTACAATCAAACCCAGCAACGAAGGGCTTTCTAACCGGGTTATTATATTCAAGCAATTAGCTCCCACTTGACTCCTTCTCATTTGGGTCGAGAAGGCACGGCCTTTGGCTTGTGGTGTAACAACCTGGGGTAAATCTAGTTTAGGTAATTATGAAACAACTGGACTCGCTGAGTAATCATTGAAGACGTTTCACTACTCATCCGAGCAGCTTCTTCAGTTCAACTGACTGGTGTGGGAAGTCTTCGGCATATAAACTCTTCCAATGATCCAATCAAAATGGTGCAGTGTATCTGGAGAGGTGACAGTTGAAACTGACAGAGGCTGTGTAGTTACTGTGGTAGAATTACCAAGTAGTGAAACATCTTCAGCAAGTCCAGTTGCTCTAGATTTATTTCTACTAGATTTAAAGGGGATGCCTATGAAGATTCTCATTCATCAGGTCATGGTATATCTGGTATAGGTACTGTAATTCTGAAACTGGACTTGGTTGATCAATCATTGAAGACGTTTCACTACTCATCTGAGCAGCTTCTTCAGTTCAACTGACTGCTATGGAAAGTTCTGGGCATATAAATTCCACTAATCCAATCACAATGGCACATTGTAATTTTTCTGAGAGGTGAAACTCACAGAGGTGTGAGATTACTGTGATAGGATTACCAAGGTATCCTGCAACGCCTAGAAACAGGTGTTACTTGGGAAAATATGAATGGGGTAAAGTTTGGAGGTACAAGGCCAAATGCAAATAAATATATATATATATATATATATAATATACATATAAACAGAGTCTTTGGATGAGAACACAATGGTGTCGCCAGCTGTGCCAAGAGTAGCTTTATGGTCTGGGGTGGATTCCATAATTATCTGGGCAAGGTACTCTATCCCTCTGTGCATTGTATACGTGTCCCCAAAGCCCTAAGGATAACACTGGAAACTGTCCATCCACTGCTGTAAACATTCCCAGAATTCTGCTGGCTTTAATGGGCTTTCCGAGCCAGCGAGCATGACAAAGAGCTTGTCCCTATCCCATTGCAGTTAATTGCACTTGACGGAGTGTAAACCACTTAATGGATTGGAGTTTGATTGCAGAATTTGGACGACTGGACGTCCGTATGTATGCATGGAAATCTGGCAGTCACAGGGGAGGGCCGGCAGTTAGTTATGTAAGGAATGCTAAATGCCAGAATACATGTATGGTGCCGCGTGTTAATGTCTATGTGCTCGTTGCTTGGTTACAGTCGCTGTTGTATCTCCTTTTCCCATTGAGTCTGTTTATTGTTTCTGCCTCATTATAAATACAGTGATATAAACATTATTAGTCAATTAGGTTCTGTCATTTATTCCATGTTCCTTGGCTTAATATTTACTCTCATTGAGAGCTAAACACGGCGCATTATTTACACAGACCTTTCATTGGTTGCTTAAACTCCCATTGGTTATTGGGATGTTTTGCTTCAAGCCGGGACGTCCAATGGTCAGCCTGAACTACAACTTCCAGATCAATGGACTAAAGCTGGCCATAGACGCAAAGATTTTTGAAAGATCCAATGGTTATCTTGAGACCACAATTGTCTCAAAACGATCGTTTAATGTCAGATGTGTCCATCAACTAAAAAGACCATTTCAGGCGATATTGCAGCAAAACTGAAGGATCGCAGCCTGCTTTGCCCTGCAAACATAGGTAGATTGCATGGGGACCGATAAAGATTTTCTAACCTGGCCGATCAATCTTCAGACCAATGTCGGACGAAAAATCGTAAGATGAACGATCGTTTGTATCCCACTAACCTCACGATAATTTGACAGATTGGTCGGACTTCACCAAAATCGGTCGTTCGGGAGCGAAAGATCGTTGCGTCTATGGGGAGCTTAAGATCAGCACATGTCAGACAGGATTCGGTGTTGGCAACAATCCCACCAAGGACTGGCATTAAAGCAACAGGTTGGAATTTCTAAACACCCAATACCCCTATATTCCTCCTGTTGTTGATGAAAATAGAAACCACCCGTTATCTCTCCACATCCAAAAATTTGCAAATATGCATTTTGGCACCAAAAAACATCAGTAACAAAAGGCAGAATAACCTGCTAGTCACCTGTATCAGGGACCTTCATGGCCCAAGACCTGCTTATGCTTTACTAGCTGTTCATAAATGTTTCTCTTATCTAAACCCAAGGCCGACCTGAACATTGTGAGGGATCAGGAAGTCCCTCCAGATTTTCTCATTTTATGGGCCCCTGTGCATTCCATCACAATGGGCTCCTAGGAAGACCCATCAGGAGAGAACCTCCTCATGAAGACCTCATCCAGTGCCACTTTCTGCCTCGCCCAAAAGAAATCACTAGCTGTATCCTCCTCAACAACACCATATCCCACCATCCCTTTTTCACTACCCACCGCATGGTTAGGTCAGGGATTGAAACTGCTACAGGGGTCCCAAGCTTTTTTAATCCATGAGTCACATTTAAAAATAACAAGGAGCAATGTAAGCATCAATAAAGTTCCTAGGGCTTAATAAGGGCTGTAATTGGCTCCTACTGTATGTGGATTGGAAAACTATAAGTGGATCTGTTTGGTAGTGTCTATGGTCTTTTATGTCTCAAAAACTTGCCTCCAAGTTAGAAATCTAAAAATGAGCAGCTCTTTCAGCCAACTGAGAGCAACATCAAAAGGCTTGGTGAGCAACATTCTACTCGCAAGCCGAGTTGGGTTTGGATTGGGTTTGGATTGATCACTGCAGTGAACCAATAAGCATTCTGAGAGTGGTCCTTCCAGGCCAAGTCAACAAATTAGTGGCCCCTGTATAGAACCATTTCATCATAATGGGGCCTAGGGAGATCCTGTCAGGAGATGACCACATTATGAGTTTCTCATCTAATTGGACATTTTAGCCTACCCTTTATAGGGTGGTAGATCTCAATTTGGCAGGTTATAAAATCCCAGTACATGAAGTCTTACATAAAGATCCTGATGCCTTTTGTTTTTGTACGCTTATAGGTTTCCTGTTCCCACCACAGCATCAGTGATGAATTCCCGTCCATCTGATACTTTGAGATGACAGTTGGTTGTCTCAATACCCCCATATTACTCCATTCCACCCATCAGCAGCACATGCTCCTTTAAGGCTGGAGTTGGCTTATTCAACATTAAACCCATTCTGCTTTATAAAGTTCTGATGTTACATGAGTCATATATGTATATTCTTGGCCAAATGTCCATTTCCCATCACAGACATTCAAGATGGACCATAAACCTGTGGTTAACTTTCATAAGAGGCAAGTCACTATCCAGTCAGCAGAAAGGAATACAATACAGTTTAATGTCCCAATGGCTTTAGTGCCGAGTGAGGAACCATAATCGCTAATGACTGAGCTAAACGCCCTTCTTTCAGTGCCCTTAAAGCACAATGGGGTACTGTCAGATGATAGATCAATATAAGGGGGTGGCATTTATAGACACAATTTCAAACATACTCTTTCCAAAAATACCAGTTCTGTCTTCCTTTAAATAGCACCATTATGCCTCCCCCTGCAGCAGTTGAGTTGCTGAGGAATCGCTGCACATGGGGAGGGAAGGGTACAAGTGTGTGGGGGGTATTTCTGGAGGCCACTGTGTGAGCATCTCTGGCACTAAATAAGGAGCAGGTGGGACATCCAAAGAGCTTTGTCTTCTCAACATATGGTGGAGTCGTTTTCCCCGGTAATTGCTTAGATATGGAATCTCCTCTCAGAGAGCAAATATTTTCCTTTCTGTTGCATGGTCCACCAGGGTCCCCTGGTTCCTAACACATTGTTCTCCGAGACCTGCATCCCCTACAGGGATGGTGGTGGGATTCCCAGCATGCACCTGTTTTTTTTGGAGAGTCCAAATCCCTTCCTCTCCTCTAATGATTTTAGGTCACTGTAGCTAACAAATGTCCTGCACCTTATTGGAAGCATCTCGTTCAGTAGCAAGTCAGGAATGTCCGGCACAAGCGGTCATTCCCATGAGAAACCTGAGATGGTGCAAGAAAGTGGTGCTCCATCTAGAGAACATATTTTGGAGGAGTCGGCTATTTCAGTAAAGGTTCTTCACACGTTGGTATCTTTGGAGTGCAGTGGGTGAGCCGCTGCTGTTGAGTTCATCAACTTACAATGGGTCAGTAGTCATGAACTCGGTTGACTCTGACTATTCTGGGTCCCTTCTCATTGAAAGATTGGCAGTTTCGGGCATCAGAGAATGTTTAGGTGGGCAATTGTTTTATTACACTGTTTGCCCTGGAGCAGTTGGATAAATGGATGGAGCTTCATGGTTCCCTGCTGTTAAACACCAGATATACTATGTATATAAGGATATATAATTATTATTTATATAGGGCTCGAGCAGGGACAACTGTAATTATAGCTGAGTAACCCACAATCTGACAGAAGTGCAGTGTGTAGTCACACAATGGCCTATTGTTCTAATGGGGATTCCATTCCATTGGGATTATTTGTATTGGACGGGCCGGCTGGAGACCCTTTATGTGCAGAGCCTTCTGAAAACACATGTTTATCCTGGGCTGTCCCGATTGGCACAATACCAGCACATGCGTGGGGAGGGGGTGGGGGTGACACGCACACGCCACCAATCAGCAGGGAGTGGTGGTATCTTGTATGTTTAATGCACTGTAAGTAATGGGTCTGTAACATTGCTCCCCAAGGGAACGTGGAATCCATAATATGGCACAAGGCAATGAAAGCTCTTGTGGCATGCTGGGAGTAGTAGTTCAGCAAGCACCTAAAATAACAAAGCCAGCCCCTTATACTTCCTGACTGTAGCTGGCGAGTGCTGACTGCTGCCAGGAAAGTAACAACAATGACATCTGCTAGATAAGCCTCCTCTTCCGGGACCCCCTCAGCCTCCCACAGCAGAGGTCAGAGCCAGATAAGGGAGGTCCCTGATCACATTACACACTTTCTCTCCATTCCTTTCAACAGCTTGGGGGCCGCATGGACATCTGTGCCCCAGTCAGGGGCAGATACCACTGTTCCTTCTAAACAGATGCCCCCCATTGATGTCTTTCTGTTAACCCTATAAATGCTACATACCACCCTGCTTTTAAACCCCATAGAAGCCAGACATTGACAATGGCAGTGCCAGGCTGCATCGACGTACAAGTCCCATTCGCAGGGGGAAACTGACAGTTTTGTGTATGAGACCGATATATCAGACTGTTTCAGTAACACACAGAGTGCTGGAGAGGTTGCAGGGAATAGAGGGTGCAAGGCTAGTGTCGCTGGATGGGACTGTTGGTATAAGAGGGGACATCTGGTTTCTTTATCAAACTGCAGTTGTACCAGTGACTTTATAGCGACTTAGTGGGGCTGGACAAAGGGAAAGTCTCACTGTTGCAGAAAGTCAGTCTTATGCATCACTCCTTAATGCATCTAGGACCTACTCTGGATCTTCTCTTGGATCTTCTCTATCTGCATCTAGGACTTCACCTACTCTGGATCTTCTCTTGGATCCTCTCTATTTACTTCTAGGACTTCACCTACTCTGGATCTTCTCTTGGATCCTCTCTATCTGCATCTAGGACTTCACCTACTCTGGATCTTCTCTTGGATCCTCTCTATTTACTTCTAGGACTTCACCTACTCTGGATCTTCTCCTGGATACTCTCTATCTGCATCTAGGACTTAACTAACTACAGATGCTTTATATCAGCTGTGTGTGTCTGGGATCTTCTCCTGCATCTACGCTAGCTGCATCTGCCCATATATACCCTTCTTTTTATTTCCTCTATCTTCATCTACTACCTATGTCTTTCATTTCTCTCTAGGTGTATCCAGGACTTATCCCTTATTGCATCTTCTGTTTATGTGCATCTGGGGCTTATCTCATCCTGGATCTTCTCAAGACCTGCATCTAGTGTGGCACCTACCCTAAATCCTCTAACGCATCTCCTCCTGGATCCTTTTCTAGCTGCATATAGTTAAACTGTCCTGGGATTTCCACTCAAGCTGCCTAATCTCCTCCAAACCTCTACTGAACCCTCTCTAGTTGTACTTACAGCTTAACTCTTCTGAGTCTGTAGCTTTGTCTAGGACCTTTTCTTCTACATGCTGGACTGAGCTATCCTGGGTTACCTTCACAGCCAGCATTGGTTCCTGCACACACACATGTGCAATGTATTCTCGAGGTGCAGGGGATCAGGTAGAAATTAAAAGGAACCCCTATAGTGTAGAGTGAAGGGTCCTTAACCCAACTTTATGTACCATTAACTCTTCAATGTCTGCAGCTCCTGTTACTTCTGCTTGATTCTCCTTTGTCCCTAGGATAACTGCCCCGCAATCTTCACTTAAGCTCAATCTAGGACTTAACTCTCATTCTCCAGCTGCACCAACTCCAGTCTGTATCTTGATACCCCTGTTCCCTCTCTCAAAATAAACATCAACACAGGTTGCCCAAACCCTGGGTTCATCAATCACGTTGGGGTGCCTAAACCTGGGGGGGAGAAGCATCAAAGAAAATGATGGTCTCCGGTCTCCTGTGTTACCACAGTGATGTAGCATCAGGTGCTTGGAATGGGTGCAGGCAGCTTGGGGATCATATTATTATAGCGCTGCCATGGGCAGGAGAGCAGCCCTAGTCTGTGCAGATAAAGCACTGATGCCTGGCCGAGACATAAGAGTTAATGGCATGCAGCATGAATTGAATAAAGGGAGAACTCACGGCATTGTTAAGCAACTTATCTGAAACTTAAACATGGTCACACTTACCCCCGTCACCTCCCGGATTCTGTTCCAGGCGCAGCTCAGCAGTTCCGTTGCTCCATCTCCTCGGGTCTGTGTTTAATGGAGACACTCTAACCCAAAAGATCCCTTTAAAATGCCGGTATTCCCAATGCTCAGACCGACAGTGAGTAATTCCAGATCAGGGGCAGGAGAAGAGCTGGTGGCACAGAACAGGACCCTCCTCTGGCAGCATTGCCCCCCCAGGTCTAACGTCTCCCATCCATAACGTCCAGGAACAGCTCAGCAGCCTTATTTGAACTTCTCCTCTTGTTCAGGGAATGACATTCTGGGGAGGAAAGAAAAGCTTCCATCCAGCGTGTAGGGAGCTCAATTACTCTGGTTGGACAGAGTCGCTCCCTTTTTTTTTTTTTCTTCT
This sequence comes from Xenopus borealis, assembly GCA_024363595.1. Taxonomy (NCBI): domain Eukaryota; kingdom Metazoa; phylum Chordata; class Amphibia; order Anura; family Pipidae; genus Xenopus; species Xenopus borealis. Next base: position 2,267,962 of record CM044446.1, read on the forward strand.
CTTCTTCTTCCACTCCCACCAGCACTCAGGGACCCATAGAGTCTGCAGCAGGCTCCCCCCTGTCCATTCACTCCCAGTATAACCCACTGATGTCACATCTCCCCCAGTGCATTTCCCATGCAGGACGGCTGCCGCTCCCTGGCACAGTAGTACCTGGGAGAAGTGCTGTTTAACCCCTCTGCTGCTGGACAGACCTACAATCTCTCTGACTTTTTTTTTTTTCTCCACACCCTCCCCCCACAGCAGCCAATGGCTTTAAGATAAAGGAGCCACTTTATCAGGAGTTGCAGCAGCGGCTGCCCATATCTCACTGTGTGTCTGAGTTTCCTGGTCACTGTCTTTTTAAATGAAACATACATCACTTGTAGGTGGCTCATCATAGCAATACATGTGAGTAACTGCATGGACATTTGCTACAATGTTACCTCTCTGTTCCATAGAGCTTACCGTCTAAATTCTCAGCCCAAGTTAAAACAGGACCCCCTTTCCAAAGTGACCCTCCTACCCTGAAACATTGTCTTTCCCACTGCACCCTTTGTTTCCTCTTCTGCAGAATGGTAAGCTGTGCATGGCCCCCTGTTGTGAGGCTATTGGGTTTCTCATAGGACATTGCTCAGCCAGGGCAAAAGGACCTTGTTCCTATGTAGCCAGCATTGTTTGGATTTAAGATTTATTTACAGGGGTACCATCAGGGGGGTAAAAGGGGCCCAGGCGGATTGTGGCCCCAAGAGATTCGAGTGCAATTCAATTTTATCCGCTTAGGAGCAAAAATCGCTATGGATCCCCCAAACTGACCTCTATCCACCCACAAACCACTTACCACACTGTCTTCTTATTGGTCCACTGCCACCACCTTCATGTTGCAGGGCTCAAGGGGATAACGCCAGTGTGACCAAATAATTGGGGCCCCCTCGGGGAAGAGGGCTCTATTAACTTAGCATTATGGGGGCACACAATTATGCATATGGGCTTGTCTGTCTCAGTGCCATTGGACAACGCTCGGCACAACTGGCCAACTGTGAAACTTGGAAGCCTCTATCTCCATTCATGCAACTCCGTTTGAAGTCCCTTAATAACTCGTATGAGTCCTGTCAGGTGAAACATGTGCAGGTTACACAGGTCTGTGTGTGCATGACTAATGAGAGAAGCTTCATTATACCAATGAAGGCCAGTTCTGTAAGGGGCCTCCATAATTGATGGGAGAGCCCAGATATTACCACAAGTAAAAAGAAATCCAGAGATCCCTTTATTTCAGGCTTAAAATATTGCTAAAGACATTCAGGGGGACTAGGTCTCCCCCTATAATGTGTGTTTTGTCATATAAACCACACGTGCATAGTTAATATTGTAGAAACTGAGCATTTATGATGCCACAATGGAATCCCTGCTACATGTACATATCCATTGTGGCATCATACATTGAAAATCTGTGTTTATGTCTCTTTCTGACACATATACAAACTGCACATCACATAAGTTCCATGATACTTCCATGTGCCTGTGCACAATCCCGAAATCAAGCAACCCCCCACCCCCACAGGCACATTTATTACAGGATAGGATTCATGTTTTATTTATGTTCTATTAGTATTGGCAAGGTTTCTACATCTGTTTTAAGCCTCTATAGTGGGAAATGACTTTAAGAACAGTTGGGAGACATCTGGAAGCAGAGAAATGTAACAGTTGACTAAGACGTCTCTATAAAAGACAAGGAGACGGCCACAAAAAGGTGCAAAATGCCCACAAATAGTGGCAGACGGATAAGTCTTTACCACTCCCTAAAATTAAATTACTTGATTTCCCCTTTAGTATGCCATTGGCTGCCACATTTTTACCAACTATACAAATACTATGCCCAGAACATGGCTGAAGTGGCCATGTTTATCTATCTGTCAACTTTTATGAGCCAAGTGAGCCCCGACCAAATGTTAGAACTGAAAAAGTCCTACAACTTTAGGTCAACAATCAGACCAAACATGGACACTTTGCTTGGCACTAGATTGGGCCAAGCAAGACTTGGTCTTGGTTGATGCTATACCATATACTGGCCAATAATTGCCATTAGATTCCCACTCCCACTGGCTTTACCTCTGCAGTTTGGAAAAGTTTTGAACTCAATGGAACCATACCTCCTACATCTACTATACTGAGCATTTCAACGTCTACGGGCAGTCTTTCTGCATTGCCTGACGCGTGTTCTCCCTCATACCCTGCATCCCGCAGTGATATGTTTAAAAATAGCTAAATACTGTCAGACGTTTCATCTACTTCACACCCGAAACTTCAAAAGCTTTGTGGGGCCCCACCGGATAGTCTTCTCAGCTCTGTGTTAGGGGAGGTCCCATGAATGTTTGCTCTCTGGCTTTTTGAAGTTTAGCATCTCGGCAAATCACTAGAGTAAACCTCTGCCTCCACCTGAAATCCTTTATCCTCTGTGACAATGAAATGTGGGGCATGTAGGGGTGTCCTTGCTCTGCCAACAAAATGTTATCCAATAACAGACGCTCTTTACATGGAAAGTGATTCTATTACGGATGCAAAAAATCCATAGTTTTTGAATCTGGCCAAGGGCTTCTCTACGCCGATGCAAATGCCGTGTGCACAGTGCGATTTTGGAAACCATTCGTTATGTTTTTTTTTACCCATAATTTAACCATGGGGGGGAGATGCACCCAAACTGAATTTCTGTGTCAGAATTGCGTAATTTCTGGCATTGAAATGGCATGTGCTCCTGATTGTGTTGGCACAAGTCTGTTGACCCAGTCTGTGGTGGGAACCCTGGAGCTTCAAGGCCTCCCCAGTGTCTATAGGTGCATCGGATCCAGAAAGGAGGTGGGACGGAGAGATGGGTGCAAAGAGCTAGTGTTTTGTGGACTGGCCCAAAACCCATGGTTCTGGTAGGTTTGGTCCACCTACAATGTCTGCGAGCTTGGTGTCCTTCCCTGCGGATACTTATATACTCACACCTGCCTCTCCTGTCAATGACTGGGTTGGGCACAGGTGTACAAGTATTGATGCCACACTGGGTTGTGTTGGTTGGGTGAGGAGAAGGATTGTTTTGGGTCGTTTCTGGCTAATATAGACCCATGCGTCACCACGGAGCATAAGTTCACATAACTGCACTTTTTCCCAGTGGTTTTAAACAAGCCCCTATATATTGTTCACCGTGTAAGTGTGCTCTATAGATCACGTAGTATAGGAAGGGAGTGAAATTAGGCACTCGCAACACTACTGGGAATAGCTCCATATTTTCCCAAGGAAGAATAAGGAGCTTAGACTTAGAGGCCACCACACACACACACCACATAGCTTTGCCCTGGGAATCCTGGGGGAGAGGAGTATTAATAAGGTTCTCACCTGCCCTCCGCTTGTCTCGGGCACAAGCAGCAGCTACACAAACAAACAGCAGAGTAATTCATTAGCTTGACTGTGTCCTTCCACCAACAACAAATGAAGGAGCACCAGAACTTTATTAAGCCTAAAATACAAGGACGAGTGCCAGGAACCTTCATTTGCAGATAGTCCCCATGTAATGGGCAGTTTTCTTCTCCATTGCAGTTGTCCCCTGAGCACCACTCACTGTTTCTGGGTCCAGCATGTATGAAGTCAGTGTGTTTGCACAAGAAGGTCTTTTTTTTGATGGGTGGCCACAATTAGCTGAAATTAGCCCATATGATTATGTGGGGTGGGGTATAGTCTGAAAAACTTTCTATCTTGTTCTTGTTCTCAGAACCTCACCCACTCTATGGAATGATTGTGACCCAATGAATCTCTCTCTTTACTGAACTCCCATACAGAACTAGGCTTCAGGTGCTGAACTCTGTACAAGTCAATGCGCAAACTATATATATTACTGTAGCCAATAGCAACCAATATGCAGTTAGCCTTTCCTAGTTTAGTTCACTAAAGCATTGAACTTGCCTTTGTGTCCCAAATTCGGGTAAAGATTGTATTTAAATCAACCACGTTACTAATCTGCCCTAATGGCTGCTACTCGGCATTGTGAGGTCATGCCCGAGGGGTGGCCCCTGATGCACATTCTTTACAGGGAGTGATTAGGTGTTCAGAGAGCCAAGACAAACACAGCCCCCCCCCCCTCACCTTGCTTGAGATTAATGGAGAGCAGTCGAACGTCTGTAACCCATTAGCAACCGCAGCACCTTCCTGTCATCACTGCTCTCCAATTATTTCCCAATATGCACTGCCAAAGGGTTAACCATGGCTGTTACATTCTTCCATTCCAATGCACAGGCCCCTTTGAATTGTGGAAGAGAAATGTAAGTCTAATTGTGTCAATAATAAGAATGAAGTGTTTCTGACTTATCTACTGTAGTAACATCAATCCAAGCTGTTCTGTCTTTGTAGGACACAATTGTGGCGGAGGAAGGGCCAACAAGCTACTGCACATCTGCCCATAATAATACACCCAGCTATCCTGATAATTTGGAACTATATTAATGTTTGCTTAAACAGACCAACTTACCTAAGGTTTTAGGGGGCGAGGAGACACATAGACAGCAGGCGGGCCAAAAGGTTATCTTGAAGGCCACATCTAACCTCCAGTTGGACAGACTTGTTCTTCTTACCTCCACGTTTTCAGTGTGCTTTTGTATCCCTTACAAAGAACCAACTGTAGATAAATGAACACCATAGTATATAGTACTTAGTGCCAAAGGACTGAGGGGCCCACCAGCGGACCAAATAGATACTGAGGAAGAGGCACGGTCATCTACTGTTCCAATGGTTTGGTCAAACAGCCTGAAGCAAATGTCTATGGAGATTCTCATTCATCCAAGTTGTGATATACAGTATCTAGTAGAGTTAAGCCTAAACTCACCCGAGCGGAGCTGAAGAAGCCACTCACATGAGTGATGAAACGTTTCAGGAAAACTCAGAAAGTCCAGTTGCTTAAGACTTCACTCTACTGGATACGGTACAGCCTGAAGGGCAACTACAATGTATACAAAGCAAGTGGGGCCAGCGTCTAAGAAACGTTACAGTATGAATTAAGGGCCGTCACTAACATATGGGAGAATTTTTCCTTAACTGACAGTTTGAAAGCTTGCATATGGCCCCCTTAAGTCCCTTTAAATAATGTCCGTCTCTCTGTATGTTTTATGTTGGCCTGTAGTAATTGTTCGTTAGATCTGATCTAATGGAGGGTGCCGCAGGCGTTTATACAGTAGCATTTGCACAGATCAAAGAAGCTCAGGTTAATAGTCCCCCTAATGTTCCCCTAGATCCATGGGCAAGATATAAAATAGTCACGTATACTCATTAATCAAAAGAGCAGACGCAAGGAAGGACCACAGGGATGGGAATGGTTCCATTTGGGATCAGAATTGAAATCTGGTATTTTGCTGAGAAATGTGATTTCTAAAAGCCCTTGGTTTGTGCCGCAGAATGGAAACCTCTAATTTACTGTATGTGACCGCATTACTCACAGACCTCATTTCATTGGATTATAATGTATCGGGGGCCTTGGGTTTGTTCCATGTTCAGTCCAGCTCAGGGTTCTCGACCCAACTTCTTCATCTTGGGGGGAAAAGTGATAAAGATTTAGTGGCTTTCTCCCTCCCACACAAACCCTTAATATGAAAGGAATATCCTCCACATGTTGGGAAAATGAGAAAGTAAATATATACATATTCTTGCCATAAGCCCAGCTCAGCTATTTCACCACCTCAGCTTTGCCGGCTTGGGGTGGAGGGTAGAGAGCCTCATTAAGTTATTTTAAACTGGGTTCTTGTAAATGAAATCTGGGCTTTACCAAAGGCACAGTTGTAGCCATAAGGAAGCTATTACCGGGCAAACATCTGGCCTCTCACATTAATGACCCAATTTTGGCGTCGCGTGGAATTTTAGGTACATTTGTTTGATATAGAAATGTTAATAAACCGGAGCTTCTGGATGTATTTTGGCGATGAGGGAAGAATTTAAAAATAGACTGTACATCTACAGACGAAATGGCTGGAAATGATAAAGTGATAAATCCAATGATAAAGTGCAGAGTTTGGGATACTGTACGAGTGTCCTGTTTCCCCAATCTGTCCACCTTGAGGCAGATGATATCAGACTGGCCATCGTGGTGAGGACCACACCAATAAGCCATTTAGAGCCTTTCCCTAATGGGACTTTTAATCCTGCTCAATCGATATCTGGCAGATTTTCCATCAGGTAGGGCCAATGGTGTGACCCATGCACAGGCAGATAAGCTGCAGACTGGGTCGGAATTTGGGTCTGAAGGGACCTAAGATTAAATCTGCCTATATATTGCCACCTTTAGAGTTCTTCTCTATAATATTCTGATACTTTCACCCCTTTTCCTTCAATGTTATAACTTTGTGTCCAGTCTTCAACTTCTGGTTTCTCTCATCCCCTTGAGTTGCACATTCTTTATGAACCCTGTTCTCCAGCCAATTCATCTTCCTTAGGATCTTTAGCTGCTTTGCCTCCCCCATCAGCCTTTATCTTTTTTCACTGTTAACTCTTTGCTTTGTTGGCCTTCCCCCTTTCTACTCTTTGTCTCTTGTATTTTCTGTGTTTTCTTCTGCCCTGTTTTCATTTTTTATCCCTATGTTTCCCCCAGTTCATGGTAAGTGAGCAGGTAAGAAAGTATTGCAGATCTTCATCTTCACTTTGTTCTCTTCTGATTCATGAACAATCAGACGGCATTACCATGGGAGGACCTTCTTATGCTCTCCATCCATTAGATGTATAGCACAATGGCTTGGCCCTTGTATGGCTTCCTTAATGTCCTTTCCAGGATTAAAATTGGTACAGTCAAAATAATGAATGTTCTTTATGCACAGGTCAGACTTAAATTCTCATGGAGCCAGCCATTGGTATTGCTGTTAAGTGTCCGCTACTGTAGAGCTACATCCAGTTATTGGTTGATACAGAGTCGGCGGATCTGACCATTAATGTTTGGTACATTGTTGTTCTTTAATAGACAGGTTGTTCTGTAGGCCAAATCCAGCATTGCAGCACTATTGACTGTGTGTTCCCAACGTCTCATGGTATGTAGGAGGTGCCTGCTCATCTGTTAAAGGTAAATCAGATACTGTACCGACAGGAGAGAAGGGCGACTTAAAGTTTAAGGTTTCATTTATTTTTCTGCTTAGTTTTCTTTCAACAAGTCTTGACAAAATAAGCAGAAATAATTGGAGTCAGAGACACAGAGAGGAAACATGTGGAAGTGCTCTATAGGCCAGTAGACATGAGTCAGCTCCTGGGTGTGAGTCACAAAGAAGGTTTTTTTAAAAAAAAACTCCAACTGGCATGTATGGCATAAGGCCATTGGCATGTGCCAGGGATAATATCTGCTTCCAGATGTCTAAAAGACAAAAAACATGGTGCAGTATGGTGGTTGTTCTTATCCACAGCCTCAACTGGGTCCAGTTTTCCCCATAGTGTCCTTTGGTTATCAATGACTATTCCCAGAAGCTCATTGGCAAGCAGAACTGATGTATAAGTATGCGATAAGTATTGGTAAGATACACACAATCCTCATGTGAACAAGAGCTCTGGGATTCTAGCAGGCTGGAGCGGTGTTGCCAATACATGGTAACGGGCTAAAAATCCTGTTTCTTAAGGTGGCCATAGAGGCACTGATTGTACAAAACAAATTTTCATATTATTTTCAGTGCGTGTATGGTGGGAGATGGTGGGAGACGACCGATATCGGCAGAAGACTTAAGACATTGCTAGGCTTGTCGGAAAATTTTGATTGGGCTCCTTTGAAGGCACCCGAACATTGGCCATTGTTAGAGCTGATTCAGCTCTACACGCGTGTGCAAAGCACTGCGTATCTTGTCGGCGCTATATAAATACATGATTATGATGGTGTGTGTAAAGATCGTAGTTGTAACGTCTATGGCCACCTTTACACTAGTTGGACTTCTTCTTGCACTTGTTTCAATATAGAACTTAAAAATTTATTTTTGTGAGGGTGTAGAAATCTGGCAAGGGGTGGCTGGGGCTGGATCAGCATCAGACTGGGGTACTTGGCATCAACTGGAGAACTGGACCTCCAGGGCCCACTGACAATAACTGTTGCCACCCACTGCCATGGGACTAGTAGTAGGTCATTAGTGGGACATACTGAGGCCTAAATACACTGTAGCAGAGATTTCTACAGCTGCCAAGGTCCCAGGAGGATGTTGTGGAACTGATTTTCATCCCAAACAATCACATGTGAGGAGTAACAAAGCAGAAGCCAGGCTTGAGTTATTAAGTGCAGTAATATGAATGGGAGGCTGCTTCTGGTTCAGCTTATAGTCAAGGACTTGCAACGGGATAACAGTGGTTATCATTGCTGTCTGAGTTCCTGAGTTCAATTACAACCAGGACTTTCATTTTACCCCACATTGTGATCGGGAAATTAGTTCCTAAGTGCCCCTGAGAGAAGATCTGAGGTGGTCTTTCTGGTACTGCAGGACTGGAAGGGACAGTATAAAACTAAATATGTTTCCCCTACAGTCACTGTGGATGTTTTATTAGAATTTCATTTGACTGTTAAACTATCCTAGTTCCTCTACCAAATTCAGCCAGGATAATGAGTCTCTTTATGGAAACACTGTGGAGGTTGAGCAGGAATTGTAGCTTTCTGTAAGTCCGACACAGGATTGCGTTGGTCTTCAGTAAGTGCGTGCCGTCATTTTTGTATATTTGCTAAATGCTCAGAATAGAAAAATAACAGAAAAGCTCGGTGGCTTGTGGTGATTTAAATCTAATTTTCACAGAAAGTGAGAAATTCTAAGAGGGGAGGATTTATGTTCCAGACATGGCCACTAACCATCGGCTTTTTTTAGTTTATTTACAAACTACATTCTTTAGTGTTTTTTTCCACGTGCAACTGAATACTTTTGGCGCCTGTTCTGCCCGGTTTCCAGGGCAAAATATAAACTAAATAGTCTTTATTTTATTTTTTATAAAAGATGAAATGTTAACAGAAAGCATGAAAAATAATTTCACTCATTATCTTCATTGGCAGTGCTTAAGTACTAGGCATGGGGGGGGTTGCAATGGCATCTAGACTGGGGCAAATATGTTGAGAAGTTTGCACACCAGGACACACTTCCGAAAGGGATGGGACCCAATGGGAGAGATTGGGTGCACATTCTGCCCCCCGGCCCCACTGTTCATTGCTCTAAATTTGAACCCAGAATTTTAGGACATGGCAGATCTAGGTATGTTTATGCAAGGTCAGTTGAACTTCTCTGGCCAGATCTATCTCACAGGCTGGTGGGATATTGTCAAGCAGTTTAGAGTTTTGCACCTTGGATGGTCTCATTAGAGCAGTCATCCCCAACCAGTAGCTCGTGAGTAACATGTTTCTCTCCAACCCCTTGGATGTTGCTCCCAGTGGCCTCAAAGCAGGTGCTTTTTTTTTAATTCCAGGCTTGAAGGCAAGTTTTAGTTGCATATAAACCAAGTGCACTGCCAAACAGAGCCTCAATGTAGGTTGATAAGCCACATTTGGGGCTACCAAATGGCCAATCACAGCACTTATTTGGCACCCCAAGAACATTTTTCATGCTAGTGTTGCTCCCCAACTCCTTTTACGTCTGAATGTTGCTCACGGGTTCAGAAGGTTGGGGATCCCTGCATTAGAGCAAGTGAAAGGGGCTGTCTGAGCAACATTGGGCATAGATGCCAATTTACTGCCCTACCTACCACTTACAACTCAAGGAGGACTGTTCCAGTTCTGTTTTATGTTCTGAAACCTGATTTATGACCTAAAGGGTCGTGGACAAGCCAAGTTGCATAGTGTAGTTGAAATGGAAAAAAAAACTTCTACAAGAACTTTGGCCCAGAGACATGTCCTTTTGACCTTATGTCCAGTGTTGCGAAGACCTATCCCAAGCAGGTCTGAATAATGTTCTCATTTGGCGTCTACTTTACAGGCTATCCATTATGGCCTTTATCATGCACTGATGATATTTGGGTTAAATATAGGTCCATTGAATACGTTTGGACCTGAATGACCTCTCTGTACCAGTGTTTGCAGTAGAACCTATAACTGAAAGAAGATGATGGCCATGTGCCAGGGATTTTGTATACCCTTCAGTTTTTATTCTTGGTGCAAAATGACTTGACACCAGTGTTTGTTTCCATCACCTGGAGACCAAGGTCATGCTACAGTCTCTCTGGCCTGTTCCACTAAGCACCTGTAGGGGTTTTATTTTGTCAGAAAGGATTGGTCAGAGTTACGCCTGCACAACAGTACCCAAAATACGAGGACATCTGCATTTGTTTATGAGTTATTTGCTCCTCTGTGAAACTTTTATGAGATTCTCCATGGCAGGCGAGCAGAACACTAAACTTATTATGTGGAAGAGTGGTCCTTAACTCCACCGCCATGGCTCCTAGGAGAACATTAAACCGAACGGTTTCATCCACGAGATCCTGATGTATTTGAAACGTTTTCACTTGGAACTGTTCTGTTATTGTGCAAGGTCTGGTTCCTCTGAGTTATCCATTGCTGAGCTGGGGCAGAAATGAGTTTAGTCTCCAATCATCACTAGAAACCAGGCAGCAAATTAAATTAGCCATTTTCTTAATTTCACATCCGGCATTCACTTGCTGCCATGCCCTGCCAGGAATGTTTCTTGTATAACAGCTGCTAAAAGCATCCCTGTGTGTAATGTGTGCCAGGTTTGGAATGCACTTTACACAGTTTCCTTGGATATCTGCAGGGACCCACAATATTATTGACATGGCTCTACCATCTTTCACACTCGGACGTCAATAAAAATATCTTTCATTCTGCCCGTCAATGGCTTGCTTAATCTTTACTTCCTCGGAGTTTTGTTCTGCTCAGTCTCTCCTTCATGCGTGTTGAGTTCCACTAGTTGCCCTAGTAGGAAACTAGCTGACAAAAGTCAATGGGGATGACATACCAGCAGCATTCCATACCTCAGTTTAACGCCGACAAAAATACTACCGTCCATACATTTATGTTTTAAAATACATCAGAACATAAAAGGCACTTGCATGTCCTCTCCCGTGCCTGTGTCATGTCTATCAAGCCATCTAATGCCAGCCACAGATATAGTTGGTAAGGAAAAGTTCATAAAACTAAAATAGGCATCGCGGTTATTGTCCAAGGTCACATTGCTACTTATAATCTCAGGTGGATTCCATTCATTATTGGGGCATTCCTCCAGCTCTGATAGGCCTGCTGGACTGATATCCTATAGGTTTGAGAAGCCAGTTGGGCGAGGAGCACATAGGTGGCTTCAGGATGGGGCCAACAGTTGGATTAGTCCAACTTGACTCATGGATGGTCAAATTGAACCCAGACTTTCTTGTTTCTCAACCTCAGCAAATTAGCATGTCTGGCAGTATGACCAGCTGAAACTGAGCAGACAAAAGTAGTAATTACTTTAACCCAGTACCCCAGAGCTGTAAAGCTAACAGCCCATCTTGCACATATAGCCTACATAAAAAAAGAATATTTGAAATAAAGATTCCCCCCAAAACCTTCAGAAATTCATGGGACTTGGCTAAACCCCTGAACTGGATACTGGATTTTGTACACAGTTAGATACCAGTAAATATTCATTGACTACCCCCATGCGGATGGTTTATGCCTCGTGGCTTGTCTGTCTAAGCTTGGGTGGTGTGCGGAATACAAACAAGGGACTTGCTGCTGATCTGACTGCTTGGCATTAGTCACCGGCCTCTCTCGGCAGGATTTGGTTACATTCCCTTGTGATTCCTAAACAAAGGGCTATCAAAGCTGAAGGCTGCTGCAGCCTAAAATAGTTGTTTGGGGATGTGACTGCTGCTTTTTTCCAGTTCTACTGATAATAGAACTGGAAAAAAGCAGCAGTCACATCCCCCCCTTTTTTGGGGGGATCCAAAAAAGTTAGCTGATCAGTGACACCTCTAAATGAGTAGAAGTATGTCTGTATTAATAGGCGAGAATGGCTGCAACCTTCATAAAAAGTGCCTGGAAATCTCCTGCAGCCCAGCGTTGCCTCAATGTATGTCCTATGGGCCATGACTGTGGGTTTAAATCAACCGGCACCAGTCGCCTCTTTTATCTATTTGTCATTGGTTATTATTTAGGCACACATGATTCAGTGGTTTTGCATTTTTACCAGTAAAATCTCTCTCTTTATCTTCTGGAATGGCACAGTTTCTAAGCGGCGATGGATTTATTGGACTCCAGAGCTCTACATATATACCACCGGATTGTTACCCTGGGTCTGTTTGGGGGGGGGGGGGATTAAGGGACCCTTTCATGTGTCTTCAATATCCTAAGAACAGTTTCACCTCTTCCCAATCTCGGGTCTCAACTAGGCGATCGTTTTCTTCTGCCCGTTCCATTAGAAGCGCTCCATGAGGTCTATGCAGTAAAATCTTTTGCAGAAGAGCTTCAGTAACACGGAACAGACCTCCTCACGTGTATCTGAGAAAGTGTGTAGAAGGGATCCTGAACACAAATGGAATATTCAGGCTAAAAGATCTAGAGCCAATGGGAAGTGGAGGAATGACCTCACTTTCTCGTACTACCTAGCGGGAAACGAATGTGTCCTGCTATAAAAACAATATGTTCTGTGGCGTGACCTCCTACTGTGTTAGTTTGTTTTACTATGTAGAATGCAGCCTTCATAAGCCAACCAAATACAAACCAGATTGTGGGTCTGTTGAGTAGAAGTAAGTTGTGATGTCTCTGAGCACAAGGTTCAATCCTGTACATCTATATTTCACATAGGCTGTTAATGGTTTCAATATTTTCTATAAATTGACCATCTGAAATAGGCTTCTACCAACTACAGCTCATGGGGTAGGTGATTGTTTTGACGGCCAGTCTTGGGACCTTTTGGGAAGTAATAATTTTTTGAGACCATAGGATCACTTGACAATATATGTCATTGTACCCTTTGTCTATGGCTGGCAAACTTTGTTGTTTGTCTCTAATGGAAACTGTGACCTTTCTATGAATAGGAAGGCATCACTTCCAGCTCTTTGACTTTTCACTTCAACTTGGGTTTGGACTTCAACTTGGTGCATAGGGCATATATTTCAGGCTCACGTGCAGTGATGTTATGATTGTGCATGCATAAAGGAATCTTCAAGGTAAAGCCAGTGGAGTTGATGGGTCCAACATGGTAGCTGCCTTCTGTGAAGCCAGGAAAATACAAAGGGCAAATACATGGAAAGATTAGCATTTTGTAAGGAGCATGGGTTTGTGGACTTTTCTTGTCCTTAAATTTGGGGACCCTGGGAAAAAGCATAAGAAACAATGGTGTAAGGATTCTGGGAGTTATAGTTGGAGAGTTGCAGATAATACAGTGAAATAGAAACTTTTTATTTTGCACTTTTCTAACCTAAATACATGTTGGAACTGATTTTTCCAGTCTGCTTCAAATCCTAGCCAAGAAATCTGCTGAACTGTGCGTTTTAATTGTCTTTGTTTGTACTGTGCTGGTGTAAAGGAATCAAATCCCTCCAATCAGCCCTTATTGCTGTCACAAACACTTTCTCAGAAAGCCCAAATGTTAAAGTCATTAGAATTTCTCCTGGGGTGCCCAGTGAGGCTTGGGAACAAATCAAAGGGAAATAGAGAGCCTTATGGGCTCACCGAGTCATTCAGAAAGCCGATGTCTCGCTTTATTAAGAAGGTGGAAGAATTTGGCAAAGGCAGAAAGCCCATATCCATTTCTCTCTTGGCTTTCAGCTAATTTGGAGTAACTATTGTGGTTAGTGACTGAAATTACACGGTGCGTTATGAAGCTGTGATACCTCTCTGCGCTGTTCTGGTTGGGTTTAAGTTAGGTCAAAGGAATCTTGTTTCCTGAGCTGCATTATATTATGATCAACAATTTGTTGGCAAGGTTGACAGATAAGCAGAACTTTCCCCAATATGCCCTAGGTTGACGGCAACGGAAACAGATGCCTTCAGGATGAGGACCACATCAACTAGCCAATATTGTCCTCCGTCTGACTGGGGGGCAGATAAGCAGCTGAATTGGGTCTGAAGAACCTAAATTGACATCTTAAGGCTGGTGGCACACAGGGAGATTAGTCGCCCAGCAACAAATCACCTGTTCTTCGGGTGACTAATATCCCCAAAATGCCTTCCCGCTGGCTAGAATGTGAATCGCCGGCGATATAGCACTCTGATTTGTTTTCTGAAGTTGCCTCAGAAGGAAACTTTGGGTGACTTTGGAAAGCCAAAGCGATCCGAGTGCCATCCCACCGTTTCACACTTTAACCGTCGGGATGGCATTAAGCGGAGATTAGCCCCCCAAAGAAAAGATGTCGATATGCGTCTAATCTCCCTGTGTGCCACCAGCCTAAAGGTGATCATACAATCTCGTGACCATTGGTCGTAAGAAAGGTCTTTAGTCCATGCTGAATCATCAGATATGCAGGTAAAAACAAAAATAATTCTTTAGCGCTATCTCATGATTCAGCATTAACGTTACAATGTTTGGGCACAATCAAAATATTCAGTCCTGCCCAATTGACTAGACGACCAATGTCCCAATATTTTTCTTTTTTTCCCCAATATTGTCCGCCTTGTCTCCCACTTTCATACAATAATATCTGTGTGTCTATGGCCAACTTAAGTCCTGAACTGAATACACACTTTGGTGCCTTCCTATGAAACATGGGGTTTATAGGGGTATATGAAAACAAATGGTGCAACTATATTTTTGCATGTTATAACCAAACGTTTACCAAAATGTTGGTATCAAGATGGAAGCTGCTTTTTCAGGGACGTGGGTGGAATTGATATCGGTCGGCACCTCCAAGTCCTTCACAAGTGTCCAGCTATAGATGATAATGTGCAGTGCTCCTTCCCGGCATCTCTTTTCTGTGCTGGACCAGCTGGCCGCTCATTCAGAGACAAGTTTCAGAAGCACATTAAGATGGGGAAAATAAACATCTCTGTATATTTCATAAACTGTTTACTCTAGCAAAGCTTTGGTCTTCTCCAGCTCGTCCCTCAGCCCGACAGGACACAGGCACATATAGGGCCAGAGACTTACATGTTGGCGGGATTTGATAATGAAAACGCGGTACATTGTGTTGTTCTGTTTGAGAAATTCATGCCCCTGGGAAGTGGTTGTTCACATAAGGAACTAGTTAAGTCTCAAAACAGGAGTTCCAAGCAACTTCTGAATCAGCTTCTCGCCCAAGCACGGGGAGTGGGCCAATTCCTAGATGAAAACATGCTTAGCAGTTGTGAGTTGTGCTAACTGTGAGAGAGCCAATGGGAAACCAGGACCTTCTATTCCCATTATTTAGATTATAGAATTGAATATAAGAATGTTAAATTGTTTCGGATGGGCCCCAGATCTTGTGTTATATTACAGTTCACCTTTAGGGGACGAGATTTAGTTATTCAAGCCAATTGTCTTTTAAAACAAACAACTCATACTCAAAGCCTCCATGTAGAGAGAGATAACAAATTACAAAGTTTCTTATTTCCGTGAAGCTTATTTGAAATATTTTTAATAGTGTTACTATAGCAACAATTATCCTTTGTAGCCGCTTTGTTTTCATTGTCTGGCCTCAAAAATTCTAAATCAAACCAGTTCAGTGTTAGGTCTCCTTCTGTGTTCTACCTATATTTACCTAGATTACAGTTCATCCCTCCTCCAAGTTCAGGCCAGACCACAAGGCTGTTAGGGTGGGTCCGAATCTGAGCTAACCTACAAAGAATGGAATTTCTACTTTCTGTAATGAGGAAAGGAACGGCCCATTTTTCCACAGGATAATAGCAAAGTGATAAGTTGCTGCGCTTGCATTTTTGTCTTAGTGGTTTTCTGAAAACCTTCCCAAAATGGTAGGAAAATCTTGTGAGGACACAGTGTTCTGTCTGTTTTATAAAGGTTGCACGCTTAATTGTTTCTACAGCTCACCACTAAGAACTTATGAACGTTATTTAAGTAATGCCCTACCAAGATACGCCAAGATTGGCCAATGGACCGTGGACATGGTCATTTAGATTATATGGATTTGCGCAGAAGTCTTGACAATAGATTATTGCTGTTCGTGAGCATAGATACACAGTCATATATTCAGTTTGCTTCTTAGTCAGTGCTCAGCTCGGCCTCCTTGGGCCCCAAGCAAAAAGTGGGGTTGTCTTGGATCAGTGGCAGGAAGGGCTCAGCCAGAAGTCCATTTAGGGAGAACATTTTTTTCATCTTTTTGCTGTTCTACATATCATTAGAAGTGTGGCCCTGACCAAAGGTTGGACCTCCAAGTGGGACTTGGACGAAAGTAGTGTAACAGCCACTGCCCTATCCTATGATGCATCACTCACTGCCCCAAGGGATTGACCAAGATGGTAAGAGTTCTACTGCACATAAGACCCCCAGTATGTCTTCAGAATAGAATGAGGCAAGCATTACTGGATAGAGACCCTTACCTCATCGGTTGCCTTGGACTGATGACATGAAATTATAGGCTTTTTTGAGAAGAGCAAACTGCCTTGTCTGTCTGTGCCAAAGCCCCAACTGCGTTTCATGTACTTCAGGGTTTTCTGGCCAGTGACGTGTTTTCATTTTTTCCTACTGGATTTTCCTATCGAAAGCTTCTTGGCTGGTTGAGGTTTCAGTTACAAAGGCTGTTTCACTGGTTGTTAATAATAATTACAGCTCATGGGGCAAGCTAGGGGGTTAAGTCTGATGCATAATTTCCACATTCCTACCTTTATTATTAACCTCTATTTATCCCAATCTCCCTTCAAATCATAGCAGACCTCGCCCCCCCCCAGTCACTAGGCCACATACACATGCTGGAATTATCTGATCATGTTTATCCTCAAACATAGGGCCATGAGGGTGGTTGAGTTGCTTTCACAAGACTCTTGGGCTGCTCACACTACTCACACCCGTGATTTCCAGGTTTCACTCTGACACATCATTATTTAACAACGATGTAGATATGTGTCTGCTCCTTCTTTGCAATTATTTCTTCTCTGAATGATTAGGAACCTTCATCACCAATGTAGCCTGAAACCTGCAGGAAGACAAATAGTTTCTAGTGATGGCCAGAAGATCACACATGTATCCCAGTAGTAGAACCATAAATAATTTGTTGGATCGGACGTTCCACTGTAAGTTTTGGGTACTTGCATTTAAATTATGGCCCTGTGTGGACAACAGGCGCCAGCAGGGGTCTAACTGCCATTCTGCTGAGCTGTGTGTTTATGGAGACAGTAGAAAACTGAAACTTTTTTTTGACATCCATAAATATTCAGAATATTTTATTTCCATCGGTGTTTGAAATTCCAATGCAAAAAAGGCCTTTGTTATCTATGCAGGATATCACGTGTGGCCTGGCAATATATTATCCCGTTCCAACTGAAATAGACTGCATGCAAAGGCTTAATACAACAATCCTTAAATGTTCTACCAACACATTCTACCAATCATTTGAGCTGAGAAATATAGAGTAAAGCCATGCACACTTATGTTATTGGCTCAACTTGCAGTTCCTTCTTTTAATTTTTTTTTAGCTCCAGAGCGCCCCCCAGAGGTAACAAGCTTAAAAGAAGTTGGCTCTTTGTTTATTCTGCAAATGGCAGCCCCTCAAAGATTTTGGGTACACGTAATATTGCAATTTGTAACCCTAAGTTTTACTCACTGCCTCTGTGTACTTTTCACAGTTATTACTTTGCTCACACTCCCAAAAATTGGCTGAAACCAGTCCGACTGTCCTACCTGGATACTAAATGTTCCCTACCAACCTGATTTTATAGAGTGTCCATTGGTATATGCCGTGCTGTCCTTGCAGATCTTAGGACACCTGCTAATACAGTAGAATGCCAGATATTTTTACTGCCTAAACCTGAGTGCACATGTGTAAATGTTTGCTCGGATGGGAGTATGTCTTACTCTGTGTATGTAAGTGTAGTTGTCGGGGTACCTCACTGTTACTTCTGAGCCCATGTGTTTGTACAGAGTTGTGTCTTGACTAAAATATCTTTAATAGCTGGAAATAATTTGCTAGATAGGAGAGAACTTTGCTTTCTCTTCTCAGATCTCACATTCCCAGTCCTGGAGACTTCTTTTGTGATGCTGCATCTTCCCTAGAAGAGTCAATGGACTGTATTTTAGAAATGATGTATGGTGAGAGATCCAAGATATGTCATGGTCTTTCTCTGGAAAGGTTACGCTAGACAAAAACTAGATCTATGATTGAGAATAGATTATCAGTAGAGGTTCAATGATGGTTCTACTGTGAAGTGGTATAGATCTTTTTATAATAGATGTATTTAGATAATAATGTATAATAGATATGTAGATATATAGATATTAATGGTCTCTATGTGGGCAGAAAAAAAGATTTATTGATGGACTGTGTTGACTGTGTTGATGTTTATCTCACTATAGTTGGTTGTCTCTCTCTAGAGAAGAGCAAGCTCAGTGGTAGTTTCTGTAGAAAGGTCTACAATGTTATTTTTAAAGTGGTCTCTCTCTAAAAGGATTTAAGTGATATAGCAGTCTCCACAGAGAGGAAATAAACATATGAGACCTCTTGGTACACTGGCTCAATATCTGAATGGTTCTCTACAGAGAAAAGTAATGGGCATATTGACTATCACTGTCAATTGGAAAACAATAGTGGTCAAAAAGCTCCTCTCCACCTGTTACCACTTCCCATTTTAGTTGTATGGTAAGAAATGTGCCTGAAATGCTGCCAGATAACAGCACATGCCCAGTTGGACAGTAGCCTAATAGACTATGTAGCAATATGCATGATCTGCAATGGATTCTATAGAATGTCCAGTTGGACTAATAGACTATGTAGCAATATACATGATCTGCAATGGATTCTATAGAATGTCCAGTTGGACTAATAGACTATGTAGCAATATGCATGATCTGCAATGGATTCTATAGAATGGACAGTAGCCTAATTGGGGAGGTATCTATGATGGCTTCTGTAGACAGATACTAGAGTTCTGATGGTACTTTTAGAGGGAGAAGATTTCTGTAATAGTTAATGTAAAACGCTGTGATGGAGGTGAATTGGTTGGTACAGTATGTATTTCAGCCTCAGTAGAGTGATAATGACCTCTGTTGAGATGTACAAGAGCTGTGATGGTGGCTGTAGAGAAGGGAGATCTCTATAATGACCTTTGTAGAGAGATACAAGACCTGTAATGGGTCTCTGATGAGAAGTAAATATCTGTGATTGTTATTTATGTTCTGTAAAAATGTCTTTACATTTCCAGGTCAAAGTAAATGGTTTTTAGTAATTCTTCTAATGAGCTGTGACTTGTACATTATTGCCTTATTATTCTTTTCAACATATTTAATGGACTTGAGAGCAGTAAAAGGCACAGTATGAGGTGGTCTTCACTTTGGTACATTTATTTACACCAGTGGCAGGACAGTTGGTGAAAGCCTCATGTCCAAGCAGTGGAATCACCATTAGTGTTATTGAATCATAACGTGAATATTGCGACCCCAGAGTTACATCATCTAGAAGGAGTAGTTGCTGTGTATGTGCATGAGGGGGTACAGCATGGAATAATAAATTATCAGTTAGGATGGAAAAATGATTTTGCCTATGAGCAGAACAGCTGCCCGTGAGCTCATTCTGTTGGACCTCATCCCGGTGGCTTCACATGCTGAAAGAACATTTTTTGCACAGTAGCACATTTTATTAAGCAGGAGTGGAAATTCTAACTCTTCAAATGTTTTCCTTGGCTCCCGGGAGGCTTTCCTTTTGCCCCCGTAAAGGTATATCTAAAACATGGACCTCCAGAGAACCCTCCTCCGCTTCCTCCGTATGAGCTAAAACCTACTTATTTTGGCACATCTAGCAAAATACATCAGTCTGCGTCTTGAGCAGGGCCACCCTGGCAAACTGTCTGCGACACTGGCTGCAACGGTTACGGAAAACAGAGAATTTGTCTGTTCTGTGCAAGACTGTCCATTCAAACATTTCATGTGATCAGCTGTAATTCACCTCGTTGAGCAGTGTATTCAACTGGTCTTACGCCCCCTCCCCAGTGCATTCTTGTTGGTTGTCTCTACATTGGGGAACGTCTGTATTCACTGTCTGTGAAATACCAAAATAGCTAGGTACACCAAATCCCTAGATATGGCAGTGCCAACTGTCTGGAAGAGTTCACCTTTCCTAATCAGATCTTTCCATTCTCAGTGGGTTTGTAATCTGGCTAAGCTTTTGTTCCCGGCCAAGTAATACAGATTTTTGACTGCTAGAATTACAGAATTCTGTATTTCTAATGAAAAATAATTACTAGTCTCTGGCATCCCACCTTGACCAATTATTGGGCCTTTTATTTGAAGGTTTGAGGAGACGAGTTATTAAATCCCAGTATAACTGATTGAGCTTGTGGTTATGACACTAAACATTCTTATGGAATTCCTATTTTATAATCCTGTTAAAAAGAAAGTAGGGGGCAAAGCACGATATCAGTGGGGAGTAGTTGGTCAACTGGTCATCTTTGTAACATGGGAAAGTTTCTAGCTGAGCTCACAGTCAAAGAAACCCCCTACATACTGTATATGCCAGCATGAGTATTCCTCTGTAGTAAGCATGGTTTTGCAGAAAAGAAAGTGAGGGTAGAGTGGCCCTTTATCCATGGCCGGAATTAGTGGTAGATAGCAGAGGCAGGGGGGGGGAGGTATAGGGGAACACTATTCCGAGAAGGCGACTGGTGGGGGAAGTTATTGAGTAAGAGCTAATGCTTCCTGGCTCAGTTCTGCCAAGAAACCTGGTCTTGACCTTCAGGTGGTCTAAAACATTAGCAGTTAGTGTGTGCCAGTTCTGTTCCAAGTTTATTTAAAGCTCTATGGGCCATAGACAATCTTTTAACAGGAGACATTAAGGAACCAATATATATATATAAGCAAATGTTGACTCAAAATAGATGTGTGGAGTCAAACAGGAGAAAAGTTGTGTTAACGTCAACTTCTTGTTTTTTTCCTTCTCGGCTGTGTTGACATTAAATATAAATTGCCCTTTTGTAGCTGGGGCAGTGCCTGTTATTGCTGCTCTGTCTGTCATTATTTCCATTGCTTTCTGTGGATTCGGCTTTTTGCTAAATGAACTTCAGATCAGATTATGGCTGTAATTGTTGCTTCCCCAATGAAGAATTAGGAAATGAGTGGTTATGGCATTTCCATTGCTCAGCCCGCAGATCCTGATTGCGCACAATGAAATCCCATGTGAAGCCCTGGAGCAACTAGAGAGGGCAAGTGAAATAATAAAACAGTGGTTGCTAAAGAACCAAGGAACAATGGCTACCCGACATTCACAGGACCTCTGGTTTAGCTCTGCCCAGTATTTGCATCTCTGTGAATGAAATGTTCCTACTGGGAACGGTGGGGATTTTCTTGGAGTCTTCGCAAATGAGCACATTTCAGTATGAATTATGAAACCACAATTGACTTGTCGATCCAAATCATTGGCAAGCTGCGATTCTCGGCCCTCTCCTTGTGGACTCTTGCCCAACTGTGGAGCAGCGTAACGCTCAGCCTTTATATCCAATGAATTCCGTAAGGACGAACTAAGAAGACGTGGTTTGTTTTCTGTTGAGGTTGAAATTGGTTTTGTAACAGAATAAGAGTAAAACATACTGAACAAGCTGAGCGGCGCAGGTTTTTGGATCTGAAGTCTCAAGTCTTTGCGTGCCAGCTACAGAAAAGTCATATTTCACATTGTAATACTTCTTCTGTGCCGTTGCTCGGGAAGCTTTCATTATCAGATATTCCTGAGAGGTACCTATTGTCTTACATTGCCTTCTCTGGTTCCCCTTTGTTGGAAGATTCCTCTGAAATTGGTTTGGCTCAGTATGAATCCTGGCAGACTTTACCCATTAAATTTACTACAAGTCTTTCCAAAAATATTGGTGTTAAAAATGTCTTATAAATGAAGGAGCAGAGAGAGATTGATGATTTAAGTTCCATAGCAGTAGGGAATACTGGGTTTCATCTCCCCATCTGAAATGAGAGGGTCCTTCTTTCTTCTCCCCATCTTAAACAAGAGGGTCCTTCTTTCTTCTCCCCATCTGAAATGAGAGGGTCCTTCTTTCTTCTCCCCATCTTAAACAAGAGGGTCCTTCTTTCTTCTCCCCATCTGAAATGAGGGTCCTTCTTTCTTCTCCCCATCTGAAATGAGGGTCCTTCTTTCTTCTCCCCATCTTAAACAAGAGGGTCCTTCTTTCTTCCCCCCATTTGAATTGAGAGGGTCCTTCTTTCTTCTACTCATCTGAAATTAAAGGGTCCTTCTTTCTTCTCCCCATCTGAAATGAGAGGGTCCATCTTTCTTCTCCCCATCTGAAACAAGAAGGTCCTTCTTTCTTCTCCCCCATCTGAAATGAGAGGGTCCTTCTTTCTTCTCCCCCATCTGAAATAATAGGGGCTATCTTCCTTTCTACCAGCTATACCATTCCGTTGGTAGGTCATACTGTGGAACATCCTGTAATTTGTCACTTTTTTAGTGGTCTTGTCTAAAATATTTTTAGACCAAACACTGTGATACATAAATTGGCAGTAGGCATTACCCACGTAGTCACAGACCACCCTATGCCAATCCCAGGAGAGGTAGACTGACGTGCCCACCCAATGTCCTGCTGCATCTTAGTTAGCAATAGCTCAATAAGACTCAATAGCTAGTGATTCTGTGATGGTTCTGACCTTCTTCTCCTCAGGGTAAGGACAATGCCAAGTGCTAGCATTCACAGGAATGAATTTGCATGTATTTACAAGAGAGGAATTCCAGTGTAACTTGTGTTCTGCTGCAAATCGCTGTTTGTTTTCATCAAGGAGGTCTGTTGTGCGCTAAAAGTTCCATGGAATGCTCATGAATATTCAGCTTCACCAGCACAAAATCTTCCATTTGTGGGGCAAGAAAACACTTTTGATGTTGGCAAGAGTGACTAATGGGCACATCTGCCTGACAATATGGGAATTTTGCCTGAATGAGAGATTTAACTCTGCCCAACATTCGACCCCTCCACTCTCATTCAGCTACAAATCCCATCATGCATTTTACGGCACATTAGTTACTATTTAAAATGTTCACTTCAGCTTTGTTCTTGTTGATTGTTTGGGCTTTTGCAGAACTTCCCTGTGTTATTATACCGAGTTGTTGAACAAGGGAAGACTGAACAACCTACTAACAAATGTAAGCAAATAAGGGGGGCTGTCCTACTCCCCTAACCAGTTGGGACTTTCTGTCTTTGACAGCATTTTCTCACTTTGCATATATTTTGTATTGATTCCCAGTGAACTGGAAGTATTTCACATATCCGTTGTATTCCTGTCTGTGCTCTTCATAAAGGTTAAAAGCCATGAAAATATCTTCTTTCTCTGAGTAAGTGGGCCTGGCCATTTACTTCCAATTAATCAGCTTTTCCCACAAAAGGTTCATGTGGAGCTAGTAGGCAGGAGGCTTCGGTGGGAAAAATATTTTTCCTGATTTAAAGGAGATTAATGAGGTGACGTTCCAGTAAGTGAAATGCCTTGCATGCCAAATGAATGCCCCCTTACCCCAAAGAGAGGTAGTGAGAACAGAAATATACAGATCTGTGCCCTTTAAGATGCCCACAAAAGACATTTAGGTAAGGAGTGGTGGAAATGAGTGCAAGCCAGCACAGACACATGAACAAGGGCACATGTTATTATGGATAAGAGGTGCAACAAATGTGCTATTTTGTCCATATTGCACTTTTACTAACCTTAAAGGTTTCAGTGGTTAGATTTTGCCATGTAAGACAGCCCTGTGCACCTCAAACAGACTCCGGGAAATTTTCTACAACACAGAGACACAGTAATCCCCACCTCAGTTGATTCAGAGGCTTTTATCACTTCATTAGCCAAAGATGAATCTTTATTCACTTGAATGGATCTGAAAGCTTTGAGCACAGACACTGAGCAGCTGATGGGCCTGGGAATGCTATAACCAGGCTGATTAACAGTTACACAACCTTGAATGTGTAGAGTTGGCTTCATGGTCTAAGCAAGGATGAATGATCTCATTGTAGTAGAAGATTCTCTTTACAAATCTACTGATGGTCTTGAGAAGCTCCGTAAAGCCTATTTCAAGCAGTACATCAAGACCACAGCTTGGATGAGTGGTGAAACATCAGGCAGATGGCTCAAAGTCCTTTTGCTATAGGTTGATGATATATCATGACCCGGATTGAAAAGCTTCAGAGACATCACCCATCATCACTGAGTTGTTACCCTACTGTATTATACCATGGTTCTGTGATGGATCAACATTGTATGGGTTCAGGATATAGGAGAGTCGGCATGCTCCATGTTCTAGTCCAAATAGATGTCTTCCAAGAACCTTCCAAGATCTTCATGATGTTGCTCAGAAAGACCAATTGCTTTAGACTTATCACTAGGCGATATCATGACCTGGATGAATGAAACCTTAATAGATGAGTCCCATCAAGTTTTCTTTACCATACTGTAGATCTCTGTTGAGACTCCATAAAGACGCCTGGGTTGGACCAAAGACCTTCCAAGTGCTCAGTAGAGACTTAAGTTGTGCAGATCTTCAGGATCAAACATATAGTCATTTGCAATCTTTAAGTCAACAAAATATGTGGACATCACAAGACATCAGGAGTGTGATCCAAAATACGGAATTGGATCCCTTGATCCAGTTAATGGCTGATAGTGGCCCAAGGGCACAACAGGTATATTTCTATAGGGAATTAGCTTTATATAAACACACAATTTATTAGCATATGTAATGGCAGTAGTCCAGCTGTAAATATCCCACGCACATGTGTTTGCTATTATCTCGGCCTGTATTAGCTGGATTACTTACAGATGGAGCAGATAGTGGGCTTGGTAGCTGTAAAACTGTACATTTCATGATGGGGTGATGGATGTCTTCCTTTCATCACAGTGGCCATTCTACATCATCTCCAAGGAGGCTATAAAGCTGTTATACCTATTGAGTTAAATGGAAATTTCAGAGCCCTGGAAATCATGGCTCAGGATTATTCAGCTTGGGAGCAGCTTGACTTCTTTTATACAGCTTGTGTTGTACAAAGAAGATATTTTTGTTTGGTAGAGCGA
Organism: Xenopus borealis; assembly: GCA_024363595.1. Taxonomy (NCBI): domain Eukaryota; kingdom Metazoa; phylum Chordata; class Amphibia; order Anura; family Pipidae; genus Xenopus; species Xenopus borealis. The sequence goes on from CM044446.1 coordinate 2,293,011, forward strand.
GAGCAATGAACTAGCCTCAATTACCCCAAATGCTCAAGTGATCCCTAGTTGCCTCCAGGCAAATGAGTGGCCGTGAGCCTGAACCTTGATGTGTCCCATGTGTCACATGTTCCCTACACATACCCGCAAGTCACCCTTAATGGGAACATTGTGTATAACCATTCTTTGCTGAATTAAACATAATATTGTTTATAGAGATGCAACATATTCCATTGTACAGTACAGAGACAGCTGCCTGTTTATGGAGAGAGTTTGGTGAACTCTTGGTACTATGACAGATAGCTAGAATCTCAGCTGCCATAAAGCAGGGCAGGACTGCTGCTTCCTATAATGGGGATCAGATCTGTGCAGCCACTGGGACAGAATGCTCTGTTATACAGATAGCTAGAATCTCAGCTGCCATAAAGCAGGGCAGGACTGCTGCTTCCTATAATGGGGATCAGATCTGTGCAGCCACTGGGACAGAATGCTCTGTTATACAGATAGCTAGAATCTCAGCTGCCATAAAGCAGGGCAGGACTGCTGCTTCCTATAATGGGGATCAGATCTGTGCAGCCACTGGGACAGAATGCTCTGTTATACAGATAGCTAGAATCTCAGCTGCCATAAAGCAGGGCAGGACTGCTGCTTCCTATAATGGGGATCAGATCTGTGCAGCCACTGGGACAGAATGCTCTGTTATACAGATAGCTAGAATCTCAGCTGCCATAAAGCAGGACTGCTGCTTCCAATGGGGATCAGATAGGATCTGTACAAATTTAGGAATTAATGGACATAATTGAAGAAAAGACTATGATTTTTTAGTGTTTTTGGAATGCCATTATAACAGCCCACATTAAAAGTATTGGTCGCTGGTTTGGACACTCTGATAGACGGCAGTGACAGAAATGTTTATCTGGAGTCATTGCACCAATTCACCCCTGTGGTTTCCAAGTTCCACCCTTTCAGCAGTGAAAAAATGCAAAGTGTCTGGATGGAGTGAGGAATGTGGGTGGGCAGCTGCATGGCAAGTATAATGTATAATTCCAGAGAGAGGAGACTGATAAGGTCAAGTAAAGCCTTGTCGCTAAGTTGAACAAATTCCATGTAATGAGTGAAATGTGGCCACAAATCACTGTCCGACCCTGCGTTAGTGGGAGACACTTTCCCTGCCATTGTTTCCCATCATCGCTGCACTGGCAGTTATGGACATTGAAACACTTGGGAGTCAGGGCCGATGACTTGAGGTGGAAGACCACCAACATGAGATTATGTACGTCTGTCCTCACTTCTCAGAGTACAAATAGGACTCCTTACCACCCAATAACCATCAGTCTTAATTCAACTCCATCCTATTATTATTATTATATGTTTATATGTCAATGCCTTCACCAAAAGACTCTGAGAAAGACTCTTAAAGAAGGGGAAGCTGGTTTGATGCTGTTTAATGATGCTGCTTCTTGACCAATTCAATGAAAGCCTTGGAACATAGAAGATAGAAGAACATGGTTCCTCTTAGTCCTGTACTAACCCTACAGAAGACTCCTTCCCTGACTGGGGCTGTTTATGAACAAGAAAGGTTAAACAGAGAGAAATGTAGGTAAAACAAACAGAGAAAAACAGCCCCTGGTTTCTATGGACCCTTGTATGGAACATTCTGTGCCTTGTGCTGACTCCAATACTCTATTATGGACGAGCAGAAAACATGAAATATGGCCGGGATCCCATAGAAAGTAACATTTACGTTATGGGGTATAATGGGAAAAGGCTAAGATAATACATATAAATGTGATGATGATCAGGCCTCCCATAAATTGTGCCGTAAGTACGGGTCGTATAAGGGAAGCCTACAATGGTCTCCCTGTGCGATCGTTACTGGGCCACTCCATCAAGGGCTGCTCCATAAAAGCAGATGGAAAACAGATGTTGCTGCTGCTGCTGACAAATTACAAACAGAATGCAGACGGCTCCGTCTCTGTGGCTGCTTTGTGTTGCTCCAGGCAGGTTGACTTCTGATTCCTCAGGTGGTGCGAAATCCAGTGAGTAAAAGCTGTGCAAATTCAATGCGTAGCTTCTCACCTCTGAGCCCATCACTCTTTCCTACCAGAAATACATGGTTATTGGCTTGGTAATGTGATAGACTTCCTTTGTATTTGAGAACTCACGTCTTCTTCTTGTGTTACCCTCCTGTGATGCCCTTCGTTGGATGGCCTGGATACTCCAATATTATAGATGGACTATTCATAGGCGCCTGAACATGGGCCAAGGGTTAGAATTATATTATTTCTCCCTGTATCTCCAACGATTCAGCTGTAATGTTTGTTAAACCAACAAGTGGTGGCAGGAAAGCTCATAGTTGTAATGTGGCTGGCCACCTTTAATACATCCCTTGAATAACAACCATAGACACGTCAGAGATCCCTGTTTTTCATTCACAGCCCCCCATTTCTATTCTGTTGAGGAACCTTGAGGTTCTTTGTACGTGGAAGGTTGGATTGTTGGATGTACGACCAACAGGGCAAGGCTCAACGGGTGCAGCACCCATAGGAGCATGAAAGAGGGAACTTTGGGGGAAATAATTGATGTTGTGAATGAAATTGTTAAAGGGGAACTATGATAAACAATTTAATTCATTTTTTTTTGTTCTCCTTTAAGCAGAACAGTTAGTTGGAAGCCATTCCCAGGCACATTCCTGTATAAAAACATTAGTTTGCTTGAGATGAATGCTACAAATGCCTTTTGACACAATTTCCCCTTCAGTTCCGGCCGCTGGAGGCTCAGAACAGTGAGAGGAGTATGTGCCAGCGGCTCAGATCCTAGGAAATTGCCAATTACGTACAAGCGGGGCTGGACTTTTGTCTATAGAAACTGTACCAAAGTCAGAGTTTTGTAGGTTCCCTAGAGAAGTCCATTTATTCAGGTAACTGCGTGCTCAAGTGCATGTCGTCCTCACCACAGAAATGTTGTGTTAAGCCCTCAACTACAACTTTGTCTGCCTTTAAATGAATCCCCCCAACCCCAGCACCTACAGGTAGACTGTAAACCAACATGTGCTCAAGGCAAAGTTCACCGTGAGGTTCTTTGTACATGGAAAGTTGGATGTACGAGCAACACAGCAAAGGTGCCCACCCACCCCAAAATCACCCAACATGAAGCAGGGGACTTTCCTGCTGGAATATTGTGGAGAACAGTTGCCCAGACAATAGCCAGACACTTTACAAGGTCAACTGGAGGCAGGACAAGTAAGTGTTTTTGGAGCAAGTCAACCCCCAGCTTAGCTTTGTACAGGCAGATCTCATGTAGGCAAAAGATATGGGAGCACTTGAGGCTCTGCAAAACTGGGCAATCTGTTATCCACGGCCGGGCTTTCTGAATCCATGGCAATGTTAGCATGATTGATGGCTATGCAGCAACCCCATGCGGTGTCTATCGGCTTTGGTTTTTCCTCTTACGTCCTTGTCTCGGGCTGGGCACTGTTCTTTAGACATAACAATATTGTTAACCTGGTGCCAAACGATTGGATCATCCCAAAGTGACCCAACATGGGTAAATATCTACTCGCCAAAACTGTCATCTTTTCCCATGGGCTCCAGTGTGTTTCAACCACTCCCCATTGACTGATATTTAGGGGTGCATTTCTAATTGAATGTGCACTGTTTATGGTATTTAGGGTTTTTACACATTTTCAAATATAAAAATTTTTAGGACTCTACCTTTTGGACATAATCTACATCGACTCTGCATACCCGGCATCTGGCAGCATTATAGAGAATGAGCAGCGGACCAATCAGATGAACAACATCCTGAGAATCATCGCAGATTTACAAGTCTCCTGCATATACGGTGAGTGCGCATTTAATTAGCCGCAAGAGAGACGATCTATACAGAACATGACTTTATGTACTGTATATGATCATTTGTTATGTGTTTTAGTTATTTAGCTTTATATTCAGCAGCTCTACAGTTTGCAATTTCAGCCGTCTGGTGGCTAGGGTCCAAACTACCCTAGCAACCATGCACTGATTTGAATAAGAGACTGGAATATGAATAGGAGAGGCCTGAATAGAAAGATGAGGAAGATAGCTATCCTATAATATACTAAACGTTAACTTTAAGGTGAACCACCCTTTTAAAGATATATTGACACATTGGAGTAACCGTCGCCTTACTATAGTTCCAGGGGTACCCAGGGTACAAATAAGCACTCACCCCAAATCTCCCCCTAACTGACCTTCAGACTGGGCCCCCTTAGCTCATAACAAGGTTACAGATATATAGAAACATTGGGGTGTCACTATAGTTCCAGGGGTACCCAGGGTACAAATAAGCACTCACCCCAAATCTCCCCCAACTGACCTTCAGACTGGGCCCCCTTAGCTCATAACAAGGTTACAGATATATAGAAACATTGGGGTGTCACTATAGTTCCAGGGGTACCCAGGGTACAAATAAGCACTCACCCCAAATCTCCCCCTAACTGACCTTCAGACTGGGCCCCCTTAGCTCATAACAAGGTTACAGATATATAGAAACATTGGGGTGTCACTATAGTTCCAGGGGTACCCAGGGTACAAATAAACACTCACCCCAAATCTCCCCCTAACTGACCTTCAGACTGGGCCCCCTTAGCTCATAACAAGGTTACAGATAAATAGAAACATTGGGGTGTCACTATAGTTCCAGGGGTACCCAGGGTACAAATAAACACCCCAAATCTCCCCCTAACTGACCTTCAGACTGGGCCCCCTTAGCTCATAACAAGGTTACAGATATATAGAAACATTGGGGTAACAACATTACCTGTACCCACAGATCACCTGATGACGTTGCCTCATGTACAGAAGTATCTCAAGTCGGTCCGGTATATTGAAGAGCTCCAAAAATTTGTTGAAGATGACAATTATAAGTAAGTGCAGCTGTGTAATTTGCTCCTTTTATCAACTTCACTTAAAGTGTAAACTCATATACTGTCTGTGTTGAGAGTTAGTGCGCATGTATACTGTCTGTGTTGGGAGTTAGTGCGCATGTACACTGTCTGTGTTGGGAGTTAGTGCGCATGTATACGGTCTGTGTTGGGAGTTAGTGCGCATGTATACTGTCTGTGTTGGGAGTTAGTGCGCATGTATACTGTCTGTGTTGGGAGTTAGTGCGCATGTATACTGTCTGTGTTGGGAGTTAGTGTGCTTGTATACTGTCTGTGTTGGGAGTTAGTGCTCCTGTATACTGTCTGTGTTGGGAGTTAGTGCGCATGTACACTGTCTGTGTTGGGAGTTAGTGCGCATGTATTATGTCTGTGTTGTGAGGTTATTATTATTATTAGAGTCCCAGTTGCGGTGCAGGAATCATCTCAACACAATGAGTGAAAAAGCAGTTGTTTCCTTTCTCTTTGGGCAGTGATGGTTTATTTTTCCATAACTGGGGGTTAATATGGGAAGGGGGGGGGGTGCTGACCTTCGCTCCTCTCTGCTGGGAATAAAGAGACCTGCGCTGTTAAAGAGGGAGGCTTTGAGTCTGGAAGCTTCCGAACATAAAAACGGGCGTTACACACTCTTTGTCTTCCATGAATCCTACGGCAGCTGTCACTGAGAATCTTGGAATAATCTTGTTGTATAATCTAGAGAAGCAAAGTACAGAGAGAGGCAACAAAATGAAAGCAGTGAACTTTTGCACCTCGTTTGGTTTTGGGTCCCGTGTACCAAGGAGCTTTCATTGGCTGCCTGGCCAACTGAGTGAAGCACTTAATGCCTTAGCTGTATGAGGATTTATTCACTGGGATTCTAATCTGCCCTTCATTCTGGGAGAGTCTTCTGCTTGGACGATGGGCTGGAAATCTTGCCCCTAATCCCAGCTCCGTGTCCTCACATAGTCCCAGGCATACGGGAAAACACTTTGTGGCTCTTGTGTGTTTGTATTTCATGGAGCCAGAACATTATCCCTCATTTACCTCCAAATTGCCTCCAACTCCAGCAGCACCGGAGCTTTACAAAAAACTGTCATTTTAGAAGCTTCTGCGTGGCTGAGCCGTGACAATAGAGGGAGACGTGGCTCATTGAAGAGGTCCCACACCATTAGCCTTTGTTCAGTAACCGGGAAAATGCCCTCAAAGTGACGAGAAATTGCCCAGAACAGGCGTAGGTCTAATTTTACTCCATAAAGCTGCTGATTTGTTGCTGCAGCTCATTGGGAACATCAGTGGGAGGAGCCTGTGGGTGCATGAAGTGGCCAACTCAAGCGATTAAGGGCCACTTGGTGCTGGTGTCCAACCAATCTATTTCTTGGATTTCAAGTCGAGTTGGGAAGTTTGTTATTAAAGTTGAAGTTTTTGCTGCACAGTCATATGATTGGGGCAAATTATCCAAAAAAAAATTTCGTGCACCAAGCAGCGTCCACCTAGAGGAGCCTGATGTGTAAATCTGGGTCTAATTCTTATTATTTCCAGATTCATTAACTTTTATTAAAACCCTCAGAAATGCATAATTTGTAATTTGTGGTTTGATTTTCCACCGTTTCAGTGATTTCTTTCCCCGTTTAAACTGTCGCGTTTCTTTTTCAGACTGTCGCTAAGAATCGAGCCGGGAAACAGTTCTCCTCGCTTGGTGTCCTCCAAAGAAGACCTGGCAGGTACTGGATTTCATTCTCAGCTCAATGTTGGTGTGAGGGGGTGGAGCTAGCACCATTACTATAGATAGAGGCTCTTTCTAATACGATGGTGACGCCCCAGGTTGGTTATGAACCCCCGGGGCAAGATGTGAATGTTCCTTTGCAGGTTTTATCTCTATTCCAGATGTGAAATTCAACAGTTGGTGCCAGTTCTCCGACAGTTTCCTTTTGGGATCTTTATCCCCGGGCAGTGGCAGCTCTTCTCCATTGCCTCTAACTCCTGCTGCTCTGATTTACAGGTGGTCTTTGCACCTTTGAGAACATTGGCTTCACATGCAGTTGTGTTGATAATGAAGATTCTCATGTATCCAGGTCATGGTATGTCTGGTGCAATCAATTCTACAGCAACTGGACTTGCTGAGTAACCATTGAAGACGTTTCACTACTCATCTGAGAAGCTTCTTCAGTTCCACTGACTGGTACGGGAAGTCCCTGGCCCATTGTAACTCTCTGACAAGTTACAATAGGCCACTGTGATAGGATTAGTAGAAGAGTTTAGTGCCCGTAGCTGTCAGTTGAACTGAAGAAGTTGCTCGGATGAGTAGTGAAACGTCTTGATTGATTACTCTAGACTTAATTATACCAGATATATCCAGTTGTGTTGCACTTACTATAGCCGTGCGGGTGGAACAGATGTTATCGACAGAAAATGAGCCAGAAGTTTCTTGCTGGAAATATTCAGACCAGCAGAGTATTAAACACTGGCCTAGAAACACACCCTCCGTGTAACAGAGGCAAAGAAGCCAGATCAGGAGGACAGGAGATCCCTGGGCCCCTACTTGTGTCTCCTACAGTTTATAGAAAGGATTCCAGACTGAAATAACAGTGTCTGTGCTCAATTTGGGGAAGGCTGAGAAGTTCAGACATGGGCTTTTGTGGATTCATCAGTAGAGATATATATATATATGTAACGTGTAGAGATATATATATGTAACGTGTAGAGATATATATATGTAACGTGTATACCATAATGCAGAACATACAACATGGCTATCATCATGGCCAAAACCAACTCAATGTGAATGCTTACGGCTCTACTGATTGGGAAACACAAGCCTGTTCTTGCTTTTTCCTTGGTCTGAGAGGTCAGAATTTACCATGGAACTGGACAGCAAAGGTGTAGCACCTGCAGAACTGCAACTCTACCCCATCACACTCTCTGGTGCCCTCACTCACAGGGAAGGCAATGTCTGTTGGGTATCACTGGAATCCTTGCTCCCTATAACATTCGTTTCTGAGAGTGGGATTTGGGGGGGGGGGTACAGCACAAACGCTACTACTACAAAGAGCACCTATTTCTTGTTAGTCGTTGAAGGGTTAAATGTAAGTGTTTGAAAAAGCAGAGGCAAGAGTAAACAGAGAACCAAAAACAAGTGTTATTGCCCCCAGTATGGGTTGGGTTCAGGAGTACAGCCGGCACGACCTGGTCTGTAAATAATTCCCCTTGTGGGGAGGATTTGTTCTCACTGCGGAGGAGCATTGTATAACTAGAACTCCCTGGCTCAGGCAAACGATCAACCCAAAGGTAACGATCAACAAACAAGGATCACAACCAGGGACTCTGCAGCCAAAAAAATCTGGACTGGTCATTGCAACATGTTGGTAGAAGTGCTAATATAATTCCATACAAACAGCACCACCTGTGTTTTATTTTAGCGGAAACACTTGGCAGAAAATAAAGTTAGTGAGGAAATGAGAGTCTGGCAGTCAGTGAGCAGAGAAGAGTCATGTGACATTTGTTTGGTCTGAGCAGGGCAACATCACAACTTTCCTCTTCCCACTAACTCATTTTTCTCAATGAGGAATCTCGCATTTGTTTTGATGGTTTACATTTCCTTTAAAGTCACCTCAATCCACCGGCTGAGACATTGCTCCCATAAAAGGGATGGCCAGTCCGGTGGAGGCCGAGGATGAAACATGGCTACTACCAGTGTGGTGGTTCGTTTTCATTGGCTCCCATGAGTTGATGACCCTCTAGAGACACTGTAGGCAGGACGGTGGGGGTAAAGAAGGGAGACTCAACCCCCTGATGTCATCGCTAAGAACGTTCAGAATTGCGAGCTCAGATCCGAGCGGCCAGTTGTGCAATTTGTTTGACCCCTGCACAATCCCATTACTCCTATTGTAACCTGTAAGTAAAGACGTTATGTCCAGGTGTAGATAAAACTCTACTGAAGAATGGCCTCATCAAGGACAGGGGTATTGTGTCACGCAATGACATCATCAGTTTGGAATCAGGAAACCCTTCAACAGTTCTTCCTGCACTTAAATGGCCAATACAAAGTCATCCATATATAGAATGAAGCTGAACCTCACCACCGTGTAGCAGTGGCTGTTGGATGGATCTTGCCTGAGCCAAGTTGTAGACGTGCGACTATTTGAAGTAGGGGAAGAACAACAAACGTAGACAACGAGGACTAGAGTCTTAAAGGTTCATTGCACTTGATCTCTGCACACCAGGGGGTGCAAGGGGTTAAGCCGGTGAAAGTTCAGACGTTTTTTCCATTGCAGCATTTGGATGGGGCCACGGAGATCCTGGGAAACACATTATAGATGATGGTGGAGTCAAGGTGGCTCTGAATGCCTCGGAGATGACATCAAGTTCTGTGATAAACGGCCTCTGTCTCTGTCTCTGCTGAATAATCCCACAGACTTGCCCTCAAGCTCCTGATGAGAAGAACAGACGCCAATGCATCGCCCCCCCCCCCCCATTTCACTGCGCAAGTGATGCGTCTCCTTCTCACACACAAAGGAAACCTGTGACTAACATTTTCCCTGAATTACACAGAACATGGGAATGGATAGAACTTCAGAGTCCGACTGATCCACAAACTCCATAGTGATCCATGGAAGCCTGGGGGGAGGGCGACTATGAGCTGCTGTGTGTGGGCTTATTGATGGTCCACCAGCCGTGGCCTATGGATTGCCCAATGGAGAGACTAATGGGCACATTGCAAGTCATACAGATGATTTATTGAATTGGAGGAACCTTTTGTTCAGTGTTGGAATAAGATGCAACTGGCAATTTATGGGCACACACAGGCAACAGAGTGCGGGGACATACAGGGGCAGAGTATGCACACATACAGGCAGATTGCAGGCACTCACACGGGCAAACAGAGGCAGAGTGCGGGCACACAGAGGAAGAGTGCGGGCACACACAGAGGCAGAAGAGTGCGGGCACACGTAGGGTAGAATGGGCAGGGCAGGTGACAGGATCACTCTAAGAACAGTATGTACTGCACTACAGTATATGTTGCCTGTGCCCCTCCGCAGTCTATACGAGATGTGAACATGTGGGCACTGACAGTCTGGGTGTAGTGTGTGAGCAATGCAGGGGCAGCCACAAATGCCACACCAGGGGGGGTCACAGACTGACAGTTGCACAGCATTGTTATATGGGACCTGAGTCTGCCTTGCCCTGCCCTCCAGATTGTCAGCTCTTTAGCTGCAGCGTTTTACTCTAGGTTGGCACCAGTAAGTGGCGTAATCGGCTGATAATAAAGTGACAGATATGGGGAGGTGGCACATGAGGGAGCCCAAGTGTAAATGTTGGGGGAGGCGGGTTGGCCACTTGGCTCATGGATGTGTCGCTGGATTGGCCACGAGAAAATGAAAGCTTTGTAATGGGATGAAGTCATTTCTCTATAAAGCGTTCAGTCGGTAATGAATTACGTAAATGTGCGTTTCCTTCATTTCATTGCATTGCTACATTTACATTTTTCCCTTAAAGTGACAGTGGCACATTCCTGCCGTTTAAGGGTAACACATGAGTATTACTTAAAGAAGGGATTTTGGTGCAACAATGCAAAGGCTTCATGTTACAGAAGGACAGCGCCAACCCAGCATTGCGGTCAAATTAGTCGCCCCACGCGTTGCTGAATTAAAGGGAGTGTAACACCCCCCCCCCACCCAAACTGACTCATCTAAGCACTTCTGTAGTTTACATTATGTATCATGTTTAAACTGTCAATATAACACATACATTGTATTAATACAGATCAGTCCACCGCCAGCTGAAAATGCATTTCCTGAGAAAAGGAGTATTATTGATGTTGTTCTGCTCAGAAAATGAAGTTGCTGAGCAGAGAACAGACACAGACTTTTCTTTTTCGTATGGAAGTTAATTTTCAGCCGACTGTAGCAGCCGGGGCATTAAAGCAGATACATGGCTCGTTCGGCCAATAGAAAGGCCCATTATTGTTTGGGTTATTATTGGAGTGGTGAGTGATGCCGTCTGGACCCCGGAGCTGCCATGTCACAGTAAATTCTGGTTCAATCTTGGCTGCTCTGACTATACCCAGTGAGTGATGGGTGGTGTTGGCCACTGGGTGGCGCTGCCAGTTGCACAGTTGGATCATCTCTGTATCTTTGTATTTAGTTGTTTTGCTCTTGTACCACAATGATGAATGCGAGTGAGAACACACAAGCGTGACACACGCGTGTAGAGTCAGAGACGTGTGTGATGTCACTCTAACATAGATTTGGGTTCTCCCTCTGCACCCTGGGGCCCTTCCAGCAGCCCCCCCAGGGCCCCCTTTCTCCATTGTTACAATAAATATAGTGCAGATAGTGATATAGTAGCCCGACTGTAACAAATACCTTAAATGTCAGTCCAGAACTAATGAGCATTAATCATATTAAAGGGAAAATAGTCCTCAGGGGTTTGAGCGCATGGAATCTCTGCAGAGAATAAGGCAAATGTACTTAGGAAAATCCATTAAGATTGTATCTTACAAAGAATCCTGGCTGATATATTGGTGCAACAGCTCCCCCACTCCTGTCTGAGCCCAGAATCACATGATCCATTGCCCCTCCGTCTGCTCCAAAGGGTCTCAGACTCCGGTCCTTTGCTTGGCCACATAAGCCGGAACCTTTGGGCCATAGAAGAAGACAATGGAAGCCTTGTGCTTAATGCCAGCCCCAAGTGTAGCCTTCATGTAACCCACACACCCCTAATAGTCTCTTGCCCTGCACTTCAGTGGGTTCATTTGAGAGGATCATAGAGAATTGAAAAGCAAAGTATTTCCATTTTCCAAGCAATGTAACTGTGTCTTTATATAGGCCCCTCCTTTTCTGCTCTCAGTATTGTCACACAGTAAGTACCACATCATTTCTGTCACTAGGTCCCTCCGAGATGACGGCCACCATGCGATTCAACAGAAGACCAACTTGCCCTGACGCATCAGTGGCCACCAACCTCCCAACTCCGCCCGTATCCCGCCATAGAAAGAGCCACAGCCTGGGAAACAAGTGGGTGCAGTGCAAACTTGCCTTATACGGCTTTGTAGGACTTCTGCTTTAGGGCTATGGCACATGAGGGGTGTATCAACCAAAACCCCCAGTTCACTTCTTGGGTGAAAGCACTTGTATGGGGTTTCTCCATCAGCAGAGAATGTGCCATTAGCCTTAAAGGACAAGGAAAATTTAATGATTATGATTGGGGATGGTGCCAGTTGGTTGGGTTCCCCCAGTCATTACAATCACTAACCTTGGCCCCCAAGCCATCAGATCTCTTTACTGAAACAGATCAGTTGAAGGTTATGTTCCTATGAACTTTACAGCTGCTTACCATTGGCCCCTTGTAGCTGTCCGGCCCATGCACAGTACAGTAGAAATTAGAAATATTCTTATACGGCAAATGCAGTCCCAGGGAGGTGCAACAGCCCACTGGAAGCAGCTGAAGAAGGAGCACGGTCCAATGATCGGATCACAATGGGTGAATGCAGGCAGTTGGTGTGAGGACCTCATCAACAAAACGATGAGGTCCTCAATCCGACAAGGTTTCTAAACTCGACCGATCACCATCTGTTCAGTTACAGGTCAGGGAAGATCATCAGAGGGCCCCATACACTGGCCAATAAGCTGCCAATGTGTTCTGTTGGCAGCTTTTACTACCTCATGTATGGCCACCTTATGTGAAGCTCAAGGGGACCCAACCCACAGGGAATAGCACTTATGGAACATTGTAGGGAAGAACTTGTGTTGGTTTGAGATGGGCAGGTTGGGTACAGGTTTATAAGCAACTGTGGTTCTTCACATTGGGTTTGGGTTGGAAGAGGATAGGTTCTGGTCAGTAGAGTGTTGACCAAGGTTTCACTATGGATATGTGCATTGGGAGCTCCTCTTCCCTTTGTCATTACAATTAAAAAGAATAGACGGTGGGCATACTGCATGGGGCTTGTTGTAAGGTATCCATCTGCTCACCCCATTGGTCAGTCGTTTGGACACATTAATGGGTTGGTCCCTGTTTGGCCGTAAAAGCTTTCCCAGTGTCTTGTAGGTGTCAGTGACCCGTCATGCTATTTACACATTGCCATTTTGCTCACTCACTATGCGGCACACGGTCCCATATCTGGCTTCTTTTCTTTCCTCCATTTACCCAGTGTCATGTGTCAGTTCAGTGTGGTTGAGAGTAAAAGTGCCACATTTCCATCAGAGAAACAGCGCCACCTGCTGGACGATAGTGTCCTAGAGTCACAGAGCCCTGTCAGGAATCAATCGCAGACCCCGGTGTTTACCAATGGCATTTCCTTAGGTAAGTGCACCATTTTCTTCATGCCTTTGCCAATGACTGTAACCACATATCCCATGCAGCTGCTCATTTTTCCTTTATTGCATTGATAAAATCATATTCCCATTGAGAATCTGATGCTGATTGAGAAACTGATGCTGTTCTCCACCAGTTAGATCTTTGTTGAGCTAAGTGTTCTCCATCACCTAGATCTTAGGTCAGCTAAGTGTTCTCCATCACCTAGATCTTAGGTTAGCTAAGTGTTCTCCATCACCTAGATCTTAGGTCAGCTAAGTCTTCTCCATCACCTAGATCTTAGGTCAGCTAAGTGTTCTCCATCAGCTAGATCATCGGTCAGCTAAATGTTCTCCATCACCTAGATCTTAGGTCAACTAAGTGTTCTCCATCACCTAGATCTTAGGTTAGCTAAGTGTTCTCCATCACCTAGATCTTAGGTCAGCTAAGTGTTCTCCACCAGCTAGATCATCGGTCAGCTAAATGTTCTCCACCAGCTAGAGCTTTATTCAGCTGAGGGATGGAGGTGTCCAAAGCTATGAGAAGACCTTTGGCTTTTGGGTTGGGATGGGGGATTTGTTGCCACTGGATGATATATGTTAATTTCCGCTCTTCATTTAATCAAGTTATTTATGTTAAACAATTGAGAGGGTGAGCCTGAGTATAAACAGTCCTAAGTGACGTCACAATGGAGCCCAACATTGCATGTATTCTCTGTTTGGTTACTTCAAACACTACGGACATATTAAATAACGTCTTTTAAAAAGAAAAAACTAGAAAATTAATATAAAGACTGTGAGTGGTTGCCAAAGTCAGGGCGCCCCCCCATGAGTTATAGCTTCATGGCACTGGAGAAAGGCAGTTACATAAGCGCTGGCTAGCACCCTCTATTTCTCTGGCTGATGACAGATGGCAGTAATTGTGAATAGAAACGCTTAGCAACTAAGTGACTGAGATTTTCTGTTTGCGCTAAAACTAATATTTACTAGAAGAAATGAGGCATGAGAAGAAGCGTTCCATGACTGTTTCTGGCACTGATAGGTGAGATATCGGATTGGCAAAAATTCTCCCTGATCTCAAGGCTGGGGGAGGGGGGCGGGGTTGTAGCCTCTGAACACAATCCATTGGGAATTTTAGCTGCAAACTGCCAGGACACAGGGTACGTGGGCTGTTCTAGCCCCTCCAACATGAAGATTGTAATTCAGTAAAGGTGGCAGAGAAGTAGAAAAGGTACAGCTTTTTAATAATGGTTTGAAGGTCATGGAGAGACATTCTATATGCCCAGTCCTTGGTGATGAAAAGCAGAGGTGCGGGTTCATGAGGCATGGTGGCACAGTTGGTTGGGCTAAGTCATAGTGCACAGGTATTGGTCATTAAATGTGTCTACCCGCTTATCACTACTGCCCAGACCTCAATACACAACTTGCCTACAGCTTTCCTTCAGCATGGTCTGCATGAACGTGGAAGAATGAACCCAAATCCCTCCTGAAGGGCATGAAAAGCTGAAGCCTACGTAGCCCAAAAGGCTAAGCTAAACCAAAAGAAAAAAACACTTATTTACATTACTAGCGGTTTTACTGGATGTTCTTGGTCATAGTTCCAAGGGGACCCTTAACTACTGCTGTACCTCATCCACATGATGAGTTCAGCATAGGGTTAGAGAAAACCCACCATATGTTTGAGAAGAAGAGAAGGCTCTGAAGGGCCCATCCAGTGAATAGACATTTCCAATCCTCCACTCTTCACTTTATATTCAAGGAACAGGAGAAGCAAAATTCCAAGAATCCTCCACAAAATATTGAGCTCATTAAAGAAATGAGTTCAGAGATGGGAAATATTTAATGTCTCCCATTGCTGGGGGGAAAGACAACAGAGGACGTGTATCTTGGCCAACGATGGGCCAAATGACTGTTGATGGAGATGGATTTTGATAAGGCCACAGGCAGCTTCCCTGCTGACTAAATAACCCATTTGCATCCTCTCCTATTTCATGGATGGTGAGAGAAACTGTCATCCCAGGAAGCCCTTGCACAAATATCTGTCAAGTCGGCTGGAGAACATTAGGCTCATCTGAAGTTTAATAGAAAACACACTGGATGGCGAGTGGATCACAAAATGAGATGGTTCTGAGAATCGGCTGAAACAGAGGGAAGCATTTCTTGAGTCAGACAAGTTGGGTCGCATGGAGGACCGTCGTTAGGCATTACAGTAAGAGTGAATTATGAGCATGAATAATGAGTCTGCTAATTGCATAAGCAAAGAAAACCTGGGGGCTGTCCAATCACGCAAGGCGCCTCTTTCCATGATGCTCTTAATTGCTTGACCGAAATCTTCTGTCAGAATTCTGGAGTTCTCAAAACAAATGAATGTAGAATTTCTCAGATTGCTCGTCTGAGCACTTTTGCAATCTGCATTCATTCCTTTTTCTTCTAGACTTTTCAAACATTTACTATTTTGAATTTGAAAAACAACATCGCCACCTTTTGCCAATTAGGCCAACTGTCAGCTGCAAATGTATTCGGTCAGAAACGGAAAGGCTTATGAGTTTGCCCTGCTTAGAAAATGAAGTTAGTGAGCAGAGAAGCGTCATCTGAGTTCGTTCTAAGCAAACTCTATATAGCAAATGTGGATGGTGTTTTTAGGTGTTTGAGAAACCATGTGCCGTAACATGAAAGCATTTCCGGAAAAAATTAACCTGCATTTACCTTTGTGGCATTTTTACCCTTTATGTGTTTTAGGGAGCAGTGAAAGTTCAGAATTCAGTGAAGATGTATCAGCTGGGCTTGACAGGTAGGTCCCATTGCTAATTCTTATTGGTAAAATCAAATGATCTGAAATGCAGACATTAAAGGGGTTGTTCACCTTTAAATTAACTTTTATAGGGATATCCTGAGACAATCTGCAATTGGTTTTAATTTTTCGCTATTTGTGGTCTTTGAGTTATTTAGCAGCTCTACAGTTTTCAATATATAGCCAAAGTAGCAATAGTATTTCATTTGTAGCCTTACAGAGCATTTGTTTTAAATGGGGGGCAGTGACCCCTTTGCAAAGCTGGAATGAGTCAGAAGAAGAAGGCAAATAATTCAAAAACTATATTTAAAAAAAAAATAGCTGAAAAAATCAAGACCAGTTGCTTATAATTGGCCATTCTATAACATACTAAAAGTGTGAGCCACCCCTTTAAGCCAGAGGGGTAGATTCATCAAAGAGTGAAGTTCCGCCACTAGAGGGAAATTCCACAGCTCTCAATTCATTTCTATGGGATTTTGCAAGGCGTATTCATCAATGGGTGAAGTGAAAGTTCACCCATTGATGAATACGCCTTTAATAATCCCATAGAAATGAATTGAGAGCTGTGGAATTTCCCTCTAGTGGCAGAACTTCACTCTTAACGAAACTCTTTGATGAATCCAACCCATAATTCCTCATTACTCTACATGATCAATTCTTGGCATCAAACCTTGGGATGAAACCTTCGGATAAAGCTCTTATGTGGGTTCCTGTGAATTAAGGGATGGAAATTCCTTAGCAATGTGATTGTTCCAAGGCACTGCTCAAAACTCAGTTCAAATCCGTTTGACTTTTTGGGTCACGCCCCCATTTGAGACCCAACATTTGGCCAGAGTTGGCTCATGACAATGGTTGTGTCACCTGGAGACATCCATGTCTATCGGCTATCATTCCAAACATAAATCTCATTCTAAGTGCCTTCAAGGATGGCTTCTAGCTGGGCATCAAAGAGTATCTGAGGGAAACGATAGGTGTTCTTCCCAAATCTCTCTTATGGGCCCCATTTGTATATCAGTTGTACAAAAGACTTGGAAATTTATGGTACCCAAGAAGCCAGCTTTCCCCATGTTTGTGTCTAATTGTTACCGGTGTGTTATTTTTGTCATGAGCTTTTGTGTCTGCTTGATATCAAGTGCTCTTCCTTGCTAATGTGCATCTAATGGTATTAACTGTCAGCAGCAAGGCGGTGGGCTCATTGATTAGGACGAGGTCTCCTGACTCTACCAAAATAGAATCATAAAGTCAGCGGCAGTTCCTTAGCCAAGTTGGCCAAAAATACCCTGGTTCAGTTAAAAACAGAGACCTATGCCTATGGCTTCCCCTGGGAATCCCATCAATAAGATCCACCTGGTAGAAGAAGACACTGCTAGGATTCAGACTCACAGGCTCTAAATTGCAGACAATCTTTGGCTTTCCAACAACTGCATGAGATGAGGAGACCGGAACTTAAGCTGGCCATAGACGCAAAGATTTTTAAAAGATCCGATGGTTATCGTGAGACAACGATTGTTTAAATGCCCGATGTTTCCATCAACTAAAAAGACCATTTCAGCCGATATTGCCAGCAAAACGGAAGGGTCGCTGCATGCTTGGCCCTGCAAACATAGATACATTGCATGGGGACCCATAAAGATTTTTTAACCTGGCCGATCGTAAGATCGTTCGAATCCCACTAACCGCATGATAATTTGACAGATTGGTCGGACTTCGCTAGGATCGGAGGTTCGGAAGAGAAAGATCTTTGTTTCTATGGGGAGCTTTAAGCAGTTGACGTGCCAGATCTTATCTAAACTAGCCTTACACAACATCTGCTTATTTGGCAAGGTCACCAAAATGACTTGATCTTATACAATTTGGCCAATCATGTGCTGAGCTACATTGGGCTGAACCAATTTTGGCCAAACATTGGATGATACATCCAGGCCTACCTGTTAGGAGAGGACCACATCAACACATCAGTGTGACAAGAAAAGAGTTCAATGTGGCTCACCAGAGTTTTTAGGCTTGATTCCACGGGTTATCGATATCCCAGGTATTCGATATAAGTTGAGTTTGTTTGTGGAACAAATCCAGAGGCAGCAACTTGTCTGCAGTGCACTTTATTGGGGCGCAGAGATACGCAACATGTTTCGGGCAATTGCCCTTTGTCAAGTGTAAGGAACGATTCACATCACAAACAAATTTAAAACCTCATGTGACCGATATAGTGCATTTTGGGTAAATCTTTCAATCAACCATTCGATTACCATATACCCTTTCAAATGTTTGTGCAATTATGCTTAACCGTACGAGTGCCACATATAATGTAAAAGTGCCGTGTGCTTATACAATTATATTAAAAACAATATGATATAAACACAAAGTGCTTCTTCCAGAGTATAGAAATAATATTAAACAACACGTAGTCCATAGTTTGTTCATTGGAGCATGTTATATGTGTCTCCTTGTTTAACTTAGTGTACAACACACATTCAATATTTGTGTCCCAATGACATTCCAAGCATATGTGATAAATAAACCAGGTCACTGCTTTTTCTCAGCCTAACCTGTAAAAAAGGGGGGGAGTTGCCAATTAAGGCCTATCCAATCACTTCTTAACTATGCTGTAAACAGTCGTGCCAATGTAAAATAACATTTCATTTAATTATAGGCACAAAGTTGAATTATTGCAGGGACTATTATTAAGCAACAATAAGGAACTATTGCACAATTAAGGAACTACTGTTAAGCAACAACTTTTTTTATTAGTATTATTCTTGTAATAAGAAAAACAAATCCTGATGAAATGGACTCACCCATCAATAATTCGGCGGGATATGCCTAGATACTGGATATCAGTAATTACTCCTAGAATTACTAGTTATACATCCCAAGGACAAAAGGAGTGAGAAAGGACGATATTAAAGAAAACAGGCTAAACTATATTGTTCGTTTCGGATAAACACTGTGTAAGCGTCTGATCCATGGAGCCTCTGTTTGTAGTATTAGTATATTATGATCACCCCCTGTAACTGGTTTAGGTTCTCTCTCTAATAGACCTACGTTGTGCAATATTAAATGCCGACATACCGGAGTGTCCGTGTGGGTATTCAATATTCCGTATGTTACCCTTGTGCTCCTTAATCCTAACATTTACTGGCCTAATTGTTTCCAATCGTATAAGCTGAAGATAGGAAACAGATAGGTCCAATTCAAAATTATATTTCATATTAGATTGCCTTGAAATTGTACTTAAAAAGAATTATTTCAAGTTTGAGGATTCCTTCTATTGGCAAAAACAAGGGACGTCAATGGGGTCAGCAGTGGCCCCGTCCCTTGCGAATTTGTTCGTTTATGACTTGGAGAAAAAACTATTTTTGAAGGAACCATATTTGCGGTACATGAAGCATTACTATAGGTAAGTGGACGACATACTGATCCTTTGGGATGGACCTATAGAGATGTTTAATAGTAAATACTGCTAATGAATCGCATAGTACAGTTACATTTACCATGGAATCGTCAAATAGTGTCATTAAGTTTTTGGACGTACAAATTAGGGTGGTGCAAGAAGGTTTAAGTACTAATATTTACTGGAAACCAACAGAAATTATCTTCAGCATAGGAAGAGTTTTCATAACCCCCGAGTCCTAGACGCTATCCCTAAGGGACAATACATGGGCGCAAAGAAAATTGCATCTAGTGAACTTGGGTATAAAGCGGCAAGTAGTGATCTGACAAAGGTTCATACAAAGAGATTATCCGAAAGGGAAGCTCAAAGCAGCAGAAGACGAGGTTAACCGTATGGAGCGGAGAGACCTACTAGGACCTACACAAGGAAATTTAGCCGCAGATACACTTTTGTGAGCAAGTGTGACAAGCACAGTAAGATGGTAGAAAAAGTACTGGCCTATACTACAAACACATATTAAGTTTTTCTTATAAGAAAGGAAGGTCGATAAGACACATTGTGTTCCATTATAACCAATGACAGTACAACTTCTTTTAGGGGTACCCCCAGAATAGGTACTTTCCCATGTACGAGTTGCAATTGCTGCGGTGCCATCATCAAAGGACCAAATATTAATCACCCTATAACAGGGCAGGAGATTAAATTGAAGACTTCGCACGTAATATTTGCCTTAAAGTGTCCGAGCGGAATGTTGTACATAGGAAAAACAATCAGGCCAGTCAATGTTAGGATTAAGGAGCACAAGGGTAACATACGGAATATTGAATACCCACACGGACAC
>CM044446.1:2316366-2327390 GCA_024363595.1 Xenopus borealis
TTCCCATTGTTCTGTTGTTAGGCTGCTGGGTGGGGGAAAGGGAGGGGGGTGATATCACTTCAACTTGCAGTACAGCAGTAAAAAAAGTGATTGAAGTTTATCAGAGCACAAGTCACATGACTTGGGGCTGCTGGGAAATTGACAATATGTCTAGCCCCATGTCAGATTTCAAAATGAAATATAAAAATATCTGTTTGCTCTTTTGAGAAATGGATTTCAGTGCAGAATTCTGCTGGAGCAGCACTATTAACTGATGTGTTTTGAAGAAAAAAAAAATTTCCCATGACAGTTTCCCTTTAAGCATAATTGCACAAACATTTGAAAGGGTATATGGTAATCAAATGGTTAATTGAAAGATTTACCCAAAATGCACTATATCGGTCACATGAGGTTTTAAATTGGTTTGTGATTTGAATCGTTCCTTACACTTGACAAAGGGCAATTGCCCGAAACATGTTGTGTATCTCTGCGCCCCAATAAAGTGCACTGCAGACTAGTTTGCTGCCTCTGGATTTGTTCCACAAACAAACTCCGCTTATATAACACATCCGTGTGGTTGGCGTCCAATAGAAATCTATATAGCAAGGAGATCTTGGTGGAGCTGCCCATCAGGAGGACACAGGCCAGGCCGTATGTTGTGAAGGATTCTGGGGATTTATCAGGATAGGGTTCCCTCCTGGGTTATTTCTGCAGATGTCCGTATGGAGCACAGATGAACTTCGACTCCCAAGTGATGTTGTTTCATGTATTGTATTGGCATGAAGAGAACATATAGAGGTGGATATCAGGTTGCAAAAGAGATTCATGGGGATAAAGAAAGTGGGGGCATTATTACAATTTACGAAATTCTCATTCAAATGGTTGGGGTGCTGCATTCCGGGCATTCTTTTTTTAAGGTCCTATAAATCAGCCTTTATGCCAAATACGTTCCCTTCTCCTCATTTAGGAACCTTTGCAAATCAAGTGCCCCAACATGTGGTTTCATTGTGTGTTCAATCCTGGCCCCAAGTCGTCTGGGTGCCCGGGCCGATGCCATGAAATGACTAGCCGATTCCATGCATGTTACTTGGGTTATGCTTTTCCAGCTTAATGCTCCGTTTTAGAACTCATGTTTAAATTTGCAAACAGGGGTCGATTGTATGCCACCCTGGGGCCCAACTGGCGGGTTCCTGTTCGGAATTCTCCCAGAAGTCGCAGCTGTGTTTACAGGTACCTTTAGGTGGTGGGTCTCACACTTTCAATCTGCATGCCTGAAATTCTACTTACCTCCTGAAATCTGATCAGCCTCAATGTCTAACCGGTGGCCCTCCAGCTGTTGCACCCGGGACTTGTCATTCACCAGCAGCTGCAGTGCCTCCTGTTGGCCTTCAATAGAGGATCGTAAAACAATCTCAACTTTTACACCTTTATTAATCCAGTGGTGATTTCTGTTTTTATATAGCAGGGCAGCCATGAAAGAGAGAACAGGGTCTCTGAGAACAATATTTAGTACTATTTCTTGGGGTTCAGCTAGTGGATGGTATCCCAGCATTACCTATATTATATTATACACCAATTAGACATAAGTACTTTCCCAGATCCCTTCACTTGGAAGCTTCAGTTGCCCCCCTTTATTTAGGGCCAACAAATTTTACCCAGCACCGTACAGAAATGACACATAATTTTCATGCCCCAGTAGAGCTTACAATCTAAAGTCCCTATAATATTCACAGACATTAGGGCCATGTAAACTGCCTGTATGTTTATGGGCTGTTTGAGGAAACTGGAGTAATGCAAGAAACCCTGAGGCTCCATGTCCAGAACCCAGGGCCTAAATGTTTTGAAACTTAATTTGAGGTCATGGTGTAGTGTTGGGGTTAGGATTAGGGTAAGTTTTTTTTTACATTTTTGTTTCCATTGAAGAACTCAAGCAGCAGAGAGGAAGAGATGGGTTCATTAAATGAGAGACTTTATACAGTACATGAAAATGAAACCAGCTCTGGATTCCGTAGGAACAGGTGTAGAGGGATGCACCTGGGGTTGAACGGGAACCCACCTGAGTTTGTAGAACTTCCACTGGTTGAGTTGGATTGTTTTTGTGTATGGACACGTCATTCATTGACACTTCAAGGATATTAAGTGAATATTATAAAAAAAAATACCAATAGCCATTCAAGCCTGAACATTGGAGCTCTAGTTCAACCCATGAGTTGCTTTAGTGCAGAGTCCTACAATAGGTTGTTGGGCCTGGTGTAGGGTCATGGCCTTGGTTCACCTGCAACTAGGTGAGATTGTGCCTGATGTAAGGTAGGTGAGAAAGCACTGCTCAGTCTATAGCAGGAACATCACACTGCAAAGGCTGGTGGCCTACGTACAATGTTGCTCGGCCAAGCATCGGAGTTTCAACTACTGCCGATATCCCGTGGTGGCCACAAGGCAACAGTGGACATTGGCAGCCAGGCCATGCCCCGAGGAAAAAGTAGTCCTTCTCCTGAAATACCTCCTTCAGTGTTACCCCTAGTTTCCAACTTCTTGTAACACCTTGCAGAAATGGCCAGAGGTCTAAAGTTCAACCCAGAAGAGCTTTGCCTCCAGGCTCATGATGTTTCACCCCTGAGGTCACTCCATTATCACCTAAACACACTCACTGGCCCATTTCTTCAGAGGCTTTTAGTGGATTAGCAGTGTCCAATGGCGCTTCATGTTGATCGCAAAAACACATGACCCCCTGTTGAGTAGCGAGGGTTTTGATATTCATTTCAGAGCACTGGAAATTGGCCACGCTCTTCCTAACCCAACTGGGAACTGTAGGTGCAGAGAAGGAAAAATATTCTACCGTGCGATGGTGCCCCTCTTCTACACACTGACCTAGGGAGCTTGGCTGAGGAGTGCAGCCCACAGTCCACACATGCAAAGTCCACTAGGACTTACAGAATTGTTGTACTGCACAAAGATGGCAGCCAAGAAACTTGGGGCAATGCATTTAGAATAGAAGGGGCACCAGCCCAGGGCAGAAGGTTACCATTATTTAGCACTGAAGGGAAACCCTCCAGTGATCGAAACTTTCCTTATCCTAAATTGTTCTAATGTTCATGTCGTTATTGTGTATGCACATGCTTTTGTGTGTTTTTGTGTCTTTGTTTTGTCTCTAATATCCATTCTCTCTATCTCTCTGCCGAGACCCAAACAAGGTCTACTTTCTATTAATTGTGGGGGCAGGTTAGAGGCCTGTGATGGGCAGACGGGAACCTTCCCAAGAGGAACCTCATTTCAGTATGGGCAGGGTGGGGTCTCCTGCAAGCCACTCCCCCAAATCTCATCACTCTCCTGCTCTAAAGTGATTATGTACCTGTGAATTTCACCTTTAAGAGACTGTAGAAAGGATCAATGAGTTTGTGGATGTGAAAGTCAGGGCCGGCTCTGTACCGCGCATCTCTTTGTGTTTATCTTGTAGTTCTACGCGATCGGAGCGGGCCAGCGCCTGGATACACACGGGAATGGCCACAGTACGGTAAGGGCAGATAACATTTGCAATAAATGAGCTGAAATCTCATGCGGGTTGCTGAAGAGGAGGAGCAAGCTACACTGCGCCAGAGCATGGTGGTGTTTAGATTATTGGCCATGGTGATGCCCCTGCTTGTGCCATGGCTAGGTTCAATGTGTGCACTAATGTCCTGGCACAAATCAGTGGCCCCGGGGCCCGCAGTTGAAGATTGGTTGCCTGTGTACTTACCAGCTGCAGCCATTGGTCCTCCATTAGTCAGTGTTGCTCAGTAGGTTAGTAGAACTTGTTGCCAACATTCCCCTGATACTTGCCCCTTTATCTCAGCTATTTACAAGCAAGATGATTAGATACATGGGAATGACTTACCTCCTGTACGAGAGGCAGCTCTTTGCTCACAGACCTTCTATTTGTGCAGTCCCACAGGTGCATACAGCTCCTTCATGGGAAGCTCACCTGGAGCCATTGCCATGGAGGGACCACTCCGAAGGAAAACTCTGCTGAAAGAAGGAAAAAAGCCAACGGTGAGATATGATTTGCTCCTCACACATGATCATGCATTAGAGAGGGACATCTTGGTCTATTTATGTCCCACCCAGGCAGGTGAGTTTACAGGAGCACAAAGTTCCATGGAATAGTCTTTTAGATGGAGCCCATGAAATCATTTGCCACCAGTAGCTCATGTAATAATACATTAGTAGGATTCACCTGTTGTTAAACCATAATTACTAATGTAATGGCAGCACCCACCACTTATGTCAACCAGCAGCAACCGCTTTGGTGCAAGAACCATTCTGACGCCCCACAGCTGAGGGTACTTTAAAGGGAAACTGTCATGGGAAAAAATGTTTTGTTTTTTTTCAAAATGCATCAGTTAATAGTGCTGCTCCAGCAGAATTCTGCATTGAAATCCATTTCTCAAAAGAGAAATTTTAAAATCTGACATGGGGCTAGACATTGTCAATTTCCCAGCTGCCCCTGGTCATGTGACTTGTGCTCTGATAAAGTTCAATCACTCTTTACTGCTGTACTGCAGGTTGGAGTGATATCACCCCCTCCCCCAGCAGCCTAACAACAGAACAATGGGAAGGTAACCAGATAACAGCTCCCTAACACAAGATAACAGCTGCCTGGTAGATCTAAGAACAACACTCAATAGTAAAATCCAGGTCCCACTGAGACACATTCAGTTACATTGAGTAGGAGAAACAACAGCCTGCCAGAAAGCAGTTCCATCCTAAAGTGCTGGCACAAGTCACATGACCGGGGCAGTTGGGAAACTGACAATATGTCTAGCCCCATGTCAGATTTCAAAACTGAATATAAAAAAATCTGTTTGCTCTTTTGAGAAATGGATTTCAGTGCAGAATTCTTCTGGAGCAGCACTATTAACTGATGTGTTTTAAAAGAAACATGTTTTCCCTTTAACACCAGACCCTGTCCCAAGAACCATAACATTCACACGTGTCCTGAGGTGAAGGTTATTGGGGTAAAGACAACCACTGTAACATTCCCTGATTTGGATCTATTCTGCTGTCTCCGTAGCTTGCTTCCTGGACACGGTACTGGGTGACCCTTTCTGGATCAACGCTCCTGTACTTTGGGCCAAAGTCTTTAAGAGGCAATGAACGGAAACATGTAAGTGATGCACCTCAGCCCAAATGCGGTTTCCCATGGGTCAAGTTTGTGTTTCGATTGGTAAAAACCCCCTACAAGTCCAGATATCAGTCGGAGAGACCTCCACAGTTACTCCAATAATCACCCCCCTAGAAGTCACTGGGGTATCTTCCTCTAGCCCTGGTAGCCAAAATATTCCAGCATTTGTATAAATACCCAATGCCTGATGGGATAGGTCTAGATGAAAGTACATGTTTTTTATGGCTCATAAACTATAGGGGTTCCTGTTGGTTGGCAGTTTCCAAGGTGGGAAGGATGAAGGTCGATACTCGCGCCTTAATTAAGGCATTTTGGAAAGCTTCATATATTACGTATATTATTATGAAAATGTTTGTTTACATGAAGCATCGTTTTTCATATGAGTTGTTTTAGGCAATATCTTTCTATAGAGACCTACATTGTTGGGGGGTATAGATTTGCTTTAAGTAAGTTGATTCTCTCTTTCAGTACAAATCGACTCCTAGTAAAAAGGTGTCCATACTTGGCTGGATGGTGGTACTGCCCGATGATCCAGAACATCCCAACATTTTCCAACTCAATAACCCAGATAAAGGTAAAGCTCAGATTCCTGTATGTCCTACTGAGATCATGGAGTCCGTGCCTGTAAGGGCCCCAGACCCCATTAAGGTCCTCTTTGTCCTCACTCTCTTGTAAGTTGCTGAGGTGCAACTAGAGGCCAAGAAGTACTTAAGTCTCCGTCGCTTGTGACCTCACTTTATTTAGCCTTGGTCTGGAAGTGTTATGGATGGGAAATACAACTCCCAGCTGGGCTAATAAAAGGAAGCTCTTTTGTCCATAATTGGGTTGATTTGGGAGGCGGAAGATTGAAATGATAATGAGAACTGTCTGATTTCAGGAAATGTTTACAAGTTCCAGACCAGCTCCAGGTTCCATGCGATACTGTGGCACAAACATCTGGACGACGCCTGTAAAAGTACCCGGCCGCCAGTAAGTGACCTTCTCTGTACAGAAACACCTACCCCCAATGTCGATAAGACCCACTTTGGAGACCTTGGCTTTCAAGAAGGTTACATAAATGTGTTTCAGCCATTGATCACAGATTCTCTGGACCCCCAGTTCCCCCTAAAGGTGGCCATACACTCCCAGATAATTGCATGTGAAATTAAGTTTTGTACGATATTCGGTGTGTGTATATGGGAACTCACCGACTGGCCAAGATTTGGCAGTTTGAAGGCACCGAACATCGGCCGGAGTTTACTGCTGAATCATCACATGGAGGTAAAATTCTATTGTTTCTGCCTCTAAATCCGATGATTCAGCTTTTAACTTTTTGGTCACAGGAAAGGTCACAATTATTACGTGTATGGCCGCCTTAACTGACCTTCAAGCTGTAGTGGCGTAACTAGATGTTGCTGGGCCCCACAGCAAATTAATTTTAGGGACCCCAACATATTCAGGTTGTCCTGTTTTACTGTATGTTACCTGATAAATTAGGGCCTCCTATACCTCCTGGGCCCCCATAAAAGGGTCAGCCCAAAAGTTTGGGTTAATCGGGTACAGACTAAATGAAGGATGTAAATTCATGTTGTTGATCACCACTCGGACACCATATTGCTAAAGTGATGATGATGATGATGATGGTTATTTTCCAGGTGCCAGCTAACCTCATGTCTTTCGAGTGAGAGGTTTGGTCCATTTTGGAATTGAAGTGCCAAATTACCCAGCCAAAGTGGATTTATATTGAAGGCAACATCGCCGGAAACCTTTTGCCCCTATGGAGTAGATGGGCCCTTCTCTGCGTCACTATAAACTTGACATCCAAGATGGAGGCAAAGGTGACGGTAAAGCAGCCCTGATTGGATGAAAGGACAGGATATCATTGTACAAACTCTTCTTCTGAACCGTGAAGCTGCTTGATGTACTGGAACAACCTTTTGGCCCATGTTGGGTTTAAACCTCCTTCCGACGGACACGATATTAACAGTGTTACAGATAACGAAGTGTCAAAACCATGTTTTTATAAGTCGACTTGCACTGAATCGCTTGGCATTGCGACGGCCTCCGTCTTTTGTAGGAAAGAAGATGATGATAATAAGAACCCGCTCTGGCTAAGCCCCCTCAATGTTTTGTGATCAGTCCAAATCCATGGATTGTGGCACAAACTGCCGACTGTAAATACAGGAAATAGGCCTTTAACTTAATTTTTTTAATTGAAAAGACACTAACGTTGTTGTTGTATCATTTTCTGTGTGTAATGAACTTGCCTGCGATGTAACACAATGAGATTTTATTTTTATTTACTACATTAGTATGAGAACATAGCGGGGGGGGGGGCGGTTGGACCCATGGAAGATAACTCTAGTTTATCTGGCATAATATTTTTATTGTGTGTGAGTGTATTATTTATACTGGAGAATGTGGCTGTGACACAGGCGTGGGGTACATATACGTGAAGGGACATCCTGGGGGTACATATATGTGAAGGGGAATCTTGGGGGGAGTACAAGCACTCACAGTGTCCCCCCCCCGGAAACCTCACACCAGCAAGAAGAATAATCCATGTTACAGACGGCAGCTCTACGTGTCAGAATTGCGCGCGATTTACACATGGTAAAAGCCTAACCGTACCCCAAAACTGAGCTTCTACCCCCAAATAGATTTACTCTTGTCACAAGTATTTATAATGACTGTTTACGACTTAGATTGTAAGCTCCACTGGAGCAGGAACCGATGGAAACGCTCTATAATCTTGTGGATTAGAATTGTGGGTAGGCAGAAGAGGCATAAAGGATGGGGAACACTGGGGTTCTAGGCACCTACCTCTTCTGAGGGAGGGGAGTTGGGGCAGGGGCCAGTTGTGTTGAGCAAGGCTAGGGGGCATCTGAGCCATAGGGCTTTCTTGATACCACCCAACCGCTGGAATTTTGAGGGCACTTTATGTGAAGTTGACCCTGGGTGGGGCAAATGGTTAAACTTCATGGGCTTTTCTCCACCTCATCTGGTAAATAACATTGGGGTGATCCATGATAATAACGGATCCCTTCCATCAGTCCCCCCCGTAGAGTGTGATTACTGCAATATTTACTGTAGCAAAACAGGAGACACTGGAACAGCCCGACTGAATTAAACATGGCCGCCGCGTTACCTCTGAGACCAGGTGAGTCGTCCGGGCGGATGTTCATAACGACGACGCAGACCCGCAGTTTTACTGTATGTACTGAGTTTACTAAGAATCGTTTCTGCTGCATATCCGTCTCGTTTAACATTCCCGGGTGATTTTTTTTTGGAATTTTTACACCAATAAATGTGAATTGTAAACTTTGCATCAAGCGTCGCTTTATTCTATTTTCTGAATAAAACAGGCTTTGTGTCTGCGGACTCCACATCTGGAATATTTCTGTTGCTGAGTTGAAAGTAAGTGAAGAGGAGCCTCATTAATACATTAGCGAAGCCCCCCCACATGAGAGAGTCTGGCTGCTGTGATTCCTTGTGTGAGCTTTAAGAGGTATCAATATGGAGATCAACTTGCCCCCACACTGTAAGGCAAGTGCCACATGTTCTGGATCTCGGATCTGCTGCTCCAATACATAATGTGCCACAAAACTTTGCCTTGGGTGAAGGCAAATTCAGCACCAAAACATGAGATTTAGCATTTTTCACTGAAATCTGACGCATTTGCCTGTGCCCAAGCCAAGGCACAGTATTGGGGTGCAGGCACATTGTGTATCAGAGCAGCGTATTAATGAAAATATAGAATGTAGACAAGTAGGATAACACCAAGGCAGTGACTGACTACACATTGTTTTAGTGGGTTAACGCACTACATGTTTCTGGCCAGCCCATATTCTGCCTGCCTTATACTCCCTGTTTGTGCCATACTCTGCCTGCCTTATACTCCCTGTGTGTGCCATACTCTGATGCTGTATGTTCCATACTCTGATGCTGTATGTTCCATACTCTGATGCTGTATGTTCCATACTCTGATGCTGTATGTTCCATACTCTGATGCTGTATGTTCCCTGTGTGTTCCATACTCTGATGCCGTATGTTCCCTGTGTGTTCCATACTCTGATGCCGTATGTTCCCTGTGTGTTCCATACTCTGATGCCGTATGTTCCCTGTGTGTGCCATACTCTGCCTGCCTTATACTCCCTGTGTGTGCCATACTCTGATGCTGTATGTTCCCTGTGTGTTCCATACTCTGATGCCGTATGTTCCCTGTGTGTTCCATACTCTGATGCCGTATGTTCCCTGTGTGTGCCATACTCTGCCTGCCTTATACTCCCTGTGTGTGCCATACTCTGATGCCCTATGCTCCCTGTGTGTGCCATACTCTGATGCCCTATGCTCCCTGTGTGTGACATACTCTGATGCCCTATGCTCCCTGTGTGTGCCATACTCAGCCTGCCCTATGCTCCCTGTGTGTGCCATTCTCTGCCTGCCCTATGCTCCCGGTGTGTGTGCCATACTCTGATGCCATATGCTCCCTGTGTGTGCCATACTCTGATGCCATATGCTCCCTGTGTGTGCCATACTCTGATGCTGTATGTTCCATGTGTGTGCCATGCTCTGATGCCATATGCTCCCTGTGTCTCATACTCTCTCTGCCTTATACTCCCTGTGTGTGCCATACTCTGATGCCCTATGCTCCCTGTGTGTCATACTCTGCCTTTCCCCTGCTCCCTGTGTGTGCCATACTCTGCATGTGTGTATTCCTTCCTGGGAAATTGAACCTCTTGTGATATTGCTGAAGAGTTGATAAAGCGCTAATATCTTGAAAATTTAAAAAAAGTAAGAATCTAAATTGCAAATTGCTCTGAAGAACACCCTGAGCAATGGCAAAGTAGTGGAGGGCACATAGTAAGGGTTAACCCAACAGAGCCGTGTCCGGCATCTTCCTGAATAGTTGCTAGATAAAAGATCCACTGAGAAGAACCTGTTTCACCTCCCCTAGTCTTGTTACTGTTGTTTCCAGGCGGGGGCAGAGCTAAAGTGCGATATATACATCACTTGACTATTTCTGTTAAATCTCCATGGATATTAGAAGAGATAAACACAAACAAAAAGGCAGACAATGTGCAATGTTAAAATAACAGTATAACATTTCCTGGTAGTCATGCTGCTTCCTTCCAATCCCCTGAATATTGACTATGATTATAAGAAGCACATGAGAAGAAGTCTCGCTGGCTGCTGTAATCATGAGCTTTTGCCAGTAGAGGGCAGGTCACAAACAGTTGCGGAAGAGTCGGATTAGGGCAAACCAGTGTAAAAATGTCATCACTGAAGGATTTCCCTGCCTTAAAGCTGAAGTGAACCAAAAAGATTAATCATCGCCTGGTGAAAAGAAAAGGTCATTCTTAGAAACTTCCCAATATACACCCATTAAAAAAATGTCACCGGTTTTAAAGTCCATAAATATTTGGACAAAGACAACATTTTTTTCTAATTGGTTCTGTACGTTACCACAACAAATTTTAAATAAAACAACCCAGATGCAGTTGAACTGCAGACTTTCAGCTTTAATTCAGTGGGTTGAACAAAAAGATTGCATAAAAAATGTGATATCACTGCAAATTGCAGTAAAGAGTGACTGAAGTTTATCAGAGCACAAGTCGCATGACTGGGGGCACCTGGGAAATTGACAACATATCTAGCCCCATATCAGATTTCAAAATGAAATACTGCCTTAACTGATGCATTTCGAAATAAACATGTTTTCCTATGACAGTATCCCTGTAAGCTATAAAAACAGGGGGGAAAAAACCCAT
This sequence comes from Xenopus borealis, assembly GCA_024363595.1. NCBI lineage: Eukaryota > Metazoa > Chordata > Amphibia > Anura > Pipidae > Xenopus > Xenopus borealis. The sequence continues at coordinate 2,327,254 of CM044446.1, forward strand.
CAGGGAAATTGCTACAATATTAGAAGTGTCAAAATCTACATCCTGAGAAAGAACCGGTGAACTCAACAATGTAAAAACATTAATAAGGAGGAAACCCAGAATCTGGTGATGTCCATGAGTTCAACACTTAATAAGGA
>CM044446.1:2339046-2359681 GCA_024363595.1 Xenopus borealis
ATGTTGCAGAGATGCCCTTATACTGTCAAAGTTTTCACGCCTGAAATTCAATGTCTTAGTGTTATAGGGTAATACTATCAGGGTGAGTGTCCAACGCTCATAGTGTTACCCTCTATGGGGCATACAGTAGAGGACTCATATACAGTAGTTGTTTTATATTACTTTTATAAAAGCTCGTTTTTACTGTTACCTACTTCCACTTCCTCTATTCCTTGCTCAGCTAACACAATACCATACAGTGTATGTACAGTGTAGATCACATGCTGCAAGCGGAAACTAAGAGCCTCTCCAGGAGTCTGCGCATAGACCTCATAATGGTCTGTGCTTGAGATGCTTTGCACCTGCTTCCTGGAGAAGACATAAAAGGCCTTACAAATAAGGGCACATAAAACCACATATAAATGCTTATTGGCTTAATTGCACTATCATGGGGTGAAGATCAGTTCACCCCTAACCGATCCCTGCCAGTGCTCCCCCCAAGCCGCTGAAGGTAGGTTTCATTTGTGTGTGGTAGGGGGTATGGCGGGTGGAGGCAGCCCCTAGAGGGGGGGATGTGGGGGCACAGCAGGGGGCCCTGTACCCACCAGTCCGACCCTGAACACTATTAAAGGGATCCTGTCATGGGAAAAGAAAACATTTCAAAATGCATCAGTTAATAGTGCTGTTCCAGAAGAATTCTGCACTGAAATCCATTTCTCAAAGGAGCAAACAGATTTTTTTATATTTCATTTTGAAATCTGACATGGGGCTAGACATATTGTCAATTTCCCAGCTGCCCCAAGTCATGTGGCTTGTGCTCTGATAAACTTCAATCACTTTTTTTACTGCTGTACTGCAAGTTGGAGTGATATCACCCCATCCCTTTCCCCCACCCAGCAGCCTAACAACAGAACAATGGGAAGGTAACCAGATAACAGCTCCCTAACACAAGATAACAGCTGACCGGTAGATCTAAGAACAGCACTCAATAGTAAAACCCATGTCCCACTGAGACACATTCAGTTACATTGAGTAGGAGAAACAACAGCCTGCCAGAAAGCAGTTCCCTCCTAAAGTGCTGGCACAAGTCACATGACCAGGGGCAGCTGGGAAATTGACAAAATGGCTAGCCCCATGTCAGATTTCAAAACTGAATATAAAAAAATCTGTTTGCTCTTTTGAGAAATGGATTTCAGTGCAGAATTCTGCTGGAGCAGCACTATTAACTGATACATTAAAAAAAAAAAAACGTTTTCCCATGACAGTTTCCCTTTAAAGATGATAAAAACCAAATAAGGTGCCATTGAGTAAATTCCATGGCACCAGTTTATTGCTAAAATGTCTTTGGGGTCTGGCAAAAGGTTGGGCATTATTAGTGATGGGCAAATCTGACCCATCTGGTATTCGAAATGGCAAAAAAAAGTCTCCAAAAGCAATGTGTTTTTTTTTTTTTTTAAGCAACAAATTTTTTTTTTTTTTTTAAACCGTGCAACATAGTTTTCTTTACTATTTATTATAAGGGTGTTTCTTCTTGGAAAAATGAGGCAAAATATTTTGCTATTGGGCAACTCGGGTGGTAATTAAAAATTAAAGCTCTGATTTATTTATGGAGCGCAATGCAGCAGCGTTTCAGTCTGGTAAATTAGGACTTTTCTTCCCCAGATATATTTTGACTTAGGATTTGGAGATAGGAGACCCCTCCTATCAGTCTGGGACCCCCAGCATTAGCTGGAGAATGAAGTTAGGTTGTAGCCACTGCTGCTTATTAATCATCACCTTCATTGCGGCAGTGATTAATTAGGTCCGTAACACCTTGTTCATTATCTTTTCTCCAGATTCCCCACATAGAAGAGCCAGACTTTGTGGCAAGTGAAACTGGAAGCACAATGCCCAATCCCATAAGGAAGTACTTCTTTGGATGCTCACTTGGACTGACCTGCTTTATATTGTCCTTTAGCTTTCACTGGCTACAGCATTTCCATTGGTCAGAGAGGCCTCAGCAGAAGAACGTCGAGGAGGACACTGTGACCAGCGCAGGCAAGTTGCACCAAGACATCATCACACCATTAAAGGACAACAAAACATATATAATTGCTCCGTATTACGACAACAGGGAGAGAAATATCATTAGGACTTTGGGGATTGTTCACCATACTGAAGTAAAGGAACTCTACTGCTACATATCTTGTGTAAACTCCACCGTCCTGCAGGTTAAAGCAACCCTAGATATCCATCAAGATCGTTTTGGCTTTCCCTATGGTCTGACAGATATTATCTGTGAGGAACCCACAGGCTGCAGCTCGACCCATGTTGCCATTGACAGGTCTCCAAGTGAAAACATTGCAGATCTTATCAATTTCCCCATACAAAACAGAGAGCAGGGCACCCCTACAGCCAAGTTCACCGTCTGCTTCTCCGCCATGTTTGGAAATTACAGCAACGTCCTGCAGTTCATCCAGACCATTGAAATGTATAAGATACTGGGCGCCCAAAAAGTCATGGTCTACCTCAACAACTGCAGCCGACAGATGGAGGAGGTCCTTCAGTACTACAGTAAGGAAGGGACGGTGGAGGTGATCCCCTGGCAGATACAGAGATATTTAAAAGTATCTCATAATTGGCAATATCCCAACGATGACACCGAGATTGGTTATTATGGGCAGATATCAGCACTAAATGACTGTATATACAGGAACATGTACTCCAGCAAGTTTGTTGTACTCAATGACCAGGATGAAATCATTCTGCCCTTCAAGCACAGGACATGGGACAGCATGATGGAAACTCTTCAACAGGAGAACCCCAACATAGGAATCTTCCTCTTTGAAAACCATATTTTCCCCCAAACTGCAATTTCGGATGAAAATCTTGCTAATACATCTTCATGGAACGGGGTCCCGGGGTTTAACATACTGCAGTTTATACACCGGGAACCGGACAGACCCGATTACTTCAATGCTCGAAAAATTATCATGGACCCAAGGGCAGTGATCCAAACGTCTGTCCACTCAACCCTGAAACAGTACAAGAACTCTATATACGTTCCTCTAGAAACTGCCCTGGTCTATCACTGTAGAGGCCCCCTGCAGCCAAACTTAAACAGGTCCTCTTTGATAAAAGATGATCATATACGGAGCTATAGCGACCCCCTAATTAGCAATGTAAACGAAGTGCTGAACCATTTTTTGTAACATAGTTCCACTCACAACCACCAAGTGGGTCCAATTTGAAACAACATCAGTTGACTGAGAACGAAGAGAAAAGTCTTGTGATCTTGCTCCACTTAGAAGAGACTTGAGAATTGATCGATGACTCTTTTGCTTCATTATCTTTGCACAATATCAGAGGAAGACGTCCCTTCTCTCAGGAAATTCATTTTCAGCCGGCCAGTATGAGCAGTAGGTGATATCATGGTTTCCCAGTGTATAACCAGCTATGTCTCCACCATTAGTAAAAGAAATTATATTTCATGAAAGTTTGGGGAGAGTTAGGGTGTATTGCATGGCATAGAGCCCCTATATAAGAACTGGACAAATCTATGAAGCTAATTCAGACTGAGAGTGTGGGAGATGCCATGCTGCTAAACATAAGAACCTCTCCTGGGAAAAGCCTGCACTTCTTTTCATATATATTATTATAGCACTGGGGTCCTGAGTTCAATTCCAGCCAGGGCACAATCTGCAAGGGGTTGTGTATATTCTCTCCATGTCCTCACAGGCTTCCACCAGGCAACTCATGACCCCCCCCCCCATCCCAAAATGTACAACAAGATTCCCCAATTGCAAGTGTGGTTTAGATTGTAAGCTCCACTGGCACAGGGACGTCTGGAAATAATCACTGTGCTGCATAAATAAAGGATAATGATAATAATTATATTTATTGCTGTTAACCTTTAGTATGTTGTATAATGGCTAATTCTAAGCAATTTTTCCATTGACCTTCATTTTATCTTTTTTTTTAATGATTTGACTTCTTCTTCTGACTCTTTCCAGCTTTCAAATGGGGGTCACTGACCCCATCTGAAAAGACAAATGCTCTGTAAGGCTACAAATGTATTGTTATTGCTACTTTTTATTACTCCTTGTTCTACTGGGGTCTCTCCTAGTCATATTCCAGTCTTTTATTCACATCAATACATAGTTGCTAGGGGAATTAGGTCCCTAGCAACCAGACGGCTGAAATTGCAAACTGGAGAGCTGCTAAATAAGTCAATAACAACAAGTAATAAAAAATGAAAACCAATTGCAAATTGTCTCAGAATATCCCTCTGTACTACAACTACTATCGGATTGACCTGAAGACGTCTTCCATTGACTAAAACAGCAATTCGGCAGGTTTTAGGTGGCAAATAGTTGAATTTGAGATCTTAAAGGGCCAGTGTATGATAAATCTTGACAATCTAATAAAAAATTTTAAAAAACTCAAATCAAATTTTTACAATTCCCTAGTCGAATTTGACAGTTTTGGCCACAAAAAAACACGACAATTAGAATTTTCATTTCAACACTCTGATAAATCTGCCCATAAATGTTAAACTGCCTGACAGAGTAATATTATCACAAGACTTACAGCAACATCCGCCATTACATTGCCGTATGCCCTTTGCACCCCATTAAGAGAGTGGGGCCCACCCTGCAAACCAGACACAACCAGTGTCAGACTGGGGCAGCAGTGGCCCTCTGGAGTTCTGACTTTAGGGGCCCCCCTCCCGATCTCCACGGTCCCCTCTTTCCGACGTAGGCACTCCCAACTTTGTTTTAAAAATTTGATGGGAGGGGCACAGGGAGAGGAGCAGACCTGAGTTGGAGGTGGCCCACGAGAGTTGGGGTTTTCTTTTGGTGCCCCACCAGCCCAGTCTGACCCTGGACACAACCACCCCCTAAAGTTGCTGGCACTCCCTGGAGATATTTCTGCATTCTACTGCAGTGCAACATTTGACCAGTAGATGGCAAAGTCTATATGGCTACTAAATTAAATTCATATGAGCCAGTCATGCCGTGGGGCAGGGTAAGAGCATTAGTCCAGGAAAACAACCCAGTGCTTATGGTGGGACCAGTCTACTGAATATCTTGTGAATATCTTTAGGGCTGCAGATTTGTGGTCATTTAAATGCTCAATCCCTTCAACAAACACAATGTCTGGGTATTCTGATATTCTAAGATTTTACTTAATGTACCATTAACAACCCCCCTCTGTACCCGATCCTGTAGCCAGTTCCCTATCCATGTGCAAACAACTTTATTAAGCCCAACCTTAGTTTAGAAAGCAGTCGTTTGTGGGGCACAGTATCAAACGCTCTGGCAAAATCCAAATGGATCACATCTATTGCCCCCCCACTGTCCAGCATCTTACTTACTCATCAAATTTGTCTGACATGACCTATCTTTCCTAAAACCATACTGATTGCTGCTCATAATGACATTCACTAGGACAACATTTTGAAGCCTTCAAAGGTTCACGTTGGCAACAATGGCCTATGTTACGCAAGGCTTACACTGACATACTTGACTTTAAAGCCCCCTCCAACTAGTGCAATTTGAGGAATCACTTGGTCAGGGTAAATCTCGAGTTCCACACTAGTGGACCCAGTTAGCAATAGAATATTACCCTGCAATCAATGCCCCCTCTCATTTTTTCTTGATCATGTGGGCAAAAATTTCTTTTGTGCACACGTTTTAGATCTTAGAGGGAACATTGCCTATAATCGAGGCAAGGATCTAGCAGCAGAACTTCATATTTGGCTCAGACAATGGATCACATCACATATGAACCGAAGTATTTCATATATCAATCCAAATGTTGCCTTTTGGGCTGGCTACTTCCCCTGCGCCCCTTGTGAACTACTCAACATTCTGCTGAAAGTTGTCTTTGTACGGTTACACAATGAGTAGAAAAAAGGCATGTTTTTGTTGACATTAGTTCTGTCACTCTTCATTAACATAAAATGTGCCAAGGAATGATGCCGTGCCTGGGGCAGGAATAGGGCAGAAGACTCATTGTCGCCCAGGAAAATATTTTTTTTTTGGGGGGGAGGGATGTTTTCAGGTTGCGACCAACAACGCAGAATTTTGAATTACCCTCTACCCAACCTAGGCACCCCCAACTTCATTTGAAAACTTTGCTGGGGGGGGCGCAGGGACAGGAGCAGATCTGAGTTGAGGTGCCCTCCAGCCCAGTCCGACCCAATTAGACTTCAATAAGGTATGAGGGAACTTGAAGCAAAAGGATGTTGGAAAGATGAAGGATTGCCAGTGATATGTAGTGTTTCTATCAAAGTCTTGTAATGTTGTTCCCCCTCAAAGGAAGGAAGGATGGCTACAAAACATACTGGACCTCTGCAATGGAAATGGTTATACTTGAGTGAGGGATCCAAGAAAACTGTGCTCAACTGAGTAGAGATCGTTGGCCATAACTTGCATGTACTTTAAGTGTCCGCTTCATTGTTGGGTGTTTTTGTTACCAAAAAAAACTGCTTGTTATATCATTGAGAAATACTGGAATTTTTTGGGTTGGAAGGGTTTCATTTCATGGGCAATGCATGGGTTTGCCAACCTCCTTAGATCCTCTGATGTGTATAGAGAAAATAAAAGTAAGAAAGTTTTAGCAGTCTGAGACCAATGATCTGTTTCACTGGAACACAGGGGATGGAAGTGGCTGTAGGGGGAATTGTTTGCACTTTGCGGGACTTTTGAATCTTTTGCCAAGCCTGCTTCCCGTGTTTGACTTGACTCATTAAAGATTTAATAGTGCTTTGTTTCCTGGTCACATGCCCACATGATCATTTACAACATTATTTGCATAACCATGTTCTATAGAAAATTTCTTCTGAACCCCTTTATCAGGCCAGACTTTCCTCTAATGTTCCGTAAGCCAAGGAGGACAGAAGATAAGTAAAAAGCCTTCCTAGGTGTCCATCTTAACTCTTCGGCCCTTTTATCTTTTTTCTGCTTGATATCGATTGGTTGACATACCTTAGATGGAAGCCCAACTAAGAAACTAAACTATTATATGCACAATCCCTTACTTTTGCTGTAGAAATAGTTATACTTCAATAAGAAAGCAAAGAAGAAAGCCCTGGGCACACTGAAAAATATTTATCTTTTCTACACCCACAATCCGACAAATTTTCTAAATAATTTACACTGTACCTTAAAGAGGATACAAACCTTCACATTGAATTGGTGTAAACCTATAGAGAGGGGAGTACTTTGCATTCTTAGTTTTAGGCATTATAGGCTCTGGCAGCTCCTAAATACCAGTGTACCACCAATGAAAGGTGTTATTTAGAAGAACTGAAATGTAGGGCCCATGCTGTGTCAACATGAAATTTATTGGGGTAGGATGTATCCTGAATTAATGGGGCCCACACTGTGCCGTGAAATGCTGGGGACCCCACTGTGCAGTTAAAATTGATAAGGACCACAATATCCCATGAAATTGTTCAGGGCCGCACTGTGTCATTGAATGTTAAGGTTGCCTCTTGTTATGAAGTGCTAGGGGGCCACACTGTACCCCAAAATGCTTGGGCCAGGTCCCTTATGCAACCTTCCATATTCCAACTGTCTAAACTACATCCCTGCAGCTTTAGACGGGCCACTAATGTGGGTTCTGTATACACCCTGCCCAAAGAACTAATGATATTCTCTTGAGTTTTTCTCATGGTTATGGAATGAAATGACTAAAAGTGGAGCGTAGGATTGAGTAGATGAACTTACTCCTGGGAATGGAGCTCAAACCAAGGTGCATACAAGGAAGTGTATTTGGGCTTTTTGGTTGGATTAAAAAAAACAAAAAACACTTGGCACAAGCAAAGGGTAAACACCAACCGAGGTGTGTCTGAGCAGAAGTAATGGTTCAATCCGCCCCATAGCTCTATAAAAGAAAAAAAGTCACACAGAGTTGCACGGATTACCCAGAATGCTTGGGGTCTGAGATTTTTTAAGTACAAAAAAAACATGCTGTATTGCTTTTCACCAAAGTATTCTACCCAACAGAAGACCCGTCTTCATGATGAGTTCAAGATCTTTAAAACTGGCCAACCATAGGACTCAATAGACTAGTAGCATATATACAAAAACACTGAATCTGAAAAACCCCACAGGCACAAAAATCACAATTCATTACAAAATAAAAACTCCAGATGGTAAAAGCCTGAATGTTGTCAACATGCCTTCAGTTGGCTTGATGAAATTTTTCATCCAGATTCTGGAGATTTTTTTTCCTACAGATAAATAATTTGCTTTCATAAAGCAAAACATGACGTTGAAAACTTTTGCCAGACATTTCACCTTAACAATGTTTTGTGTACAGGATCTGTCTGAATTCTAGGTTTGTCTTCACTAAGATATTCCCACAAATATTAAACCGCTGTGCCTGAACCAAATCCAAACCCTGGTGTTTATTTTACTTTAGCACCTGAAGAAAAAAAAAATCTTGAAACCAGGGATCATTGTTAATGTCTACTTAGGCTGCTTTGTTGAGACGTTCTCGACAAACAACTGTATTGTGGGAAAGTTGAGAAGTTTGATTTAGAGCGGCCCCTTGAGCACAAAGTGCTCATCCCCTAAGCCTTCCTGTTTAGGTAGAACCTTGCTGTGTTGAGATTGCATGTGTGATATCATAGGTTGGGTTGGCAAGCAGTTGGAACCTATTCCATCTCTTTCACGTTCCCTAACTCTGTCACAGGTATAAAATCAGTTTGTATTTGCAGGACACCACATTCATATGTCGCATATGTTCCTCTAAGTATTTTTGGAAATTCTGCATGGCCTCAGTGCTCATTTTTGTGTTTATGCTTTCCACCTATAACTATGGAAAGATAAGAAAATCATGGACATCCCTACCCTAAGAGCTCATAGAACCATGCCAACACCCATTGGCAGCATCTCTCCTCTGCAAAATATCATACCTCATGCCTACTACGACTATAGATTATCAAACAACGTACACATCATTGCTCATACTCCATGTTGAAATAGTCAATGAAAACTATTGCTTGCTTTACTGTGAGTTCAGGAAGGGCTACAGCCCTGTCAGAGCACATATAGATGTTCCTTCAGATTTGGTTTTCCTTGCAGTGTAGTTGTTGTGCTCTACAAGGAACCCCTTACTTTGCTTCCTTGACCATTGGTGTTCCAGTGTTTGAGATAAATAACTGTGAGCCGCTGTCCTTTTCCGCCAACTTCACTGTCTGTAACTCCACCATGTTTGGGAATTCCAGCGACGTTCGGCAGTTCACACAGGGAATGGAAATAATGGGAGCAAAGAGAGTCATCATCTATAAAAACAGTTGCAGTCGAGTGATTAAAAGATATTATATACTGGAAGGAGTTGTAGAGGTGGTACCAAGACCAACTGACAATTACGTGAGGACATCCAATGCCTGGCACCATGCCAAGGATCCTAAGAATGAAATCTCTGTATAAGAGAAAAAAACCTGATGTTCAATAATATGGATGAAATTATTTTGCCAAGGGAACACATGGACTGGAATGAGAAGATGGAAGAAGCTCTTCAGAATGAACATCCAGACAAATCTCAGACCGAGTTCACATCATAGACCACACATTGTACAACACTTTCCCCAAAGATGTTCTAGGACACACCGCACTTCAGTATATTTATTATGACCCAGAACAGCCTAACATCTATAACAATCGCAAAATGTTAGTGAATCCGAGGAAAGGTTTATTCAAACCTCTGTTGCTTTGTTCTGAAAGATTACAGAGGAAGTTTAGAAGTGGCCAATCACATCACCAGCCTCCATCACAGCAGAGAAGCCAAGCAACCAAACCTTCCTTTTACGCATAACAGACACCACCTTGTGGGAATAAAATGTAACTCTAATACACATTTTGAACAGAATCTTAAAAAAATCTGCCGTGGAGAGGGGACCAAATGGAGCCGCGTGTTTAAGGGACAGCTCGGGGAGGTACATATTATTGTGGTAGCATATATAAATAAAAGATACACAGTAGTATTGCTGCCATGATATTATTGGTCATATCCAGAAGGCAAACTGGATCATTGCAAGGGAGAAGCGCTGATTGTAAGTGATTTGTTTTTTCCTTCCCAGTCCCAAAGTCTGATCCTTAAATAATGACCTAGTGAGTGGAACTGCAGAGGCCTCTATATCACCCACGTGACATTATGAGTGAACCAGTGCAGATATATTTTTGTTGTTAAGCCATTCCAGTGGTATGCCGGCCTTGGGTCATTGAGCCTAAATCTTTTTAGCCCCTGAAGCCGGTTCTCTTGCTTTATTAATCTGCATTTTCTCCAATCCATTCTTCCTTCTATTTTTATGGAGTTGCCGGATTCCTACTGAGCCACCACCATTTTACTTAATGGAAGGTATCACGAGTAGATAGGGTGTGTGCCAAGTGCTTTTGTGTTTCCATGGATCGCTATAAGGCTCATTTGCTAAAGAAGTGCAAAACCTTCACCCCTTTTTGTCCCACCTTACTGATGCATAAGGAAGAACAGTTGTGGGTGAATTGTGCATTGGCAGACATACTTATCACCTGCTCAAGGTAAGTATGAACCTCCTCAAGTACAGGGTTACCTTGGATTGCATGTACCAACAAAGAGATAACCGAATTGCACCCTAAGTGGCGTACTTCTGAAACCTTTAGCTTGTCAAAACTTGTGCCGATTCAGTTGTATCCAAGTCCTTACTTGTTACCAAGGAATTTGCATATCCAACCACACCTTTTTCATGAGTTTGTGTAGCAATGAAAATATTTGCTTCATGGAACAAAGAGAATAAGCAGCAGTGCAGAACCAAAGGACACAGACTGGAACAGTTTGACATCTGATTTGGTCTCTGGTTTTTGACAAAGGTCCCCCCCTCTCTTGGGTTTGCGGGAAATCATTATTTGTGATAAGGACAATGTCCCTGTTAATCGGGACAGAATTGAAGATTCGATTCACTTTGTATAAATGAAATGAGGCTGAGAGCGGTGTGAATGACGTATGGGCTCTGTAAAGGTGTGTGAAATATGTCAACGCTATACAAAGGAGGACTCCACTAAAATAAAATCATGAAATCAGCTGTGAAACCTCTACCTTATCTCCAACACATGGTGGTTTCACCAGAAATAATCCCTGGAACAGTTTGGGCAGCCTGTAAATAAGCAGTTTCAGGATGAAAACTCATGTGAAAACCAATAATACCAGTAGTAATACTTAGTATTACTCTAAACGATTGTGCCGTAGGATCTACATACTCTCCGAGGCATGATGGCGAGAACAGAGTATCAAGGCTTTTCTGCTGACTGGTTTGGGCCTTAGTGCTTGGCCAATTGAGCATTGTACTTCCATTTGTTACAAGGTCATTATAAACTTACACCCTCAGTTCGGCTCAGGCTGCCATTGTCTGTTGCAGACTAACCACAACCTTCTGTATCGGCCTCTCATGGTCCCATAGTGTTACCAAACAATAGTCAAGGCATTCTCACCTACTTCTCTGTTAGCTAGATTAATAGATCACCTACTCCATCTGCATTGTCACATCACACAAAATTACATCGTTCCTGTTATCAAGCATCTAAAGGTCCTCAATTAAACCCTTTGTATAAGAGGTTTTTTTTTTTACAATTTCAGTTCAAACCACAATGTTTAAACATGGACCCTTTAATCCAACTATGTGACAACAAGGTTAAAGGTGCATGTTATCACTGTTATCAGTCCCTCTAAAAATACCTAGGACACCAACCCCAATAAGTGACCATGTTGGGCTTGCAATGAATATTTGGGAAAGCAACAAGACTTTCTTCCCAAATATCACACTAGGTGGTTTTCAGGCTGGCCCCCAGCCACTACTCTTGGAATAGGGCTGTTGTTTAGTTTTGGAACCACTGCTTTGTAAAGTCATGGGAACCCCTTAGTGAAGTCTGATACACAGTGAGGGGTAAATCATTCTATATAATGTGCATACATTCTGGAGTACTGGACTTGACAGTTCTGAGTGATGTTACACTAATGCATGTTTATTGTGGTAGGACAGGGCAGGATCAGGACACATTGAGTAACCTCACCAGTTTGGAACATGTCCAGCATTCCAACACAATTGACCTGGAGTTACAAAGTAAATCCCGTCCTGGCACTGGTTTGTTTGGTGGACAATTGTCAGTGTTAAGCGTTATTGAAAAGTAAACACCTTAATGGGGCCACAAGGTGAGGAAAGAGAAACACAACCCTACAGGGTAAACATTGGATGAGAAACAGGGTAACATACAGAAGGATAAGTAGGCGGGAGGTTTATCAAGGGGGTAAAAACCAACAGGTATGTATTGGGTCTGGTAGCAACCTTATGCGCTAGGGATACGTAACCATATATGTCCCACCACTGGCACAAACATGATGGGTTCTAGAACCATTCAAACAGGGTCAGACTGGGCTGGTGGACCCACAGTCCTCGCCAACCCAGATCCGTTTCCCACAGATGGCAGAACTGCTTTATTCCTGGTCTCCCTCACCCAAACACAGCTAAATTAATGCATATTGCATGCCTGCCCCCTTGGCTGGTCTTCTCTGAAGTTAAAAGTGGCAACCCATATCATGTGTTGGTCCAATACAAACAATAAGGAATACCACTTTTCAATGCAATAAAGGGCGTAACGAGATACAACTTTGAACCGGTTTCACTGTGTACCCTAAACAATTTCCTAAAATAATGAATATTGCATGAAAGAAGGTATGTGTTGCCTGTCTCCCTTGGCTGGACTTCTCCGAAGTTAAATGAGACAACCCACATCATGTGTTAGTCCAATACAAACAATAAGAAATACCAGTTTTAAACATAATAAAGGGCATAACGTGATACAACTTTGAACCGGTTTCACTGTGTACTCTAAACAATTTCCCACTGCCCTTATATCTACAAATGAAAAGTAATAAGCAGTGCAGAACCATGAGAAACAGCCCCAATTGTCTCAGGGCCAAAAGAAATACAGGAGTAACTGAAAATAGACAAGAATAAGCCTAAGTAAGCGTAGAACCATGTTAATTGTGTCTCATTCTCCTAAATGCCCTTGTGCTCCATGAGCCAAAAAATGATAATAGTCATCAAGAGTCACTAGTTTCATTATAACTAGGATACCATTAAGCTATTTATCGACACCTCTTGCCCTATATACAAAATATATATAGATGTCTCCTAGGGACAGGGAGGGGGTACGGAAGATTTAAATCTTTCTGTTGCTATAGAAACACCTGTGGGGCTAAGGTCAGACAGCCAACTGGAAACATAGAATCTACAGGCATCTAAAAGGCTAACCAAGATAAGTTAAGTTACACAGTGTGACTAAAGGTTTTGGGAGCCCTGGCCCCCAATATTTAATTCCCAAACCAATTGCAGCTGCTATAACTGCCCTGGTGATTCTGGGAAGGTTCCCAGTAGATGTTGGAACTGGTAGTTCCATGAGTATTAATGAGGTTGGTCATTGATGTTGGGGATCAGGCTTACAGTTGGGGTTCCAGTTTATCCAACAGGAGTTCAGTTGGGTTGAGGTTCTTCCCTTTTTCAGCAAACCCATTCTGTACGGACCAGGCTCTGTGCATGGGGGCTATAATTGGGTTGAAACATGAAAGGACCCTCCAAACTGTTCCACAATATATTCCAACTATGGATTTATTTTTTTTTAGACCAAGTGTCCCTTCACATTTATTTGATTTTGACCATATATTCAAACTGGTCTAATCAGACACACAAATACTACATTGTGGTCCTTTGCTTCCCCCTAAGTGCAACATTTGACATGGAAGTAACACATCAGTTTCTCCCTGTTTTTTACAACCCCATTTAATTTTTCTCTATGATTAATTAAAATACATTCTGATATTAAGAGTCTAACTGTTTTGCTTCCCCCTGGTGTAGAACATTTACACCCTAAGCTCTCCTGGCATTACATCTCCTACTGGAAAAACGTGTTTCATGCCCTCCCAACGAGCCATCAGTGATGGACAACCACCCACCTAGTGATGTTAGTTATCCCTCGACATGGCTAAAAAGGACCAGCTACAATAATATATATTAATTGTATTTACCAGGCTGAGTGAGGAGTAAAGTAAATGTGATGGAGACCATGATGCAATGATATAAAATAGGTTTGCTGAGATGGGAAGAACCTCAACACAGAGCTCTCAAACCAGTTAAACCCCTGTAGGATGAACTAGAAGCCCAACTGTGAGCCTGATCCCCAACATCAATCGCCCAACCTCACGAATACTCCAATGTTCCAACATCATTGGGAACCATTCCAGAAGCCCCGGGACATTTATAGTAGGGAGGGACAACTTCATATTAACCCCCTTGGGCTATAAAGGCATGTTATGGCCATATAGTGAATGCTCCTCAGCCACCAATATTGACACCCCCACACTAAATGTGGGGTGGGGGTCAGAAAGATAATTAAAGCTTTGTATATACCTGCTTCGAGTTACCATGTTTTTTTTTATGGACAAATGCAATAGAATACCTTCTGCATAGGTTAGGAAAGGAGGGTTTGGTTTCATTTTGCTATGTGTGCAAATGTTTGGGCACTGCCCCTGATAAGTCCATAGGTACATCCATAAATGTATCTACTTTTCTTCTTTCTAACACAACTTTCTATATTAAAGTCGTCTACAGCTCTAACCTAAACTACAATTGCACAAGAACTTCCTTTTTTTTATAACTTCTTGTGCTTTACCAATAATCCTGTCAACCTTGAGTTTTTCACTTCTACCCAGGTCCGGACTGAGAATCAAAATAGGCCCTGGCATTTCAGGTACACAGAGGCCCAATCAGCCCACATAGAGGCCCAAACAGCCCCCACCAGCCCACTAAATACTGACTTTCTATGGCACCTTATAGCAGCCCATCTGGCATTTGCCAGAACCCACAGATTGCCAGTCCGGCCTGCTTCTACCACATCCGTTACCACTTCTCTAACAGAGCATTCTGTCCCAGTGGCTCAACCAAATAAAAAGATTTATTTTGCTGAGAACAGAACCAAAAAAAAAAAAATTGTCCAAAGTCACTGGAAATTCCCCTTTTAATCCGACCTAAAAAACTCGTTCTCCTCGAGTGTAACAGTCAAAAAACACCACCATACATCAAGGTCAGCGCTGAAAAGCTAGGGGGAAAAATGTAGCAAACAGGAAAAAAATGATGCTGTAGTATTTCTCAGAGAGTTGTAGTTCAACACCTTAACCCACTTGTATTTGAGCTATATCGTGTTGCTATTCTCTAATTAGACACCACGTGGTATGTAGTAGGTGGGTACTCACAGACGTTTAGATTATAAATCAGCCTATAACATCTATAGCAAGGAACCCACACGAGGGAGGAAGGACACTGCAGGTCGGAGTCACTCCATCAGCGTTTGGTTCATAGGCGAAAGGAAATCCAAGGGATGAATTGTTATGCTTGAGTTTACTACAAAAATCAAGGATCAAAATCAGGAGACTTAAAGGGCAAGGAAAGGCAAAGAAATAAAATAAAATAAAAATTTTACTTTCTTTAATGAAAAAGAAATCTATCTCCAATATATTTTAATTAAAAAATGTCTACCGTTTTTATATGAAACCTGACTGTATGCAGTGAAATTCTCCCTTCATTTATTGCTGTGGATAGGAATTTTCATACAGTCCCTAACTTCTGGCAGGTTAACAATCATACTTTTGAACAGCTGGGGGAGCCCCTGCCTTACTTACCAGCCATGCAGAACTCAAGCAGCTTTGTTTTTTTTATCATTTATGACGACCCCTAAGAAGCCCAGACCACACTGAGCATGTGCACAGTCTTGGTCTTGCAAAGATGTATAACAAAGTTACAAGATGACAGCCCCCTGTGGCCAACTTTGAAAGCATAAATCATTTGTTTGATTAGGCTTGTGCTGCAGTAAGTTCATGTTTATGTTTAGTATACAAAATACAGTATTTCTAGCCTTATTATATTTTACACTTTCCTTGCCCTTTAATCTATAGATGTTACAGGCTGAATTATAATCTAAACGTCTGTGAGTATCCACCTACTACATACCACGTGGTGTCCCAGTGGCTGCACAGATCTGATCCCCATTATAGGAAGCAGCAGTCCTGCCCTGCTTTATGGCAGCTGAGATTCTAGCTATCTGTATAACAGAGCATTCTGTCCCAGTGGCTGCACAGATCTGATCCTCATTATAGGAAGCAGCAGTCCTGCCCTGCTTTATGGCAGCTGAGATTCCATAAGGGCACTACTGGATGAGATCAGACCTTTCTCCCGGTCATTCTGGCTGGTAATTTCAACCAGGTTATTAGGCCAGAAGATCGTTCTGGAAAAATGAGGACATCTGAAAGCTACTATTGGAACATGCTTATTCAACAAGTTGGCCTGGTTGATGTAACCACCTGGGGAGGCCGGAGGGCACTACATACCCAAGGGTGTGAGGAAAGGAGTAGCTGTCTGGACATGGTTGTTTTCAAGGCAGGAGAGAAGTTCACTGATGTGAGAGATGGAGAGGTAGAATACTCCGACCATCTGACACCTTTTACACTCAGGATCTCATCTATTTCAGCAAGGGGTAAGGGGCTTTTTTTGAGGCACTAATTTAGGAGAGTTGATTTTTATGACACTGTGTCACCATAGTGGGAAAACACAAAAAGTTAATTCCGGGCTTTCTTCAATGAGCTATCTGTATGTAGGGAGAGTAGCAAGTATAAAAAGTACTTAACTCTCTTAAAGAAGTTGGAGTCTTATATTTCGGATGGGGTGGTGGGGTCAAAAATGACCCAGCTGAGGCCCAGATCAGAGAATGTCAGTACAGCCGCTACAAATCTCTTTTTTAAACTGCAAAGAGAATGTTGGGTGGAAGCTTGTCTGACTGGTCCCAAGGGTGAGTTGCAGACACCAAGGGAGGGCATCCTTGGGATTGTGAACGACTATTACACTTCTATGTTCAGGGCCAAGGCTTTGGATAAGGGGAGGACTTCATCCTTCCTGAAGGCAACCCCAGGGTCTGAGGTAACCAATTTGGACTTTGAGCCTTTGACAGCTGAGATCACAGAGGACGAGGTCAAAGTTGCCATTGACAGCCTCGCTAAAAAGAAGGCTCCAGGACCGGACGGCCTTACAGCCAAATTTTATAAGAAATTTAAAGATCAGCTGGCTCCGGTTCTCGTAGAGGTTTTTAGAGACTGCCTGGAAGGGGTTATCTTACCCCCCCTCTATGAGAGAATCCTCCTTGATCCTGCTGTCAAAAGGTAAGGATCCAAAGCAAATTGAGAATTGGAGGCCAATTGCCCTTCTCAAAACTGATGGGAAGCTTCTCGCACGGATACTGTTTGTTAGATTGAATTTATTTTCAGGAATTTATTATGTTCTGTGCAGTTCTGCAAGGTGAAAGGGGCGGAGCATCTTTGGGGCAATCCTTACTTTTAGGGAAGCTTTGGAGCTAAGCTTCCTTCTGTCTCTGGACCAGGCTAAAGGTGGCCATACACAGGCAGATAAAAGCTGTGACAGACTGTGTCGGCAGTTTATCGGCCCGTGGGGGGGGCCCTCCGACGGGCTTTCCCGATCGATATCTGGCCGAAAGTCGGCCAGATGTCGATCGGGCAGGATTAAAAATCCCGTCGGATCGCGGCCGCATCTGTTCGTTGATGCGGTCCCGCGATCCGACCGCCCGTACTGATCCGAACGTTGGACCCTAGGGCCCACGATCGGATCAGCCCGATATCGCCCACCTCAAGGTGGTGTTGCCAAACGAGCGGATCTCTTCGTGTATGGCCACCTTAAGGCTTGATCAAGTGGATGAGTGGTCATGAGTATCTGTGGGCTGTATAACATCCCGGGGACATTCATTAGATGGCTCTCAGCTTTGTACAAAGGGGCAGTAAGATTTCCACTTTTCGTCCGGGGCAATCTGCGTTACTTAAACATTGCAGAAAAAGTATGCCCGTGGGGTTGTCCTACTGATGAGACCTAAGAACATTTTCTTGTGGATTGTCCTGTGACGAAAACTGTGCAATCTCAGCTGGCAGAGGCCATCAAAGTTCCTTACATCAAACAACTATCTTATGCTTATGCCGCCTATGGTATTTTGTCTGCCCAACACCCCTTGGATACAGGAACCATGTACCTATCAATATCAGTAATGAGGTATCACCTATGGCAATCCCCCTGTAGAAGGTCAATTATCGGAAGAAGGTTTGTGTCTTTTCATTGAAAACATTAAGTTGTTCGTTGAGGAATGGTGGAGGTCACGGGGAGTGTAGTGGGGCCATTGCAAAGGTTAGGTGTCACCCTCCCCTTTTCCATTGGTTGGCATCAGTGCGGCTCTAGGTCTACGAATTGGTTACAGTGCAGGCCTACCTGGAGTAAGTCACGAGGGTGCAGCAGACTGGGACTGCACGGTCTTCTCTGATGCATGCAAGTGACTGGGTTAGAGCCATTATGCACAACGAGGGAGCAGGGGGATGGGCAAAAAGGCGGTCACGGAGTACGCCCGGCCCGTGATCTCTGCTTCAGGTTTTGGAGAATTTTGGGCATTGAGCCCACGGTTAAGAAATTTTGGGCAGGAGCCCATGTTTGAAAAATGAGAGCCGCAGCTGGGGTCAGGGTGTTCCTAAACCTTTGACTATTTAAATGTTAAATAAAGCCTGTGACCTCCACAGATTTTTTGCATAATATGTCTCTGTGTTGTTTAATTTTGGGAACACAATGTCGGGGGATAGGGGGTCCCTTGACCTATGGTATTTTGTCTGCCCAACACCCCCTTGGATACAGGAACCATGTACCTATCAACAGGGCCACCATTAGAAATCACAGGGCCCCGCACAACAACATTTTTGGGGCCCCCTGGGCCCAGCCCACCCTGGCACACAAGCCCCATCCCTGACTCCACCCACTCCACATCAAAGTTAAAAGACCACACAGACATCAGCTCTAAAAAAGTAACCCCCCACACATATTGATGGTCAGGGCTCCCTTAAAAAAAATCATTGGTGGCAAGGGGCTATAGAGCATTAAAATAAAACATTGGTGGCCAGGGGATTTAAAAAAAAAAACCCACATTGGTGTCAGTAGAATTGAACTCATGGCTTCAGGACCTCCATTATAGCTGTTTTCGTGACATCGGTATTTTCGCCGCTTCAGGACTTCAGTGTCAGCTCCTTCGTGACTTCGGGTCTTTCTGCCGCTTCAGGACTTCAGCTATCTTCGGCACTTCCGCATCAGGACAGAAAGAGGAGCAAGACAGCTTCGGCAGCACTCGTAAGGGGGGCCCGGCTCTTGGGGAAGTGCAGCACTGCCGGGCCCCCCTTCAGCCCCGGGCCCGGGACACTTGTCCCCCCTGTCCCCCCCTGATGGCGGCCCTGCCTATCAATATCAGTAATGAGGTATCACCTATGGCAATCCCCCTGTAGAAGGTCAATTAGCCAGGAAGATGTTATTATTGACCAAGGTCTGCGGTGAGCGAATTGGGTTTGCTGAAGGAAAGAGAGGTGGAGCAAAGCCGTTTGAATGCATCCAAATGGAGAGGTGTGAATCTGTGACCGATCTTACTGGCTTTTTGTTGGTAGTACCTGTGATATTTGAAGGCCCTCTAAAGATACCTCAATACTTAATTATACAGAGGGAAAAACAAGCATCACCAGTTGAGGCATTTTCCACAAGTTCTCTTTGGTTCTGTATCGTTTATTTCTTGTTAACTGGTGATGTTTATAGTTTTTCACTAATAAAAAAAAACTTCCTAATCCCCATTGGAAGCAGCAGTCGTGCCAGTTGGGAGTTTGTTCCTGCCAGGGGCCCAAATACATTGATCAATGACTTCAGAATATGAAGATTTAGATTTATCTGAATACAAGTGTCACATTATCCTCCCCATCAGATAAAGCCACTGCCCAGACTCCAAGCTCTGCCCTTGTCTGCACTGCAGGTTCCCCTTATTTCACCGAGGGAGCGGAGACACGGGGGTAATGGTGCCGTGGGAACATGGCTGCTTTCTAGATGGGAGGGATATGACTAAACAATACAAAATATTTTACGTTGAAAGTCACTAATGAGAAGCTCCGGCTGCCAATTACCTTATTAGACTAATTTCCTTGTATTGGGCTCATCAGTCTGTCGGTGCCAAATGAAGAGATCACTCAGGAGTGTCAGCAGTTAGGTAAGCCGCTTCTTTCCTTTAACTTACTCTATGTCTCAAGGGACCCAAATGTGACCCAAACATAGTTTTATGCTCTTTTACGTTCATTATGTTGATTGATAGCAATACGTTTCAGGGGTTCAACGAGACCCAAGCCTGAGCTGCACTGGAACCCATGTTTGTGCTCCAACCCAACTCAAATGGAGAACACTTGTTCTTAGGTCCATTTTAACCCATGGAGATGAAGTTGAGAACATAAAGGAAAATAACTTATTTATTTGTTACCTTATTTCTCAGAAGCAGAACCGTGTGTCGGGGTAGTTTGTACATCAGATTCTCTCCCCAGAGAGAATAAAATAATTCCCAGGCTGCAACGTTGCTTATTTCACATAAATCCTGCCGAGTTTGGCAGTGTAATTCCCGGAGACCCACAGACCTGTATGAGGGGGAACATTAACCGTCCCAACACGTTCAGTACATTTAAACCAGCAGCAAATGGTCATGAGGTTCTACTTGTACCTAAAATAGCAGGACGACATGTTGGA
>CM044446.1:2359691-2369872 GCA_024363595.1 Xenopus borealis
CTGCCATAAAGCAGGGCAGGGATGCTGTTTACAAATGGTATAAGATTAATTGCTGTGCCCCAATATCAGACCACAATAGAATGAGCTGCACAGCAAGGTTGGTGGCAGCTTCTATGTGAGTCAATGTCAGTTCCTTCCCTGCTGATGACTACAATGAGAACAAGTGTAGTAGAAGAAGATTTGGTACTGATCCAAGTTCTGCTATTAAAGTGAAAGCTTATCAGATAACTTGGAAAAATCAGGGGCAGTTGTAATAAAATGTGAGTGGACTGAACTGAGACATACATTAAATGCATGTAGTGCAGTCCCTGTATCACAGTAATATCAATAAATAGTTACAAGTATGGGATCTATTATACAGAATGTTGGGGACCTGGGGTTTTCTGGATAACAGATCTTTCCATAATTTGGATCTTCATACCTACGTCTATTAAAAAATCATGTAAACATTAAATAAAACCAACAGGATGGTTTTGCTTCCAATTATATCTTAGTTGGGATCAAGTACAGGCTACTGTTTTATTATTACAGAGGAAAAAGGAATGTATTCTGAGCTATTTGGATAAAATGGAGTCTATGGGAGACAGCCTTTCTGTAATGCCGAGATTTCTGGATAATAGATTCCATACCTGTACCATGTGCCAAAATGGGGGCTTTAGACCAGGGGCCACTAGCACTAATGCTTTGGCTGGGGGGATAAGGCATCACTAACAAAACCTGGAATTTAAAACATAAAAAGTAATAGAAAAAGATAAATGCTGAAGAAACTGGCACAGGAATGAAATGTGTGTTTTATATAAATATTAGTAGAACAATTCTACTTTACTAACACCCTCTGCCATGAAAGACAAAGAACACACAACTAGTGATGGGCGCGAATTCACGGCGAATAAATTCGCAAAAACGGCAGCAAAAATTCACCTGCCGCAAATTCGCTAGCGTAAAAAAAAAAAAAAAAAAAGAGTTGTGCGCCGAAAATTACGCTACGCGCATCGAAAACGACATGACGCGCGTCAAAAATGTGCTGCGACTCATTTCGCGAATTTTTCACCAAATTCGCAAATTTCTCACCAAATTCGCAAAATTCGTGAATTTGGGAAAAATTTGTGAAACTAATTTTGGGCAAAGCTAAACGGGATAGATTCGCCCATCACTACACACAACTCATTACGGGACAACATTTGGTTGCCACACTCTGTATTACAACATAGCCCTTCTTGCATGGCCAATAATAGGACCTCACGGGAAGTCATTTTCTGACACAGAAGTAAAGTAAAAAAAACAAACGAAACAGAAATACAACAGAAAATAGAAACTCTGCACCACAGGGTGGAATGTGTGGCAGCTGATACAGAGTCCAAGGACAAAGAGCAAAAACAGCTCAGAAGAGCTTTGAAAGTGTGTGGCTAGTGGCTACCCTGACTGGGCATTTGTCAAAACAGCAGCAACCAAGCCCAACATAAACAACAAAAGAAATACCTGCCTGGAGACAGATAGTAGGCAACACACTGAGACAAAAACTGGTACATCCAAAGGATCCAACACCAAAAGAAAAACAAAGCAATGTGGTATACGGAGTCCAGTGTAGTGAGGAGAGCACTGAGCTTTACATTGGGGAGACAAAACTACTGCTCACCAAGCAAATGGCTCGGCATAGGAGAGAGAACTCTACAGAACAAGACTGTCTTTCTACACCTAAAAGACAAGGGACACTCCTTTGAAGATAGCAAGGTACATAGCTTAGATAAAGAAGACCACTGGTTTGAACGAGGCGTGAAAGAGGCGATTCATATCAAGGTGGAGAAACCATCCCTGAATAGAGGTGGGGGCCTTCGACACCACCTGTCTGCTACATACAATGCTATTCTCACATCTGTACCCCAGCGGTTTCAGAAGACTTCACACATCCATTCATGCAACTCTCACAAGTAACAACTGTGTCTAGGAGTTGCATGACACATTGGTAATCCTATCACAGTAACTACACACAATCAACACCTCTGTAAACTTCAGATGTCACCTCTTTGAAGAGTTATGTATATATATATATATATATATACATATCAATCCACAGGGGGGTTCAGCACACCATATAGAGGATAATGACCCAGGTGCTACTCTCCATGGCTGGAATACAAAAAACAGGAAAAATGAGATGCACACTGGGAGCCTTTTTTATCTTTAAAAAAATTTTCTTACTTTATTTTAATCCATTAAAGACAGGTCAACGTTTCGGTCCGGGTCTAGGACCTTTCTCAAGACCATGTAATACCGTGTGGATGGTCTTGAGAAAGGTCCTAGACCCGGACCGAAATGTTGACCTGTCTTTAATGGATTAAAATAAAGTAATAAAAAATTTTTAAAGATAAAAAAGGCTCCCAGTGTGCACCTCATTTTTCCTGTTTTTTATATATATATATACATATACATATATATACTTCCCATACCAGTCATTTGAACTGAAGAAGCTGCTCGGATGAGTAGTGAAATGTCTTCACTGATTACTCAGCAAGTCCAGTTGTTTTTTTTAGAAGGTTTATAGGAAACCTTACCAGGTGTGCCACCCCCAGCTTCTGCACCAAAGGGAACCACATAAAAAGGCACCAGTGGGTGCAAGGTGTGGCACAGCCTATGACAGACTTTAGTACAGAGTTGCCTTTTGTTACCCAAAAATTGGCTTATAATCAGATATACTCCTTGCAAGAAACTGCCATTATTAAATATCAGTCCATCTTTGGGTCCCCACTTTGAGTCATTGAAATAATAAAGATGGCAAAGCGCTCCAAAGGGTAGGTGGCAATAAGCCAGTTGACCTTCAAAATACATCATCATCATCATCATTAGTTTGATTGAAAGAGTATGAATTTATTTGTGGTGGAAGGACCGACAGATGCATCAATGTTCTCTCGGATGGTGGGACAAGTGGCTGATATGCCCAAGGAGCCCATTGAGCAGTGTTGCTGAGAGATACCTTTTTAGATGCCACCACTGTTATTCTTCTCACTAGACAGGACATCTCCAACGGGTCCATGACCTTGTTTTGGAGGGAGGCAACATGTAACAGAAGCAGTTAGGGTTCAGTAGGCCTTGCTGATGTGTACCCTTTTGGTGGCAAAGGAGTAGCACCTGTGATATTTAGTGAGTTAAAATAATGATTCTATCCACATTTAGTAGCTGCCTCTTTGGTAGAAGCCAGTTGTCCCCTTAGCTGTTGGCATTTAACAAATGATGAAATTCCAAACACTAAACAGTAAGATGGCACCACAAAAACAAATAAAAAGTTAGTAAATAGCTGGGTGCATTAATAAGGACCTACATTAAAGGTAATGTATTTATATGATGAATGTGCATGCACCATGGCCCCGGCCCTAGAGTGGATTATAGGCCAGAGAAACATCTCACACAAATTGCAATTGCAGAGAAAGAGAGCATGGGAGGGATGAGTCCATTTAGAAGCACAGAGTATTACAGGGATGAGGCCACCATAAATCATAGTAACAACGGCCTGTCCTAAACTGAACCATTAACCATAGATACTGTAAGGTGCTTCTCTCCAGGTCTCTATGAGGATAATATGCCTGCTGGCCCTAAACAAGTAGTTTTAGACTATTTTTGACATCACGTGAGGTCACAAACATGTAAGAATAAGCCTTTCAGCCACAGTTTCAGGAAAAACTAATATCCATCCAGGTCACTTGCCACTGTCCCCAAATGTCACCCATACGGGCTCTTGGAATAGTGTAATACCCATCTGCAATGAGGCCAACAAGGCCAAACTCTTGGATGAGGTGAACAAGAACCCTTGTAAGGTGCAAAAATATATTCTTCAGATGAATACATTGATTCCAACAATGTGGTTGAATAGAAACCCAGGTAAACCTATATGGATCACTATTTTACTCATTTTCTGAGCATGAGCGACATTGATTAAGCGTAAGGGCTACTGTGGTGACCCTACTCATTGAAACCATTGGTGCACAACCAATGGACTACAGTCAGTGCAAGGCCCTATCTATGCCAACCGTTATATCACTGGCTAGGGCCAACCCCATGTAACCCCAATTAAGTGCAGCTTGAGGCATGTTCCTGCATACTTAGCATGGGCATTGGTATCCCAAAATACACCAACATGTAATTAAGCATCGTACTAGAACAGTGAGTATAGAGTCTTGGGATTTGCAAGAGAACACACATCAATTTCTCCTGCAATTACTCTGGAAATCTGCAGGGAAAATATGCTGCACTCTTGCCTGGTACAAAACATGGAGATTACAGGACCATGCAATCTGAAGGACACTCAACCTCTCTGACCACCCCTACATAAGTGTACTTCCCTTCTCCCTAATTTGGGGTTGTAATCAGGTCCAGCCATGGGAGAGTGTTCGGACTAGGTGGGGAAGCAAGCCTGGGTAGACAGGGCCCTTGAAGGCCAAGGCCCACTGGATTTCTTCTCCCCGTAGTCTACTGTCCAAGTCCAACAAGGACTCTTATCTAGCTAAGGCATGAGCATTTTAGAAGCTGAAGCAGTATCGCATCAATCTACAGCGTGAATAAGGCCAGGTTTGGGCAAAAATCCTGATATGACAAATTCAGGACAATTAGATGATCCATTATAATTATGAACTTTTAAGTGCTGCCCGGGTACGTTGCATGTGGAGTAACTCGTCTGACAGCATTTAAAGTAGGATAATTGAAAAATTAAGGCTGTAAATGGGTGTGGCTTAGCCAAGATAGAAAGTACAAATGAGTCTGGAGAAAGCAATGTAACAAGGATCTAATTATACATTAATAATTATATGTTAATATTACTGTTAGGTTCTACCCGTGGTGCATTCTCTAAGAAATCTCCTTTTGTTTGCAGGACTGATATGCCCCCACATTTGGAGACAGTATGTTGTTTGGAAAAAGACTTGGCTTCTTCGGATGTACTGTTGGCATAGCATGCCTTTTTTTCTCCTTCAACGTTTTGTGGCCAATGAAATTTTGGTCAAAAATTAGCTGGAGAAGGATTGAGTCTTGCAGCGGCAAGTTGCCCCGAGATACAATCATGCCACTGAAGGGCACCAAAGCCTTTATCATTGCCCCATACTATGACAACCGAGAGAAGAACATTATACGTATCTTGGGAATTGTTCACCATACAGACGTGAAGGAACTTTACTGCTACTTTTGTTGTACTTTCGATAACATTCTGTACACAGTCCGGGCAGAAATAAATATCCATTCAGACCGGTTCGGCTTCCCCTATGGTTTAGCTGATATCATCTGTTCTGAACCTCCAGACTGCACGCCGACGCATGTCTCGGTTCACCAGTCTCCATCTGAAGAACCCGACAGTCTTACCACGTTCAAAATTCGAAATAGAGCGCAAGGCAGACTTACAGCCAACTTTACCGTCTGTATCTCCGCCATGTTTGGGAATTACAGCAACGTCCTGCAGTTCATCCAGACCATTGAAATGTATAAGATACTGGGCGCCCAAAAAGTCATGGTCTACCTTAACAACTGTAGCCGACAGATGGAGGAGGTCCTTCAGTACTACAGTAAGGAAGGGACGGTGGAGGTGATCCCCTGGCAGATACAGAGATATCTGAAACTATCGCAAAGCTGGAAATATCCCAACGATGACACCGAGATTGGTTATTATGGGCAGATATCAGCACTAAATGACTGTATATACAGGAACATGTACTCCAGCAAGTTTGTTGTACTCAATGACCAGGATGAAATCATTCTGCCCTTCAAGCACAGGACATGGGGCAACATGATGGAAACTCTTCAACAGGAGAACCCCAAATATGGAATTTTTCTCTTTGAAAACCACATTTACCCCCAAACTGTAATATCCAATGGACATTTTCCCAACATATCCACATGGAACAGGGTCCCGGGGTTTAACATACTGCAGTTTATACACCGGGAACCAGAAAGTTTTTATTACAATGCCCGAAAAATGATAGTGGACCCAAGGGCAGTGATCCAAACGTCTGTTCACTCAACCCTGAAACAGTACAAATACTCTAAGTATGTCCCTCTAGAAACTGCCCTGGTTTATCACTGTAGAGGCCCCCTGCAGCCTAAATTACCCAGGACATCTTTAATTGAAGATAAAACTATATGGAAGTATAATGATTCCTTAATTAGGAATGTTAACAAGATGCTAAAAAAGTTTAAATTGACAAGATGATGGATTATTTCATAAGGAGTGTATGAACGGTGTCTTGTTAATTATAATAATTAAAAGCTAGTTATAACACATTTCATGCTAGTCTAATATACGTAACCATGTTCTTTCAGGTAATTCCCAGTTGTATGTAAAGAAGCTACTTGATACTTAGTTAAACCAACCACCAAGTTGGTCCTTAATGAAAAAGAAATCTATCTCCAATAAACTTTAATTAAAAAATGTCTACCGTTTTTATATGAAACCTGACTGTATGCAGTGAAATTCTCCCTTCATTTACTGCTGTGGATAGGAATTGTCAGACGTTCCCTAACTTCAGGGAAACAATCATATTTATGAACAGCAGGGGAGCCCCTGCCTTACTTACCAGCCATGCAGAACTCAAGCAGCTTTGTTTTTTGATCATTTATGACGATCCCTAAGAAGCCCGGATCACACTGAGCATGTGCATGTAGTCTAGTCTTGCAAAGATGTATAACAAAGTTACAAGATGACAGCCCCCTGTGGCCAACTTTGAAAGCATAAATCATTTGTTTGATTAGGCTTGTGGTGCAGTAAGTTCATGTTTATATTTAGTATACAAAATACACCATTTCTAGCCTTATTCTAATTTAGACTTTCCTTGCCCTTTAAGAAAATTCATACTGAGATCTTCTTCTTGCATTGAGTTGCATTTTATGGTTGCTCATACGTTTGCATGGGGAACTCTCAAGGGTATAAGGAGAGACATCCCTAGGAAGACCTAAGGTGGGCAAATGCTTTTGGCTAAATGCTAAAAGAACAAAACATAGTCACCAGCTGATGGCACAAGCAGTAGAGCAACAATGATGGAAACCCTAAAAACAAATTAATATAAAACAAGTTGGGGCTGGGGTGGGCAAAAGAGGTGCATGGGTCAGACCCTAGGTACCTGCCTCTAACTTTTACACCTCTAATATTGTGAACTTGAAACAGTACGGCCACACAAAACCCACACAGAGACACATGGAGAACACACAAACTCCTTGCAGATGGTGCACTGGCTGGAATCAAACCTAGGACCCCAGCACACAAAGCAGTAATGCACCACCGTACTGACCATATTAGCCTATTTATTCTGACACTCCCAAAACAGAATGAAGGGTAAACAGGTTTCCTTCCCCTTCACATGCATTGTTTTGCCCAACTGTACATATAAGCAATACATCATTACAACACAGGTCCCACAATCCTTTGCCAGAAAATAAGATAGTGTCTATCAGAGCCTGCTAGAATCAGATCCAGCCCACATCAGGGGTAATTATCATGATCTTTTTTTCACCTTTTTTCACTTTTTTCTATTTTTAATTCTGCGTAACTACTGTTTTCCCTACATGCATGAGTGATATTTATATATTTATATATGCATCTATATATATTTATTTATGTCTCCTTTGAGGTGTTTTGAAAAATGATGATACATTTATTTTGAGATATTGAGACATTGAGATATTTATGCATTTATGCTTATATTTATATCTATATTTATATCCTTTTTGACGTGTACAAAATGGGACTCTTGTATCTTATTTGGAATTTGCATATTTTATTAGTAAGGTTTTATCTCTGTGGCATCTACAGGGGGCGCACTAGCTTCTGATGAAGTGACCTTTGAGTCACGAAACGCGTCAAGCTTGGTTCTCCTGCCTGCTTACTTTGGATGTGTTTTAGATGGAATCAATAAAGATGGTGTTTTAATCGAGACTGTTTCCCCACGCATTGTTCCTTGGAATGCCTGGCCAGCCACTAAGTTTCTTCCGTAATTATCATGATTGGGCAGTTATAAAACAACAGTGGCGGGAGAGGCAGGATTTGCTGTATAGTAAATAAACCAAACACAGTCAGGTATCACCGTAGCAAGAAACAGGATAATGGATCACATCTGACACCTTGTGGCGACTACATTAGCATAGACACAATAATTTACTAGTTGCCCTTTAATACAGAATTTAGGGGAATGACGTATTTAAACTTACCTTCCATGTGATTGCTCCAAATGTCCCCACTCCAGACTTCTTTCATTGTATCGCTGTCCTAAAATAAACATAAAAACAGTAAATATTAACCCCAAATATCAACCCACCGACAGAAAACGAATTCCCATTTAGTTACATCTATACAAGGGTTAATCCGCTGATGGCCCATGAGCTGGCTGACCTTGTGTATGGGCAGCTGAAAATGTCTAACCAGCCCAACACCTGGAGCTTCAGGCAAGGTAGGTGTGTTCCACAACTTGCTGTGGAAAGGTAATATGGTAACGTTGATCTAGGATTATGCAAGGGGTCCCAGTATAAAATTATAGGAGAAAGGGGGCAACTCTATCTGATGTGCCTTGCTTTGCTGTGGGTATGGGGAGGCTGGAGATTGGGGTGAGTCCCTGAGCAAAGTTGGCCACACACCGCAAGATATAATCGTTTGACTAGGTTGGTCTGAGCATGATTTGGCCACCCACATGACTGACCCAGTCAACAATAAGATCATATGGAGAAGCCTACAGATTTGCTGCAGGAGGACTGCACATGCCAATGTAACCAAAGTGGTCCTCATCAGATCAAACCTGCTCAATATTTATTGGTTAGACCAGCCTGTTTGTCGGCACCATGTATGTGCCAATAAGCAGCTTTTATCAGTCTGTGGTTGGCCACGGTTAGAGTTGAAAGTGCCGACTGACTCCACTTACAGATATATCAAACTCCCTGCGGAAATCAAAAGGCAAACCTGCTGTGGCTGCCTATAAGCACACGGTTGTGGGCTGTACAAAGCAAGACACGATGGTGGTATTTGTTGGGGGGCAGTGGCAGAACAAGGAGTTCATAGGTTCCCTTTGTTGCTTCCTGAATCCAAGTCATTATCAAGTCAAGATAAATATATAAATAGGGATTCACCCAATCCATTATGTATTTGCCCAAATTCTAAATCCTGCATAAAAGATTAGTCCAAAACCTAGATTTAAACCCTCATCTGCACATTCAGATCTAAGAACAACCAACCAAATTCCATGATATATAAACACAACTGGACGTCCCAATCTTCCGACCTGCCACTAACCATTCAGAGAAAATAAAGCAGTAAAAGAACAAATCAGCCAATGTTCTGGCCAATGGTAGGAAAGTTATGACAGATAGAAGCGACAGTCATTCATTGATAATGTGGCAGAGGGAGAACGTCAACCTGGACTAGGGGTAGAGAGAAGACCCTTTAACAGGTACCTGCTCTGGGCCCCACATTGTTGCATCTTAGGCAGGTGCCTCTTCGGCCCACCCTTAGTTCTGGCCCTGCAACTGATTGCCATGGTACCAGCGATGCACAATATGTTGGCGCTATATAAATACATGTTAATAATGGTACGAAAATGTTCGGACAATCGAGACACGGTCCAAAAATCATATACAATTTCGATATGTTCAACTTTATCTTTGCGTCTATGGCACCTATGGGTGGCTGGGGTGACCTATGAAGCAGTAGGATTTGGGCAGTTGGGGTAAAAATATACAGACCAATCTCTAACGGACATTGAGACCGAGCCCCTCCCCATTTCACTTTAATGCATTAAATGATAACCTTTCTTAATTAAAATGGACAGTGCTCGAGGTTATACAACCAATGCCCAGAGGAGGTGATATAAAGAAATTTCGGCTTCAAAGAGAAGCATTTTGGATAAAAAAGTTAGACACACTACAACCAAAAGGTAAATGATAGTTGGAGTGTTCAATGCTTTCTGGGTTGACTCTACTGAGATATTAATTTATGTATCTTTTCCTTTTCAGATAAAGTTATAGTTGTGCCCTAATATACGAGCAAGTTTTCTCTTGAAAAAACCCAGCTAATATCATTCATGATAAGGGTAAGATAATGGGCACCTTGTTTTCCTTCCTAATGTTTAATTGTATACTTGTAATATCATGATACATGGTAGGCCCGTGTTAGAGTCCTGCAGCGGGTCGGGTACCCGCGGGTTACCCGCAAAATCCCGCGGTAC
>CM044446.1:2418844-2439294 GCA_024363595.1 Xenopus borealis
ATTCAGCAGGAACAGTCCCTAAGTTTGCTCATAGTCTGTACAGAGAGATCCCATAAACCCCTAAAGACTGCTTATAACCTGTACAGAGGCTATGAAATCAGTGGCCCCTAAAGATGTCCTTATTTCTTTAAGGTCCCACTGTGTCCAAGATGTCCCACTTTGGAACTATGAAAGAAAGTCACATTTCTGATAAAATTATGTTTTTCCCCCCCTCGGTAGGCTGAATGCGTTCATCCTGTTTCTCTGCGAGGCTCCATTTTGCTGCCAGTTTGTGGAGTTTGCAAACACGGTTTCTGAAAAGGCCGACAGGCTGAAATCCTGGCAGAAAGCAGCATTTTATTGTGGGTAAGTTATTGTGGGTAAGTTATAAGTTATTGTGGGTAAGTTATAAGTTATTGTGGGTAAGTTATTGTGGGTGGGTAAGTTCATTGTATACTTGGCTCTGGAGCTGTCAGTGAGTTGTTGTTAAAGGAAACCGTTTCATTGTTTGTTGTACTGACTGAGCTGGATCAGTTAATTTAGTTATTTGCCATGAAACCCCAATCTATTTGCCCAGGTCATGTAAGTGGCACCAGTCAGCTCCAAAACTTCCCAATATCAATGGTCTTTGATTGGCATATCACAATTGCATTAATCTCAGGGGGAAAGGAAAAGCATTGGGAGTTGCTGATAATCACCCAGCACAGGTTTAATCCCTACATTTAAAGGAGAACTAAACCTTAAAAATTAATGTGGCTAATAATGCCATATTTGATGTAGTGAACTTATAGCACCAGCAATAGCAGCAATGATCCAGGTCTTCTAACTTGTCACAGGGGGTCACCATCTTGGAAAGTGTCTGTGACACTCACATGCTCAGTGGGCTCTGAGCAGCTAAGAAGCTAAGCTTAGGGGTCGTCACTAATTATCCAGCAGAAAATTATCTTCCCTGGCTGTAATATAAGCTGATGCTACAGTCCTTTACATTTAATAGATATTTCACTAGATGGCGCTGTTACTTAACAGCTTAACCATTCCATTCCCTGCAGATAGAACTCTGGGTGATCCAACAGCCAGTGGCCGGACGTAAAACTGTCAGTTGGAGAAATGGGTGTAACACGTTTGTATTCCTCTCCCCCCACAGGATGGCGCTCCTCCCCATCTTTATCAGCTTCACGTTTACCACGTTGTTCGGCAATGCCATCACGTTCGCTTCGGGAGTGCTGTACGGCCTGTCCGCCTTGGGCAAGAAGTAAGACCCGTAGAGATACGCACTGTAATAGTTGAGGGTTTGGTATTACTAAGGGGTGTAACATATCCATATGCTCCTCCTCTGCCTTTAGTAAAGTCTATAGTCTATTCTTGCCATAGAGTAATAGGAGTAACCAATGGGGGCGCTTGCTGCCCACTCACCCCCATACCTAACAGGGCAACTGATCCCCAAAGGCACTGGGGCTCATTTATCACCACTGGGCAAATTACCCATAGCAACCAATCAGTGATTAGCTTTTTGAAGGCAGCTGCAAGAAGAACAATGAATGCAGCAATCTGATTTGTTGCCATGGGTACATTTAGCCAGTGTTGATAAATGACCCCCACTGTGGCCGAACTGTTATTATTATTATTATTAATAAAGGTGGGTGCGGTTTGCTTGTTCCTTCTCATGGTAACGGACAATGTGTGCGCTCTTTTGCAGGGGGGACGCCATCTCATACGCTAAACTCCAGAAACAGCAGCCCGACGAGGAGAAACCGATGGCCACATAATGGATTGGGACCCGAGCGGAGACAATAAACACTTTGTTTAGGTTTAACAAATTTCCCTTCTTTATGGATCTTTGCGGTGATATTCTGAAGAACTCCCTCCTGTGTGTGATGACTTTGGCCACAGCAGAAGGCTACCATGGAACACTTTTGGCTCAAAGGAATCCAGTTCGGCTAGAGCTTTCCATTTCCATCAGACAAGAAACGCTATTTCCAACTGGACCTCTCTGTGCAGTTTCTGACACGTAGCCGTAGCCTCTTGCAGTTGGTCAGAGTTCCAGCTTGAGGCAGGGGGTGCCGTTGTTATTGTAGCGCTAATCTGTGTGTTCAAGCTGAACCCCAAAGTCAACATTGCCTCCTGTTGGTTCCGCTAGATCTGATCATACTTTGGACTCAACCCTAAATGCCTGTACAAGTTAATGATTGTTTGGATTTCAGTTGGACTTGGAGCAAATCCCTATCAGTGCTGTCTATGATCAGTGCTGTTATATAGCAACACTGACATATGTGGCAGATTTATAAGTGAAAATTCGAATTTTTGAAGAAAAAAAAACCTCTCAAATTCGAATGATCCAAACTGGATTTGATTTTTAATTAGAAGTTCAAGATTTATCATACTCTGGCCCTTTAAGAGCTCAAATTCGACTATACTCCACCTTAAACCTGCCGAAATGATGTATAAGTCAATCGGAGAGGTCCGGGGTGTTTGCGGCCTTCCTGACGTTTCGGAGAAAAAAACTTGAATCAAGTTTTTTTTAATTCTCTTCGAGTTTTTCTAATTTGATTCAGTCGATTCGATTCGTCCCGGCTGAGAAAATTCGATTTTATTCATTTTTGATTGGTCGAATTTTGAGGGAGTTTTAAATGTGCCTCGTGAAGTATTGTCTCATTGAGGCGGCTCCCTGACCTCTAAAGTACACTGAGAGCGCAGCCAGCACAGCGAATCCCTTTCACCCGTTATAAAAAGTGACAGTTTCATGGGGAAATCATGATGCCTAACAAATACTGATTAGTTTCTTAGCTAATGAGCCAAATATTTGCTCAGGTTTGGCTTTTGGGAATTCCTTTTATAAAGATTCACTTTCTCTGAGTCTTATAGACAGATGCCCCATATTGGTGTGATGATCATGGGCTTGTGTATTGCCTGTAGAAGAATACGGTGCTGTGTTTTACATAACCGTAATGATCCAGAGTTGTTACTTGGACTTGTTAAGAGTGTCGGTGGCACTGCACATGCTCAGTACGCTTCGGGTTGCTGCTGAGAAGCTACACTTAGGGGTTGGGGGGAAATTAGCAGAAAATGAGGCTGTATCGGTCATAGAAGCTGATACTAGGGTCTGATTATTCATTTTGATGCAGACTGCAACGATTTATATGCTGTCCTGCAATGTGAATTCATGATCAGCACTATACTGTGAATTTTATACTGTTTATAAACTGTGTTTAGCTAAAACCCCAGAGAAGACGGGGAGCTACCAGGGGGAGATCTTTGTGGGGGCTTGGAAGCTCAAAACATAACATGTAGCATTTCTAGTCAAATATTTATTGTTTTACTTTTTCTCCCAACCAATGACATCTTTCCTATGACACTTTGGCTATGGCCGTACCTCAGAATCCATCAGCATTATATTCAGAATATATAACAATGAGCAGGCACTATGTTGGGATTTCTTCGTTGTACCCACTCATTGCTACATAATTTGTCCAATCAGCTCTCCTTGGCTGTAGGTTTGGGGCTGGCCACCCAAAACCCAACATTTCTACTACAGAGGGGTAGATTCATCAAAGAGTGAAGTTCCACCTCTAGAGGGAAATTCCACAGCTCTCAATTCATTTCTATGGGATTTTGCAAGGCGTATTCATCAATAGGTGAAGTGAAAGTTCACCCATTTTGATGAATCTACCCCTAAGTGTCTACTATCCAACATTCTTGGGGTCTTTGGATAGTTTTCTTTCTTTAATAGTTTTCTATTCTGTAGAAACGTTAGATTGTCTAGAAGGTTGTATGCCATTTAACATGTGGAATAGAGAATAATAACAGGGAGGTATTTGTACCTACAAAAAAAAAAGGAGCAAACCCAAGAGTGGGCCCTCGTATATTAAAGGTATCTGTGCTGTTGCTTTAAGAGAAACAGACTTCTGTTACAGATAAAGTCGTGTTGTTTACGTTGGAGGTCTGATATCACTCCAACTTTCAGTAAAGAGTGACTGAAGTTTATCAGAGCACAAGTCACATGACTGGGGGCAGCTGGGAAACTGGCAATATGTCTAGCCCCATGTCAGATTTCTAAGTTAAATATAAAAAAAAAAATCTGTTTGCTCTTTTGAGAAACAGATTCCAGTAAAAAAATTCTCCTGGAGCAGTGCTATTAAAGGAAAACTTTACCCCGAAAATGAATTTTTGAGAAACAGTTTATATCAAATCAAGTGACATATTAAAGAATCTTACCTACCTGGTATATATATTTAAGTAAATATTGCCCTTTTACATCTCTTGCCATGAACCACCATTTCCTGATGGTCTGTGTGCTGCCTCAGAGATCACCTGACCATAAATATTTCAATTCTAACTGTAACAGGAAGAAGTGTTGAAGCAAAAGACACACCTCTGTCTGTTAATTGGCTGGTGTGACCTAACTTTATAGTTTGTTTGGTATGTTTGTGTGCACCATTGGATCCTAGGATCCCAGGAGGCCGTCCTTATTTTTTAAAATGGCTATTTTCTATTTGTGATTACCCAATGGCACATGCTACTAAAAAAGTGTATTATTATGAAAATGGTTTATTTACATGAAGCAGGGTTTTACATATGAGTTGTTTTATGCAATATCTGTTTATAGAGACCTACATTGTTCGGGGGGTATAGTTTTCCTTTAACTGGTGCTTTTTGAAGAAAAAAAAACATGTTCCCATGACCATATCCCTTTAACAATTGTCTTTAATCCATTCGTGATGAATGCCATTAGGGATGATTCCCAGTGATCAAAGATGATATACTTAATGAATTATTAATGATACCAGGGGAAAGGGAACAAACAAATATCTTTATAAGATGATGTACCTCTTTTCTTCTTGAGGCGCCTGTGTGGTGCCGGCTCAGAATCACATGGATTAGACATTGGACTGGACTGGGTTTTTTTTGTTTTTTTTAATGCAAGTTCTGAAATTGCTGTGCTTTGTCCGTAAATTTGACTTTCTTAAGGTCAGCGATGTACTGAGAATTGTTCTGACTGGTGAATAAAAGGAACACAAATACCTCCTACAGCTTGTGTGTGTGTGCATGTGCCGGAGAGGACCGCCATCCATAGGGCTCCCGTACTACCTGCTACCAGAGCTATTAGTCATGTGATACACAGACTCTCCTCTGGGAGGTGGTGCTGCTTTGCAACTGTAGGGCTCAACATGTTATGTGCATTCTACAGATTTAACACAGGGTGTCGCTGTTCTTCATTAATGCACTTACTATATTAACAGCTGCTTTGATGTGCCCATAATTGCAGATAATTGGGCTCAATACCAACCATGGAAATTAGTGGTACAAACTGTGCCTTGCAGCGAAATAAAACTCCAGTTCAAAATGCGGAGCACAGAATATACGTAATGCCTGCCATAGGCTTCCTAGCATGCAAGCCACAATGAAAGGCAAGCTATGGGGGGTCATGTGTATACTTGCCACCTTCAGGTGCAGTGCTGGCCAATTCAGGCCGTGCTACACTTTGCATCAAGAGCGACTTCTTTCCTTCCAATTCTTTGACCTTGAGATTTTTCCTAGAGTTGTTGAGCTGAGTGTTGCAGTTCAACATAATCAGAAGCAATTGTCTAGCGGTCTCTATGTTATTGTCAGTTTGGATATTGATACACATCCTATTGTCAGGTGTTACTACTTGGCATTGGTAATCCACAGCGTCTTTTCCCTAGTTGTGCCCAGGGCAATGGATATGATAAGTTCCCAACCAATAAAATACAAGTTCCTTTTGTCCACAGAGCCATGCCCACTAGCGTTCAACACTTTCCCTTAAAGTCTTTGTCACATGGAAAGGGGTGACAATGGAAGCCCGTGTTGTGCCGTAAAGCATGAACATACTGTTGTACTGAAACAAGAGTGTGTAGATGCAAAAATAGTCTAAAGTCTGTAAAGAACGGGAGGTTTAACAGCAACCGGATTAGTGCATTGGAAATCCTCCAAGCTGTAATTCAGAATATGAAAGTTGCTCCTTTACAATGTAGAAAATAAAAAAAAATTACTTTATAAATGAACGGCGGCCTGTCCGGAAGTAGGACTCAATTTGCTCCAAGCTGCGTCCTTTGGTCTCGGGGACGAAGAAGTATGTGAAGAGTAGGGAACCAACACAGACAGCGGTGAAAAAGAAGAATGGGGTCTCTAGGGACAAGGCATTCTGGGGATAATGAGAGAAAAGAATGAGAGGTTGTGTTTCTCCAACATTAGACGTGGAGATGGTTCTCCTTGGTTCCTACAGATGCCTCTCCATCTAGTTGTAGTTGTACTCAAGCAATCTCTGGGACAACAATCTAAGGCCTACACAGTAGTCTTGACCTGGTCTGTCCAGGGCTCATCAGCCCTACTTCCCCCTGTCCCAACCCTTTGACAAAGGCTGAAAGTCTTGCTGCTATCATTTATAAAGCTCTAATGTTGGAGATGGACAGGACTGGACTAGGGTTTCAAAATAGATTCTGGCATTTCAGCTACACAGAGGCCCACACAGCCTCCACCAGCCTAATGACATATATAGCATATACAGTTGTGCTCATAAGTTTCCATCCCCTGGCAGGATTTATGATTTCTTAAGCATTTTTCAGAGAATATGAATGATAAGACAAAAGCTTTTCTTTCACTCATGGTTAGTGATTGGCTGAAGCCATTTATTGTCACACAACTGTGTTTACTCTTTTTAAATCAGAATCACTACACAAACTACCCAAATGACCCTGATCAAAAATGTGCATACCCCAGTTCTTAATACCGTGTATTGCCCCCTTTAACATCAATGACAGCTTGAAGTGTTTTGTGGTAGTTGTGGATGAGGCTCTTTATCTTCTCACACTTGGGTAAAGCTGCCCATCCTTCCTGGCAAAAAGCCTTCAGTTCCCTGGGTAAAATCGTGGGTGTCTGTCTTGTATGAACTGCACGTTGAGGTCTCCCCAGAGTCAATCAATGATATTGAGACTGTCAGGAGACTGGGCCACTCCAGAACCTTCACTTTATTTTGCTGTAGCCAATGACAGGTTGACTTGGCCTTGTGTTTTGTATCATTGTCATGTTGGAATGTCCAAGTATGTCCCATGCGCAGCTTCCAAGCTCATGAGTGCAAATTTTCCAGTATTTTTTGTATTTCACCTGAAGTTTTTTGTGGGCTTATCCTTGCATCCCAAACATTTTTTCTGGCAGTTGTGACTGAAATTTTAGTTGGTCTACCTGTAGTTTGGTTTCAACAGAACCCCTAATTTTCCACTTCCCTTTTGAACACTGCTGATTGGCATTATCAATTCCTTTTATATTTTCTTATATCCCTTTCCTGTTTTATAGAGTTCAACTACCTTTTCCTGCAGATCCTTTGACAATTCTTTTGCTTTTCCCATGCAGTGTCGGACTGGCCCACCAGAATACCAGGAAAACTCCCGGTGGGCCAAGGTGTCAGTGGGCCCTCATGCTGCCTATTTCATGGCCATTCCCTATTTCTATGAGAACAAAGAGGCTAAATTGATTGAGGAGATGAAGAATATTATTACTGAGAGTGGCCCCTGGTCTAAGGTTTTATGGTGGGCCCCTGGTGTCCCAGTCCAACACTGTCCCCTTGACTTAGAATCCAATAAAAAGCATGAGTGCAGCACTGGATAAAAGATACAAGGGTCTGTCAGGAGTCCAGAAAGTCATTGACCTTTTATACACACCCACTAATTACAAGCAAACAGATCACAGGTGAAGTTACCTTTAATAGCCATTCTAACCCTTTTGTGTCAAGTTGTGTGCATGTTATCAGGCCAAATCACCAGGGGATGGAAACTTTTGATCAGGGCCATTTGTGTAGTTTGTGTAGTGATTATGATTGCAAAAGAGTAAACACAGTTGTTTGACAATAAATGGCTTCAGCCGACCACTAACCATGAGTGAAAGTAAAGTTTTTGTGCTA
Source organism: Xenopus borealis (assembly GCA_024363595.1). Lineage (NCBI taxonomy): Eukaryota > Metazoa > Chordata > Amphibia > Anura > Pipidae > Xenopus > Xenopus borealis. The sequence goes on from CM044446.1 coordinate 2,426,736, forward strand.
TCATTCATATTCTCTGAAAAATGGTTAAGAAATCATAAATCCTGCCAGGGGGTGGAAACTTATGAGCACAAGTGTAACAGCAGCTTCTCTGCCATTTGCCAGAATCTACAGTCATGTCTGGGTTAGAGGTGGGCCGGTAGGTGTTGGCACAGGTCCAGCTTTTGACCCATGCACAACTATCTAGAGAGGACCACACTATCCAACGTGATTTTCTAATCTGACCAATAACCCAATATCCAGACAATTTGTAACCAGATATCAGTTGGGCAGGCTTTTAGGAAGGCTCCATATATAAGCTTCTCAACAGGCCATGGAACTCACTATGATACGCTAGTTACACTCCAATGGAAAGGCACCCGTATACCAATTACAAAGAATTTCAGGCTCAACTTACCACAACGGGGATAAAGGCTTCGGTGAGGATGAATCCAGTTAGCCAACTGATCAAAACACAGAGACCAGATGCTACTCCTCGGGATTTTAGGGGTAATATCTCTGACATGAGCAGCCAGGTGATTGGTCCCCAACCAAAGGCATATCCTGTAGAACAGAGAGTGTAACCAGTGAATATAATGAGTTACAGTGGGCTAGAATATTAGGCCCTAACACAACTAATGAATAATTAGCTTTATTAAAGGGGTGGTTCACCTTCAAGTTAACTTTTAGTATATTGTAGAAGGGCTAATTCTAAGAAACTTTTCAATTGGTCTTCATTATTTATTTTTCATACTTTTTTAATGATTTGCAATTTTCTTCTGTTTCTTTGCAGCTTTCAAATGGGGGTCACTGACACCATCTAAAAACAAATGCTCTGTAAGGCTACAAATGTATTGTTATTGTTACTTTTTATTACTTATCATTCTATTCAGTCCCTCTCCTATTCATATTCCAGTCTCTTATTCAAATCAATGCAGGGTTGCTAGGGGAATTTGTACCCTAGAAACCAAATTGCTGACACTGCAACCTAGAGAGCTGCTGAATAAAAAGCTAAATGTCTATAAAATCACAAACAATAAAAAATGAAAACCAATTGTAAATTGTCTCAGAATATCACCCTCTACATTATACTAAAAGTTAACTCAAAGGTGAACAACCCCTTTAAGCCAATGGCAGGTAGTGAAAGAAAACATTTGCTCGGTTGCCATGGTTTACTGACCAGGTGCAGATTTGCCCAGTGTTAGAGATGCACTAAAACCACTATATTGGATTCGGCCGAACCCCCGAATCTGTTGCAAAAGATTCGGACGAATACCAAACCGAATCCGAACCCTAACTTGCATATGCAAATTAGCGAGGGTAAAATGGAGCCGCGCAGGAAAATTTTTTCACTTCCTTGTTTTGTGACGAAAAGTCACATGATTTTCCTAGATTCGGTGCATCCCTAAACCGAACCCTATGATCTGGTGTTTCTTTGCCTACCTAATATATACAGCATGATGCAAATGAGGGGAATCAGTTGTATATAGTTTATTGGCTCCGAGGGGTCGGCAGAACTGTTTATACTCGTAGTCAGGTTGGTAGAATTATGATTCGTGTCCACAGTGAAATGTATGTACAACCCCATGGATAGGGAGGAGACAAACATCAAGGTACCTGCAAAAGAGGATTATCATTAGTATTACAACATCCCAACAACACAATATGCATAGCTTTGTAAAGATGCACTAGTGTTTTACAATAAAATCCTCTTTATTTGTAAACCCAAAAAAAACAGGCAGCACCTGGGGAAAAGTGAAGCTAACATGAAAAAGTTAAATAAAACAATAATTTATTTAAAGAAAAGACGCACCATTTTTTTTTGGAATCTCTATTAATGTATAGCAGATACTGAACATAGGTGTATCTTCCTAGATGTTATATCCCCGGAAACGGAATGCTACTTCCAGCTGTAATTATAATTGTACGGTAGGTGTCAGATACTTACTTGATGTAAAGAGGAGAATTTTCCTTCCAGCTTTGTCCATAACAGAGGCTGAGATGATGACGGAGAACAATCGCACAACACCCACTAGGGCCGCGTCATAGCCACCTCTCTAATAGGAAGCGGGGGAAAATTAGTTTTGGGGTAAACAAGAGTCCACATTGTAACAATTGAAGTACAGAGTCTACAGGAGTTGGCCATTCTGTAATTCAGAGCTTTCTGGATAACATGATTACATATAACAGAATCCCATACCTGTACTACCAAGAAAGATCAGTCATAAAAGATTCCATGCGGGCAGCCACTCAAAGCTGAAAAAAGAGAAAAGGCACAGGATACACAGAAGATAACAGATAAGCTCTGTAGTATACACTGGGATTCTTCAAAACTTATCTGTTATCTGCTGTATATCATGTGTTTGAATGGCTGCCCCCATGGCTACGCAGCAGCTTGTTTAGATCAACTATAGTAGTACTTATCTGTTATCTACTGTGTATCATGTGTTTGAATGGCTGCCCCCATGGCTACGCAGCAGCTTGTTTAGATCAACTATAGTAGTACTTATCTGTTATCTACTGTGTATCCTGTGCTTGAATGGCTGCCCCCATGGCTACACAGCAGCTTGTTTATATAAACTATAGTAGTACTTATCTGTTATCTACTGTGTATCCTGTGCTTGAATGGCTGCCCCCGTGGCTACACAGCAGCTTGTTTATATAAACTATAGTAGTACTTATCTGTTATCTACTGTGTATCCTGTGTTTGAATGGCTGCCCCCATGGCTACGCAGCAGCTTGTTTAGATCAACTCAATCAATCAATGCAGGGCGACACTATGTTATATTGTAAAACACATTCATTTATTGTTGTTACTGTTCCTTTAAGAAGGAAGAAACCATTTTTTTGTACAAGCAAATGTTTGTCTAGCTGTAGTTAACCGTACACCCATAATTATTTGTCAGTGTAAGAGTTAAAATCAGAGCACAATGCTTTCACAATGGGAAAACCTAAATTGCACAATAGTAATCAAAGGGGAAGCAATATGACTTTTTGTGAATCAGCAAGTGTGGTGACAGAGGGGAGTTCACCAGATGAGGATATCTGTAGCATTATGTCCTTAAATATATAACTATATATATATTTATATTTATCTCACCATAGCTAGATGGGACACCACTACAGACACTAGTAAAGCTTTTAGCGATGGCCCTTTTAAGAGTCAGAGAAATAAAAGCAAAGCAAAAGCTTTCCACTTACTAGTATGACTTTAGTCTTATTAAAGATGGTCTCTAGGTAAATCAAGATGGGGCTGACACCGGACATCTGCTGAAGAAACCTCATGGCCACAGCAATAAGGATAGGCTTGTAGTAATATGGCTCGGAAAGTTCCAGCCATGTAAGAGTGGAACTCTAGGCAAGAGAAACAGCGTAGTCAGTTGAGAGCCATCTTGAACCCAAACATCTCTGTTCCAAGTCCCACTCTCTCTCTTTCATAATAATAGATCACACAGAGCTCACTTTACCTTCTTTAAAATATTGCTTTTAATCCTTTCGTATTCTCCTTGATAATCTGTGTTGGCCCCCCGAAGCCAGGCCAGAGCCTTCAGAGCCTTTTCATCTTTGCCCTTGGATATAAGAAAGCGCGGGGAGTCGGGCATGAAGCACAGGAGAAGAAGCATGGTGACTACAGGTACTTCTCCAATAACTGCAAGCCAGCGCCATGGAAGGAGAAGCCCTATCCAAAATGGGAATGAATAACATATGAGGAAGGGCAGCACAATAGTATTGGATTATTAAGCACACTACTATGGAACTATTAAAATTACCTAAAGCATAAAGTACAAGCGAGCCACAAACTGCCATGATCTGGGGACAAGCACCCAAACCTCCTCTAACTCCAGAATGGGAAATTTCTGAAATGTATACCTGGATATACAAAATATACATATTAATGGAGAATGTCTTCTATAAAATTCTTATATAAGTATAGAAATATGGTGTGGAGTCTGTCTTTTTTCATAAAGACAATGCTTGGTTATCCAAGGAACACCACAGGACTCACCGGTATAGAAGAAGACGTCAGACCACCTGCAAAACCTGTAAGGATCCGTCCGAGCAGTAACATGGAGATGTGCTGAGCGCTGCCCATAAGGAGGAAACCCAACGATGAGGGAACAGCTGAGAACATTATGCTCAGTTTACGTCCAAGACGGTCATTGAGAACCATGGAGCTAATGCCCCCTGCACATGCACCCAGAGCAAACACTGCCTGAAAGGGGACATAGAGAGGGTGAATTTGGAGGCGCAAGACCACGTATTGGAAAAAGCTATTTTACAATGGGCAGGATAGTTTAAATCAATGTCAGACCAGGTAAGAACCCATCACTATTAATTCCATTCCATGTTTAAATGGTCCAGTTACCCAATCTAATAAAATATATGCTATAAATCAAACATCATATCCAACATATCTCTGATCTATTACATAGTCCTTTAAAAAGCTGAATAGTTTCAAGGATCAATGGGACATTAGAAAAACAAACTTAGAAATGTTGATCATTTACCCCAAACCATGATATCTCTTCAGGACTAATGTGCAATCCCTGGTCATCTTTCTCTAACGCCGGAATCACAGGAGAAGTGTAAACCAATGCGTAGCCAAATGTGAAGTTTCCCAGGACAGCAGAAAATGCAGCCAGGAACATCTTCTTGTTCTTTAGTGTCCTGCAGGAGAGGAGAGCATGAGGGTTTTTCTGTGGCCTCTCAGTTTTCTCTCTCATTTTTCACAATGACAGAACTTAGAGACAGAGGAAAGGAACAAAATCAAGTCCTTTCAACTAAAGTCAAGTCCTTTCAACCAGTCAAGTCCTTTCTACCAAAGTCAAGTCCTTTCAACTAAAGTCAAGTCCTTTCTACCAGTCAAGTCCTTTCTACCAAAGTCAAGTCCTTTCTACCAAAGTCAAGTCCTTTCTACCAAAGTCAAGTCCTTTCTACCAAAGTCAAGTCCTTTCTACTAGTCAAGGTTTTTTCTACCAAAGTCAAGTCCTTTCTACCAAAGTCAAGTCTTTTTTACCAAAGTCAAGTCTTTTTTTAACCAAAGTCAAGTCCATTCTACCAGTCAAGTCTTTTCTACCAAAGTCAAATCCTACCTAGCACCATAAAATGCATGTTTTGCAGATTTAAATGTATTCTACAGCCCAAAATGATTTTCTGCAAGCCTTCTAGCAGCAATGACCATGCTCTGTTATAAATGTTGGTCCGAGTGATATCTCGGCAATGACCTTTACTTTGCAGCTATAGCACATATTTGGTGCTTTCCCAAAACTCACCTTACATACTTCTTCTCTTCCTCCCGCAAGGCCTTCCCCACTGTCTGATAGTGAGATTTAGGGGCATCACTCAGAAGTGGTTTCTGTGAGTCAGCCATTAGAATAAAGTTCTAAATAAAATATTTAAACCTGGCCTAGTACTATCATGTTAAGCTAGCATCTTTACTGAAGAGAGAAGCTGCTGCCTGTGCTGTACTGTCTATGTGGGCAGTGTCAGAAATACTTCTCTGTATGACGTCCCCAACAATCTCTCTTGTTCTGCTTCCAGCTGTAATTTCCCACCACGAGGGAAATACACACAAGTATTAGGCAACAGGGCACACCTCCAGGGGATTTCACCACAGCACACGGACAACCCTCTGTGACTAAAGAGAAAAATCCCTATCTATATATATATATATTTTTTAATATACGTATATAAGGTAGGTGCAGATCTTACAACAGCTCATGCCCTGTTTGGCCAGGCACCCATTTTCTTGTGCATGTGCCTTCCTGTGATCAACACCTGGGACTGGGAGCCAAGGGAATAAGGGGTCAGCAGATAGGGGAGCATTAGATTCAGTTTGGATGGGGGAAGAGGGCCCTTTATGGGGGCAGTTTGTTCTCATGAAATGAGAAAAGCTCAGGTTAATTAGTCTAATAGTTCAGTCCTTCCTGGGACCTTTCCCTTAAATGAAACATCATGATCCGTTATTAAAAAGGGGAGTGGCTTTTATTAATTATATAGACAGGTGCCAAAGAAGATCATTTTGGCTGGTGGGAGTAGGTTTCACTGCTGCACAGAATTGTTTTGCATTTCCAGCACTTGCACCAACTTCCAAAACCGGGGGGCAGAATTCTGGGGGTCACTGTCCCCCCATACCGACATGGTTGAGCATAGATATGGAATCTATCATTTGGATTGCTTGTGACCAGAGGTTTTCTGTGTTCTTTCCATAGTTCGGATCACCATAACATTCTACTATTACTGTACACAGTGTCGGACTGGCCCACCAGAATACCAGGAAAACTCCCGGGGGGCCAAGGTGTCAGTGGGCCCTCCTGCTGCTAAACTTTTGGCCTATTTCATGGTCATTCCCTATTTCTACAAAGAGGCTAAATAGATGGAATAATTGATTATAGTATGTAAAGAAAACAAACTATGAGAATAGAGGTTGATTGAGGAGATGAAGACTATAAGTACTGAGAGTGGCCCCTGGTCTAAGGTTTTTGGGTGGGCCCCTGGTGTCCCAGTCCGACACTGACTCTATATACTACTAATCTCATGGCACATGGGGTATATTCTACACAGTAGTTTTAATGGAAACAGCTGAGAAATGCTGGAGGAGAATACTGTATGTCCCACTGATCAGAAGCCTAACGAAAACATATACACATTGAAAAAAACAAAAGAATGTTTTGACAAAGGTCCACAAATGTAAATGGTAATTTAAAATAGATAAAAAAAAGAAGCTGGTGCTTCCGTGAGCTCTGTATTAGTCATGGACACGTCGTGCAGGGAGAAGAAAAGGGGGAACCCCAGCTACTTACTCTGTACCAGGGATCAGGAACCTTGGCTCTCCAGCTGTTAAGGAACTACAAGTCACACAATGCATTTGCCTTTATGAATCATGACAGACTCCTTCATTGCATTCTGGGACTTGTAGATCCTTAACTGCTGGAGAGCCAAGGTTCCTGATCCCTGCGTCTGTACGGATCTGAAAATGCATTAGTAGAGTGATCTCTAGCACAATATCATTTTAAATGAGCCATAGATCATCCTGAAACCCTTTGTAACGGAGAATTTATATAGAAGCTTGAATCATGCTTCTTTTTTAAAGTCTATACTGCAATGAAAATTGCTAGTCGGTTTATATATTGGGGGAGGAGCAGGACTGGACTGAGAATCAAAATAGGCCCTGGCATTTCAGTTACACAGAGGCCCAATCAGCCCACATAGAGTTCCAAACAGTCCCCACCAGCCCACTAAATACTGACTTTCTATGGGACCTTATAGCAGCCCCTCTGGCATTTGCCCTAACCCACAGATTGCCAGTCCGGGCCTGTCCCTCAAGGTTCTCCAGACTGCCACTGATCTGAACGTTCTGCAATGGGGTCAAACCTTTTTGTGTGAGATTAAGAGAACCCTGGAAGGTCACAAAGGAGGCGCTGTAACATATAATATTGATATATAAACAGTTATTAGAAGCATGGCATAACTAGTGTTTATGCTGGAAACAGTGGGTTCCCCAATAGTAAATGGACTGTCCCATCCCCCACAATATAAGGTGCTGCAAGTGAACCATGGCAGAGATTGGGGGTGAGCTCCCTCACCCCTGGGAACTCCCTCCCTGGGAACTGACTGGTCGTAGCTTCCATCATAACCAAGGACTGCTTTCGTTCTCTCTCACCCTACTGAATGTGTTAGTAAGGGGCAGGGCTGATCTTTTTAAATCACAGTGCAATATGTTGCTTCTATATAAATAAAGGATAATATAAATACAGACTGCCAGCTGTTTGCTTTAGAGCTGTGGTATAAACCTGTTAATTATTCTTTAATAACACTGGTCACAAAAGTAGATGCTCACCAAACAGAAAGTGGTGCCTGGGTGTCCCAAGGCCTCCAGACCCCAAAAATAGATTGAGATGGTTCTGATTGAGATAGGTTAATAGTCTATGAAAAAGTGCATTAAAACATTACAGGGGTGGTTCACCTTCAAGTTAACTTTTGGTATATTGTAGAAGGGCCAATTCTAAGAAACTTTTCAATTGGTCTTCATTATTTATTTTTCATAGTTTTTTAATGATTTGCAATTTTCTTCTGTTTCTTTGCAGCTTTCAAATGGGGGTCACTGACCCCATCTAAAAACAAATGCTCTGTAAGGCTACACATGTATTGTTATTGTTACTTTTTATTACTTATCATTCTATTCAGTCCCTCTCCTATTCATATTCCAGTCTCTTATTCAAATCAATGCAGGGTTGCTAGGGTATTTTGTACCCTAGAAACCAAATTGCTGACACTGCAAACTAGAGAGCTGCTGAATAAAAAGCTAAATATCTATAAAATCACAAACAATAAAAAATGAAAACCAATTGCAAATTGTCTCAGAATATCCCTCTCTACATTATACTAAAAGTTAACTCAAAGGTGAACAACCCCTTTAAGGCTGCATATGCCTCGACACATATCAATAAGTGATACTGCCAGTTCACGGCTCAGTCTACTCCTTTATTTCATCCACATTGCTCAAGTTTTCCTTTAGTAGCCTCATGTTGTCCTTGCCGAACAGTCTCCCACAAGGGCGACGCAGAAAGGAGAAGTTGGGCTGTTAAACTGTACAGCCAATGTGTAATATTCCTAGAAATTGAAGACATAAGCAGAGGCCACAAATATGATCATAATAACAGAGTTATGGTTACTGGTGGGCAAAAAGATTTTATGGCATGATTATTTTCCCGATATTAAAGGGCAAGGAAAGGCAAAGAAATAAAATCCCATTTTTACTTTCTTTAATGAAAAAGAAATCTATCTCCAATATACTTTAATTAAAAAATATGTACTGTTTTTATAAGAAACTTGACTGTATGCAGTGAAATTCTCCCTTCATTTATTGCTGTGGATAGGAATTTGCAGACAGTCCCTAACTTCTAGCAGGGAAACAATCATACTTATGAACAGCAGGGGGAGCCCCCGCCTTACTCACCAGCCATGCAGAACTCAAGCAGCTTTGTTTTTTGATCATTTATGACGATCCCTAAGAAGCCCAGATCACACTGAGCATGTGCACAGTCTTGGTCTTGCAAAGATGTATAACAAAGTTACAAGATGACAGCCCCCTGTGGCCAACTTTGAAAGCATAAATCATTTGTTTGATTAGGCTTGTGGTGCAGTAAGTTCATGTTTATGTTTAGTATACAAAATACACCATTTCTACCCTTATTCTAATTTACACTTTCCTTGCCCTTTAAACCCCCTCCCAATGATGCCAATGGTTCAGCATTCCAATTCTTTGACTATGTTGTTGGATAGGGTGCTGATCCCAGCTGCTACTGACCACCTTATTTGTATGTGAGGCCACGTGCAAAATCTGTTCCTAAAGCTGGCCTTACAGTTTGACAAACAAGCAGATCTAGACCCAATTTATCCACACACACACACATATATATATATATATATATATATATATATATATATATAGATATATATAGATATAGATATATGAATGCACCTTCCATCAACTCAGACACACAGGCTTTATCATGTAGAATTAAAATACAACAATAAACTGTCTCTAGTATTTTCAAATGCTCAACGAGCTGTACCAAAGAGGAAGGGCAATTGTTGTTGTTGCACAATGGAATTAACAGAAGCTGAGCAAGAATTATTGGAATGGAATCTGTAATCTCACATAAATAGCAAACTCCTTCCCTTTCTTCACTTCCGCTTATGGATGACACAACCCCGTTGGCTTCTCTATGTCACAAGTGGAAAGCCATAAAACTCAGACTCAGTAGTAGTTGTATCATATGTAGGTGGCAGCGGAGTAAAACTTCCTTGTTAGCCAAAGCCAAATTGTTTTCAGGGAAATAAGAGTAATTGTTTTGCTCTGTCTGTCCCCAAAGGGTAAAACCAAGTTAGATAATTCAAATGGTCACCAGGATCAGCTCAGGGTAAGTTTGCAACACAAAATGAATTTGTTGCATTAGTAAAAAGCAACAAACATCTAATTGGGGTAAAATCTATGAATGAGATGATAATCTAAAGGAGGGTGCTCAGAAGACAGAGGCCATGATTTGGTTGGCAAACACAGGGGTGGATCATACCAATATACCTGCCACAGAGGGCGGAGGTGGCCATGCCTGACTATTATTTTATTATTGGGAACAAACCGCCCCACAGAGGAGAGTGCTGGGAGTTTACAGGAGTTTTACTGGTGTCACAAGCTGTGATATCCCAGGATGCTGTGGTGCTTTGTGTAACCTGCGACAATCATTAGACAAAATTACACGGCAAGATGTAACCCAACAAGAATCTGCAAGGGTACGTTCATACACATGAGTCGAGTCTGTACCTCTCCCTTTTGCCCACCCCCAATAACACACACCACACCACTGGTTTGGAGAGAGATGGCCGCAGTTATTTATTCTATAATTAACAAGAATACTTTAACATGAAAATATTTCAACTTTTTCCAACCGTTTATATAAGAAACTCAAACAATATTATTCCCCCACCTGGGGGAAAAGAGGGGTAACTGTGTCCCAACTGCCAGGATTGATTCCTGCTCCATTACCAAGCCCTAAATCGGGCTGCATATCTCCCCATGAGGACCCAGGCCTGCCAAGCCACTTCTTAACTTCCCTTGGGGCTCCTTGCAAAGGTACCCCCCCCCCCACAACTGCGACTAACACCTATACCCAGGGAGGGAGGGTGGGATGCTGCGTCCTTCCTCCTCCACGTCCCGGCGCCGAATGACGGTAAGTGCAGCTCTTCCCTTTTGCGCACCGCCCACCAGCCAATCAGCAATCGGCCAACCAGGGGTGGGCGGGGATAGGTCCCCTCCTACGCCCCGCCAAGCCCCTGTTTCCCTATATGGGTCATTGGGCCCCATGAGAAAAGTGCAACACCACCAAAACTATCTGCTCTGAAATGGAATAGTCCTCACCCCCTGTGCAAGGGGCCATATCTGTACAACTTCCCCTTGGATGCATACAATGTAGCAATAATATCCTCTCTATGAGAGCTGTATGGGTTAGCAAAAGCTCCAGCAAACCACAATCACCCTCCCTCCCTGACTATAGGTGTGTTACTTATATATAACTCACCTGCTTAGTCTCTGTGGGTGTGTCACTAGCAACAAGTGTTAGAGTACTGCAACTTCACACGTCTCCTTTGCCGCCGCCCCCCACCCTCCCCAAAACATTTGTTGCTTCGAAAAGTTTCTCTTTAAATAAATTCCCTACTTTCGGCAGCAGATCTCACCAAGGACTCCTGGATGCAGAGATTACGATCTAGAGGGCGACTGTCACCAGTAAGTGTCATGGGCTGCATTTAGTTTGAGCTGAGTAAAAGGGTCGTGTATCCTTAAAGCTTTATTCTTTGTGGCTCTGTATATTATATATACATATAATTATATATATATATGTCCATCAATAGGTGTTTTGCTTTTGTTACAGGTAAAGCAATGTCACTGGCTGTGCTGTTGATTATTTAAGTACCATAAGTGATTATCTATCTATCTCTCAATCTAATCTCTCTATCTATCAATGGATACAGTAAGGTATATACCCATTAATGTGCATGGATACAGTTAGGTATATACCCATTAATGTGCATGGATACAGTAAGGTATATACCCATTAATGTGCATGGATACAGTAAGGTATATACCCATTAATGTGCATGGATAGCAGAAATGCAGATATGACTGATTAGTATTGCCCTAATATTGGCAGCAGGTAAGTCGGATCCAGGTGTAGGTGGTGTGAGGCTTCTGTGTGTGTGTGAAGGAACTTGTGCAGAACGAGGGGAAGAAATTTGGGTTGGTATAGAGCAAGCATGATGTGAACTCTCTCACTGCTAGCTCATTGGAAGTAGTTGTATAGTGCAGGGATAGATGGCCTGTAATCAGGGGCATAATTGCAGATTGCAGGGGGGGGCAAGGAGGTATAAGGGTCCCCATGATGCACTAATTAATGAGAAATTTCAAAATCTATTACATCTGGTATAAACAGGTCAACCTCTGGTTATGCTGGGGGCCCTAAAATGAATATGCTGGGGGCCCAGTAACATCTAGCTCCGCTACTGCCTGTAGATTTGCTGGGGGTTAGAGTTCTAGATCTCACAGGGTGCTGAAGGCTGTCTCTGACTGTCCATAGAACCCTTATGAACTAAGATTTCTCATTTCTCCACCTATTTATTAGGCCACGGTGTAGATGTGGGTGGATCTGGGGTATCACCTTTTGCATGCTACATTTTATTCTGCACCAATATTCCATCACATTCCCACAGTTTGAATGGCCAGATCTAGTTACAGCAATCATATAGCATTTGGGAAGGCGCTAGCCCTAGTGTGGTTAGTTAGTGACTAACAGACACAAGCTGCGGGGGCAATAAAGGCTTCTAGGAACTCAAATATACACATTTCCTCATTGTAACTGCAAGAGCCTAAACCTTCATCTACTGAGAATCCAGCAGAGCCCTCAGTGAAGCAAGGCCTGCCAACTACAACTCCCAGCATTCTCCATCATCTGCATAGGCCCTCCCCTTTAAAGGGCAAGGAAAGTCTAAATTAGAATAAGGGTAGAAATGGTGTATTTTGTATACT
>CM044446.1:2453029-2473202 GCA_024363595.1 Xenopus borealis
GTATGTACCCCTCACCTTCCCCTCTGTCTGGGCAGGGTCCATCTGTGGTTCCTCATTCTGCATGTACATACTCTGAGGTAAAAATGCACCAGAGAAATCACTTTATTAAATAAAATACTGTACCTATGCTAAATTTAGGTACATTCTGGTTTAGATATGGGTACATGGTATAGGACTGATAAAGCTGAGCTGATGAAATCTGCACCGGCCCAGGTGTCAGGTACTCCACCGCAGATCTACAGATTTTGTGAAAAGCACTCCATTCTGGGCAAGAAACAGCAGCAGTATATTGGCCCTCATTTGTAATCGGACTTTTATTAAAATAACCCTGCCATAATGCACAATGAGGCATCTGTTGTTTGCCATTGAGGAAAGAGACACAGTCCTCCATGTGAACACAAAACATACCAGTAACTTTCCCTGTTTTGGCACCAGTGTCCATTCAACAAGTGGCAAGCGGTGGCATTCCCACTGGGTATATCGGGTTGTGATATGGATTTTAGGTATGGTTGTACAGGTGTGAGAGGGGATGCTGGGAAAGGAATGTTACACACACTATTTCAGATCTCCTATGAATTTTGAATGACATACAGAATGCGGAAATTTTGTTTTTATTTCTCTACTGTTAAGTATTCAATATAGTTAATTTAACAGCAAAAATCCAATGTCTCTTTGAGGCTGGGACCCCCCCCGAGCAGCTAAGCTGTTAAAGGCTTAATGTATCGATCTGGAGCCTCTCACTCATGCAACAAAACAGCTGAGCCAGAGAAGCACAGATTAGATGCAGCAACAATGTCTGTCTGGCACTGCGACTGGGGAAAGACAGAAGCAGGGGCAGGTTTTTCTAATCAAATGAACTAGGAAAATCTCAATATTATAACTATGGATTTTTCTAGGTCAGCAGGTTGAAGATGCTGTTTAACCCCTTCCAAACTGTGGCTGCAAAGGATTTCTGAAATGATTTTGCCCATACTACTCCATAAACAATACACCTATAAAGGTGGGATGAACGCTAGAACACTAGGAACACTGCTGTACCTAATGTATTGCTGCTATGCTTTCCCTAACCCCCATATTGTTAACAAACCCCTGTAAATCTCTTCTTATCCACCACCTGACTACAATAGGGGCCACGTACTCTACTTCTCTCCCCCCCTTATGTCTGAATTGCTCATTTATTTTGTCTCTATGTCTCTCCATGTCAGGCTGGATTAGGTCTGGAAACAGAAGAGTGTGGTAGGCAACATTAGCAGGCACACATTTAGAGAACCCACGAGAATGGAAATGAATCATGGGGCTAAATAGTGCTTAAATTCTCCATTGCTTGGTAAATGGAAACCCAAAGAAAATAAAATGGGCAAGACTAAATAATTGGTTTTGCGTCACCTTTAACAAAGATCACACGATGAGCTTTGAGTATGTTGCTTCAGCCTATCGTTGCTTTAGGTTGCTGGAAAGTATGGTTTGTAACAATAGGAATTGGCTAGTTAATGCTGTCCTTGTCCCGTCAGCACCCACTCCCATAGTTGTAATCTGATCATTTGGTTTTAGGGCTGAATGATTGGTTTAACCTGATATTTCCCTGCCCTTGGTGGACATATCAGGAGAAAGTCAACCTCACCAAACAAGCAGATCTTCTTGTGCAGGGGTCAGCAATCTTTACTTTATCAAAAAAAACATTTTACCCCTTCTTCCACTAAAAAAAATATTCTGGAGCCGCAAAACATAACACAGCTTATAAATCTTAAGGCTCAGTCCAGACGGGAAGATTCAGGGAGATTCGTTGTGAAACTAACTTTACATTGGAAAGACCTATCCCCCCCTACACGGCAAGAATGGAAAAAAGCAATGGTGGACCTGGCAGCCCTGGAACAGGCTGTATTTGATAAAAGGGGGCAAATGCTTAGATACATTCAAATCTGGAGGCATTGGCCTACCCATAAACAGTAGAAACACAGGAAAATGACATATAATAATCAGCAAGGCTGAAGAACATACCAAGGATAAGGGAACGCCCAGGGCTGAAGGCAATGTAATGTAATAGATGTGTGATGCCATTGAATATAAAGGTAATAAGTACTAAATGCATATAAATGCTGACTGTGTTGTTAATGCCTTGTTATGATGCTGTGTAATAACTTGTTCAATAAAAATCTTCTTTGAGCAAAACAAAAAGACACTAGGAGGCAGGGGGAAGCGGTTTGGGGGGATTTGTCGCCCCAAAGAAGAGGCGACAAATGTCGTTGAATCTTCCCGTCTGGCCTTACCCGTAAAGTTTGCACGGGTCCCACCTCCATGCTGCAAGGGCTGCTCCGGGGTGCTCTACATGCTCTAGCTGTGCTTCACATTGGGAAACAATGGAAGGCAGTGAGACGGTGTCTCTACGTGCCAGACAGGGGCACACCAAATAGGAAAGAGGCTTGGAACTAGCTGCTGGGAGGTAACGTTGCATTGGTGGGACAGGTAGCAGCGCGATAGCCCTGTTGCGAGGGGGCGCTAGAAACTTTGTTCTTTGATAGAGAGGGAGAGTGATAGGCTCAGGAGCTATTACTTGTTGGACATTGACCATACTAGGCACGCAATGGCACCAAACACGCTGCTCCTGTTGGCACAGCAGATCTGCTTTCTCTTCTGGCACATGCTCCCCAGGATCTTCTTTATGCCAGCAATAAGGGACCCTGCTTGCTCTCAACAATGTTTTTGGGAACCAGAGGAATAAGGATACCAGTTGTTTGAGTCACAGGAAATACTCAAAACAGGATTGAGCTTAATTCACCTATACCACTTCTACAGGTTATTGGACGGAGCAAGTAAGCAATCTCTACTTTCACCGGTGCTAGGTGGTAACGGTAGAGAGGGACTGGGTCTAGAGAGTTAACTAACACCCTAATGGGGTCCAACCACTTACCTCACTGCCTGCCAGCCTCTACCTGATTTCCTGCCTTCCCTCACATCAGGGCTGGCGTCGGCACTGATGACATAAGAAAACAGGGCAGGATCGGGGACATCCTCAAATATGCTGACGCTCTTAAAGGGATTCTAGTGTTCATACCAGGGAGGTACAGGGATGAACTAGGATGATATTGTGATATTGCCCGTCACTCCTGGGATGTCTCTACACAGCCCTAACTGTCTGCTTACGGCGGTAGCACATTCAGAAGAAGAAGATGCCCCGAGCAGGTCCGAGGGCTGTATAGACGTTGTGACAGGCAAAGCTGCAAGATGAAGGATGAAGAACCACCTGAGGCTCCAGAGCTGCAGGCTGCAGACCCACCATGTTCTAGTGCAGGGGTCCCCAACCTTTTGTGCTCGTGAGCCAATAAAGAGTTGGAGAGCAACACAAGCATGAAAAAGTCCATGGGGATGTCAAATAAGAGCTCTGATTGGCTTTTTGGTAGCCGCTATATGGACTGGCAGCCTACAAGAGGCTCTGTTTGGCAGGAGATCTGTTTTTTATGCAACCAAAACTTGCCTCCAAGCCTGGAATTCAAAAATAAGCTCCTGCTTTGAGGCCACTGTGAGCAACATCCAAGGGGTTGGAGAGCAACGTGTTGCTTGTGAGCTACTGGTTGGGGATCACTGTTCTAGTGTATGGCCACCTTAAAACCTTTGTGATCAGAGCCATATGATTGCAATGCACTGAAACTCAGACAAGTGGATGATAATACTAATAGTAGATGAGGTCTACCCTTTTTGTACACCAGCCAAAATGATGCAGGTTTTATTAAGGCCTCTTTCATCTTCCAGATTCACTGTGGGAGGAGAAGAGGTTTTTTATTCATTGGGATCAGAAAAAGGTGCAAACTCTTGGCCTGTATGGGTCCAGCTGGAGTTTAAAAGGCCACATGAGATGCACCATACTGTAGGATCTACAATCCTTTATGGCAGCAGGTTTATATGAATGTTTCTTCTGTAATATTCAGCTATAGATCGATGGATTTTCACACAGGGGTTATACCTACACATTCTACCTCTCAGCCCCGTTAAAAAGCAAGTTTTGGGAGGCTGCTGTGTGTCTGGGGCTGCGGGGAAAGTTATTGCTTACTGTGCCTCCCCATATAAGGGAATCCTAAGTCTTGTCTGTCTTTTTATGGAACTTCTGTATTCTTGTCTCCCCTAGCAGCACACGAGACAAGAGCCCAAATTAACTGTCTCTTCACTGCCCCTCCATCTCATTGGGTGGGGGATACCGGCAGACACCAAAAACATAGACCCCTGGCACTTGCCAATATCTTCTGTTTATAATGCCAGCAGGTGCCAGGCTCTATAGAAAGAGGCAAATGCCAATGCCAGAAAAAGGCTCTTGTCTTTAACAATCCCTAAAATCTGTAAAATGTTGGTCCAGGTTCTGAAACAAAACATTAATATGAAACTGTTATATATGAAAAGGGCATGATTTTAATGACGTTGGTTTTCATACGTTCTACATTTTGCTTTTTAAAAAAATTTATTATTTAATGTAGAAAGTTAAATAACAGATATAAGCAGCTATGCATGTTTACGTTTTGATTAAACAGCAACAATTGCCCCATCCAAGGCATTAGACATCCATGTAAATAATAGTTGCCTGAAAGCTAACATTTGGTAAGATGTAGATATTGTAGCCATTTGCTAAAATACTGCAGGTCTTGGGATTGAACAACTTGGTTGCTAGGGATTATTTACCGTCAAAACCAGGCAGGAATTCGGAAGCTAAAACGGAAGAGCAAAAAGAGCTTCAGAAGGTCCAGGAGATGAGAGGCCAGCTTGGTCAAGTTGATGTCACAATCGACAGAAGCACACTGGTATTTGTGCCATAACTGACTTCAGAAGTGTTAAAGACCCTTAAAAGAAGCCAAAAAGGGGCATGCAAGCCGAACGGAGGCAGACATGAAACCCAGCCTTAGCCACTCTGTGTGGTCTCTTATAGACCATAAAATGAAAGCTGACCATACACCAGAAGATCTAAGCTACTCCTTCAGAATGCTTCTGCAGGATAAGGTGACTATGAAAAGGCACCATACGAGTGGATCGACCTCATTTGGCCCGGTAGCACACAGGTACAAGGCATGGTCATTTAACTAACCCCAGTTTAGCATGAACATTTCAGGGTCATCAAATAATTCCAATTTTTAAAACAACTATTTCAGAAATGAGTGCGCAATACAGTTACAGTTTCCAAGACTTGAGGTTATTCCCTGGGCATACTTGAGCAATGAAAATAAACCATGGCAATATAAACCAATGAGCTGCTTTGTTTGATTTAAATGCACTTAAAATGCCGAGGCGCTTTATGAAGCCATCTGTCTTTCCGCACAAGCCAGAGTTTATGGGTTGAAGTTGACAACGTATGACTTTTTCTTTCGACCCAGTTTACCATAAGTGATATAATGGTGCATTCCTCCTGCAATTCAACCAGTTAAGAATTCCGCAGCATGGTCTTTACAGGAATAACAGGGAGATCCTCCAGTCCATCATACAGCTTCCACCATAGGCCGCCATATGGTTTATCAATGCCTTATGTGATTTCATTGCATCAGAGATGTCCCACCTCAGTGCATCTTATGCTTACTAGCAATTCCGTTGAATTTGAATCTTGAAACCCATTCCAAACTTCTGTTCTAGAACTGTGCTAAAAGTTATGAGGGACAGAGAAGATAGCAATAGTCTCGACTCCCAAAATGTTGGTTGTTAATTAGCATTTTAAGGAACGACATTTTTGCATGTTTTTTTGTCATGAGACGTGCATATTTAAATTTAGCATGTGCTGCTGGGGACATGATGGGTGTAATGGTCCAGTTTTAAACTACAACTGATTAGCATAGGCTTGTTCTCTTTGATGGAAATGCCCCCAAGTTGATGGCTTAATAATCACTGGGATGATTAAATCAGCATAGGCCCCCTGTTATCCAGCAATGAGGCCCAACCACAAGACAACTGGCTTTTACCCCATGCAGTTCTTCACATGTGGTCCCGCTGTTGGTGTTGCTGTTGGGTGGGAGAAAATAATGACAGAACTGTTGATAGTTTATGGACAGGACCATTGTTTACATCAATTTGCAATTTATGCGAGAAGGGCCAATTCCATCTGATCCAAACAGACTCTCACAACAATGAATGGAGTATAGCCAGCCACTGATCATATAAGTGGCACAATGAGCTATTACATTTGTTAATGAGCCTCATCACATGGAATAAGAAAGAATATTACTAATGAGATACGGGTCTTATCATTTCTATCAAGACATCCAGGCAGTTTAAGGGTAAGGACACACTAGGCGATTTGGGGAGAATGAGTCGCTTGGCGACTAATCGCCTTGACTTTGCGGCGACCAATCTCCCTGAACGCCTTCCCTAACTCTGCGTCTGGTCAAAAGGAAACTTCGGGCGACTTCGGAAAACAAAGCACAGACTACTATTGCTTTAATGAGCGCTACCTAAGATTGGAAGTTCCACTGGGGTAGGGAATGATGTGCCAAAGATAAAATTCAGTACATATTCTTAACATTATTACTTTGCAAGCTATGAGTAAACAGTTACAGTGTACCTTTGGTCTAAAACTGATGAAAAAAGAAAAATAACATTCTGCAGAGTCATTTTAACACAATGCAAAAATTATCACATTTTAGTCATTAAACAAAAGTGAAAGTCAGTTGCGCAAGCGATAACTATTCATAATCTGAATGGCCGGAATGCCATGAGCTGTCCTAGCATTTCCTATAAATCCCTTTTCATTGCAACATTTCTGTGTGTTTTCTGTGGCAGTGAAACCTACTGGCCTTGATATCGACTGCTCAGGCACCTTCTGTAGACAGGGATGGAAAAGCCATTAACTCCGTCAACCAAAAACACATTGTGGAAGCTCAGCTACTACAGCGCCTCTTGGCAAGTTGGGAAATCAATGATCGTGTCTTCAAGAGTCACAAAGGCCTGAGGCACTGCTGCATGAAGAACAGCGACCATCAGACACATTGTTAAAAGATCTTTCCAAGAAAGATTGTTCATTACAAAACATATGTGTAGAGCTGATTCAGCACCAACGGTTGTGCCTTCAAAGGCACCCAATCAAAATGTTCTGCTTGGCCCAATCGACAAGCCAACCGATGTCCAAGTATTCTGCCGTTATTGGTCGGCTCATCTCCTGCCACACACGCAGATTAAAGCTCAGCACTTGTCTACAGGTGGTGTCCATTGCCACAGTGTGCTGCTGAGTTCTTCTGCAGTATCAAATGGAATATGATGGGTGTGAATGGAGGCGTGAGATTTTGGGTTAGACAAATCCTTGAACAATCCTAGGTATATGTTTTGTTTTGGTCAGATAGAATTGGGGCCTCTTCTAGGTGTGACTGTGAACCTAGCAGATAGCAGATCTATACCTTTACCTAGATACGAGAATGGTCTCTGAAAAATTTGTGGCTAAGAAGAATAAATACAGGAGGAAAGCCACTTCTCGTGGGGCCCCAATGATTGGCGTCCTTGCACATAGTCCCCCTCGAAGTTTTGTTGCATCAGGTTATACTGTGTCCCAGTGCATTTTCTTCTACCTTTAGGCCAGTCTTCCACCTATACGAGATACAGTCAAACAAAGCATTTCTGGGGAAAATGTTTTCTCTTTAACGGTGAAAATGGCACTTTGAAGGAAAATAAATTAATGCAGTTTAAACAATTCCCTGTTGTCTAAGCCTGGGAATTTTATTCCTGGTGCGCATCCTGTTTCACTAGACAAGCATCTATTTAAACAGGGTCTCCTATGGCAGTAACCTATTCTAATATATCAAGTTGTATAACTGGCTATAATAAAATTGATCTGCCAAGAGAGATATATAAAACTGTCCCAATCTGCTTCGCTGGCTTGTGGTTTCTTCTCGCTGTTGTTTACAATAAACCACTGGCACACAGACCTTCAGTCTACCCCGAGTGGTGCCTTAAAGAAGATTAAGTGCAACAGAGATGGGGCAAGGGCATAAAGCCGCCACTCTAAATTCAAGTTCTTCCTACTCCCCCAGCCCAGGGTATCTGATTGTCCCTATGGTTTACGGCAACAATCATGCACTCATTCCGAGACAGAGCAGACCTGGGTATGGCAATTTAACTATCCAAATCCAATTAGTGTCTGAAAGAGTGTGTTTTATTTCACAGTGGATTAGCTCAGACAGGGCCTGTGTGCAACGCTTGGAAGACTTCATACAAGCTATTGTTTCATGGGAAGAATTGCCAAGTTCTGATAGGGTAATCAATCACTTTTTTATTTTAGGTCAGACCTGCCAGTTAGGTCCCCCCCCCCCCCCAATTAGACATTAACTCGTTTACAGTTCACAGGGAGACTTTTTTTTTCTAAGCTGTGGTTTTTGGTATTTGGAGACAAAACTGAGAATCCCCCCTCCCATTATGCAAAAAGCTGCATACTAAAAAAACTTCTCCTCCAAGAGGAAATGCTGGTTCTTGGTTATGTACTGTTGTGTTGCCGCTAAACAAGCCAATATTGTGTTTTAAAACCGACAGAACTTTGTGGGAGGTTGAATGAAGACAGCAAATGTGAGCTAATGGTATTACGAAGAAAGAGGGGCAAGGTGAGTATTACCAGGTGAAATCTGGATCAATAGAGAAGAGTAGGATGAATTCGTATGAATAATGGACTTGGGAAGACTGGGTCAACCCAACACATTGGAACCCTTGGACTTGACTGAAATGACTGGGCCCCATACAACAATATCCCAGCCCCACCCCAGATCCCACCCACACCACAGTTAAAAGACGACACAGACATCAGTAAACCTCCCCCCCACACACAGACACAAGTTTTAAAAGTTATAAATTAAAAAAAATCACAGCCTGTGATTGGATTTTTGGTAGCCCTTATGTGGACTTGCAGCCTACAGGGTACTCTGTCTGGCATTTCTTCTGGTTTTTATACAACTAAAACTTGCCTCCAAGCCTGGAATTCAAAAATGAGCAGCTTCTTTGAGGCCACTGGGAGTAACATCCAAGAGGTTGGCAAGCAACTCATGAGCCACTGGTTGGGGATCACTGATCAATAAGCTAACACTGGTAAGTAAGACTTTTATGTATTAAACAGGCACCAATGTGTCTTGAAGGTGTAGGAGGCACAGGAGCACAGTGGCATAGCAGATGTTTATGTTGCACCACTTTATTAAACAACCCACATTGGGTTTATTTCAAAATGCTCTACTGTTTTATGAACCAGTAGCCCAGGGATCCCCAACCTTTTGAACCCGTGAGCAACATTCAGAGGTAAGAGAAGCTGGAGAGAAACACAAACATGAAAAATGTTCTTCGGGTGCCAAATAAGTGCCGTGATTGGCTATTTGATAGCCCCTATGTGGATCGTCATCCTACATTGAGGCTCTGTTTGGCAGAACATCTGGTTTTTATACAACCAAATCTTGCCTCCAAGCCTGGAATTCAAAAATAAGCACCTGCTTTGAGGCCACTGGGAGCAACATCCAAGGAGTTGGAGAGCAACATGTTACTCACGAGCTACTGGTTGGGGATCACTGCAATAGCCCTTATGCGTCTGTAATTCTCTTTAGCAAGAAAAGGGAAAGCAGTAAATCCTGTGCTGATCATGGCTGCTAGAAGATGCCAACAATCACTAAAGACATCCTTGACTCTGCTCCTTCCCAGCTAGAGCTCCCTCTTTGGAAAATGTGTAAAACAATGGAAAGTGCCTGGGTCAAAGCAAACTTTGAGGGCCCAAACCAGGGATGAAACTGCAAACCAATTTAGTATTGGCTAAAGGGCTAGTGTTATGTTACCTGGCCATACTGACGACATTGAACAGCAGGTTGCACACATTCCTCACGACCCCAATTATTTTGCTTAAGTATACCTTGAGGCTAACGAAAGAAAGACCAGATCATTTGCTACTGACGGTAATTATGACTCTCATAGTGTTACGAGTCACGCAGTGAGATTTTTTGGCAGGGGAAGGAAAGCTTTTGATCTGCACTAATTAATATGGCACAAACACCCGGCTGCCAAGGAAGATTACTCACATGTCCTTACTGTTTGCTTGGACCTTCTTGCAAACATCCGCACTACAAAACGGCTTATATCTAGGACACCGCATTCTAATTGCTGGGGAATTGCATATGCTAGGGAACCCGTTAAAAATTTAGTGTGCTGCAAAAAGCTCTATTTAACCGGTTGTGTGCCGACTACTGAAAAGACACAGAAAATCATTGAGAAGGATATGGCAGTTTCTTTTCCTATAGAACACAGGTTCCTAAGCAAATACACGTATGGGACCTGTTATCCAGAGTGCTGAGGACATGGGTATTTCCAGATAATGGCTTAATCTGGATCTCCATACCTTAAGTCTACTGGAAAATCATTTAAACATAAAAAAAAATAGGCTGGGTTTGCCTCTAATAAAGATTAGTTATATCTTAGTTTGAATCAAGTACAATGTACTGTTTTATTATTACACAGCAAAAGGAAATACTGTTTTAAAATTTGGATTATTTGGATAAAATTGAGTCTATGGAGATAGACTATGGAGTAATGTGGAGCTTTCAGGATAATGGGTTTCCAGATAACGGCCTGTATTCGGGTAACTGGTATTCTGTATTGTTGACCCAATGTAAAGGCAACAAAGGGACCTTGTACCTTAAACCTTTGCTACAAACATCAGCTCAATTTTCCACCAAACGCAGAGGTCATCAATAGCTTCAACAGCACAGTCTAGAATTTAACGTTTACTTTTCCACATTGATTCCCAGAATGAAAATATTTAAGCAGTGATTTCAATTTCCTCCTATAATTTGGTAAAATTATGAAGTATGTTTAATTGGATACATGTAAAATGTTTGCCTAATGAATATTTCTAAGCCTGTTTCCGACAGGGATGCACCGAATCCACTATTTTGGATTCGGCCAAACCCCTTCGAGAAAGATTCAGCATGTGAAAATTAGGGGTGGGAAGGGGAAAACATTTTGTACTTTCTTGTTTTTTGACAAAAAGTCGTGCAATTTCCCTCCTCACCCCTAATTTGCATATTCGAATTAAGGTTCGAATTTGGTTCGGATGGGCAGAAGGATTCGGCCAAATTGTTGTGTTTGGTAGCCGAGGATAAGGAGAGTATAACAGTGCTTTATTAGCAGGTCATGCAGCCCTTACATAACAGCATTAAGACTTACTTTCACTTTCAAGTTGTACAGAAACAAATCCTGCTGAAAAAGGCCGAATACCGAACCGAATCCTGGATTCGGTGCATCCCTAGTTTCCGAGACGCATGACAAATTTTCGGTAGTGTTGCAAGTTATTTGTAAACGCAATTGCCGTGTAAAGCGAATTTATCTGTATTTTGTATTTACCTGCAATGCTGATACAGGTTCATTTCTCAGCCCCTGTTAATCAGTTGGCTGCTGCTGCATCGTTTCAAGGGTCAGAACAAGCAGTGAAGAGACAGACAGATACTTATTAGTGTGTCAGTGTGAAGCAACATCCCACATCTATAAAACATCATTATGCAAAGGCCTTAGGCTTCATATAAATGGGTCACTCTGGCACCTATACACATCTTACATATCTTCTGAAGAGCAGAACAAAATTAACCTTTTCAAGGACACAGTGTGGTTACTGCCAAGAATATACGTATCAATAATAAATACTAATAATAACCATGTGTTTCGTTATGATTTCAGATGATAGCCGCCAGTTTTCTAGGAGGCATTACCAAAGATGGATATGTATGGGTTAAACCACAAGGCCTCACCAGTGTTAATTGATTTCATTCTGCCTTGTATGTGGTACTGCACAAAATATAGGTCTTGATCTAATTTTTCCCTGCGTTGAACGTTGAAGTCTGCTACAATGCGTACAGACCCACAGGGCAAACGGAAAGCGAGTAACCTTGCGTCTGCAGCAGAACGCACGTAAATCCAATGTGATGGCGAAGAATAATAAAGATACACAATGCATCCCAGCATTTCACTGCCAGGCTTCTGTTATACACTGCATGCCACGTGTTGGAATAGTTTCTCTATATCTTCTAATCGCTGAAGAAAGACAAGCTAGAAGCTGATGATCACCTGAGATTTTATTGCGCTACAAGAATAACACATTTACCGTATTTGCTGGCGTATAAGACGACTTTTTGGCCCAGAAAAATATGCCCCTAAGTGGGGGGTCGTCTTATACGCCGGGTACTACCTCATCCGACGCCGATCGCGATCTGCCCCGCTGCTCCAGCCGCACTTCCTGGTTGTGACGTCAGAAGTCTCGCGAGACGAGACTAGACGCGCAACCAGGCAGCAGTGAGTTCTGCGAAAAGAGCGCGGGGAGGCAGAGCAAACAGAGTTTGAGCAGCAAGACACAGAAGGTAGGGCTAAGCACCTAACTGGGACACAGGGAAACATGGACACAGTGACACAGAAGGCAGTCTAAAAGCAGCAAGCAGGGACACAGAAGGGGGGCTGACAGCAACAGTGACACAGAAGGAGGGCCAACAGCATCATGCAGGGGCACAGACGGTGTGCAGGAGGTGTGCGGAAGAGGGGGTAGTCTTATACAGCGAGTATATAACAAACTGTACATTTTAAGTGGAAATGTTGGGGGGTCGTCTTATACGCCCAGTCGTCTTATACGCCGGCAAATACAGTATTTTAGGCTCAAGTCTCAGTGAAGACCAATGAACTTACTCCTAAATGCATTTGGGGATAAAATAAAAGCACACCCCTTTGCACTTACATGATTCAATCATTTCCGAATCTTTAGCAGGGCACAAGGAGTTAAACGTCTGGGCACAACAGACGCACATATGCCTAACACAATGCCCGGGCTGTGTCACATGCATTTCTGGTTGCATTCCTAACACCCAGCAGCCCATCTGTAATACACATTTCCACTCTAAATTTAAAAGAAAAAGGAAAAAAAAAGAGGAAAGATCTCCTGGAAGAGTCTGGGCTGGGAGGCAGCATACATACCAGCTTCATGAAATTCGGGCTACGGGAAACTGCTGCAGATTAACAGTAATAAATCACTGCTACATCTGATTAAAGATTTCAAGTCTCTGAATCAAGGCTCACGTCTTTCCTTTAAAGGGTCAGTTCAACGGCACAAAACGCATTTTCATAGTATACTACAAATGGTTGTTTTTTTTTTTCCTTTCAGGTTCCTGCTAAATTTTGACATTAACATTAAAGGGGTTGTTCACCTTTGAGGTAACTTTTAGTATAATGTAGAGAGTGATATTCCGAGACAATTTGCAATTGGTTTTAATTTTTTATGGTTTGTGGTTTTATAGTTATTTAGCTTTTTATTCAGCAGCTCTCTAGTTTGCAGTGTCAGCAATTTGGTTTCTAGGTAACAATTTCCCCTAGCAACCCTGCATTGATTTGAATAAGAGACTGGAATATGAATAGGAGAGGGACTGAATAGAATGATAAGTAATAAAAAGTAACAATAACAATACATTTGTAGCCTTACAGAGCATTTGTTTTTAGATGGGGTCAGTGACCCCCATTTGAAAGCTGCAAAGAAACAGAAGAAAATTGCAAATCATTAAAAAACTATGAAAAATAAATAATGAAGACCAATTGAAAAGTTTCTTAGAATAGGCCCTTCTACAATATACTAAAAGTTAATTTGAAGGTGAACCACCCCTTTAAAAAAATTAATCATTTTTTCCCATCCACCCTCATGCCCCATGTTTCCACGCAGCAGCTAACTGCCATGTTTCCCGATAGAAATCAACTCTCTAAACTGTTACTACTTCATACATTTGTAGCTCTTATTTCTGAGCAGAAGCTTTAAGTTGGCAGCAACTAATGTACCAATGTGTAACAGACTGTAATAATGTAGGCTGGCCACATAATGGGTTAATACAGGGTCACTCTGGGCCTGCGGTACCCTGGGAAAAAAACAGGTGGGCGCTAGTGAGCCAGTC
Source organism: Xenopus borealis (assembly GCA_024363595.1). Lineage (NCBI taxonomy): Eukaryota > Metazoa > Chordata > Amphibia > Anura > Pipidae > Xenopus > Xenopus borealis. The sequence goes on from CM044446.1 coordinate 2,466,919, forward strand.
CTATTCTCTGGCATAAACTACTGGCAATCCCCCCTGACCTCTGGAATCAGCTCACAAAAGGATTGGGGGTCCTGAGGTAGAGTCCTGCGCGGGTCCATTTTTTGGGACCCGAACCCGACCCGTACCCGCAACCCGAACCCGAGACCCGCATTTTTACCCGCTTGGACCCGCGACCCGAACCGTACCCGCAACCCGTGATCCGCAACCCAGACCCGCGACCCGCTGAACATCAAGAATCAGGAAGTGCTGCCATCATAAACAGGAAGTGACATCATCGGAAGTAGCCAGGATCAGAAAAAAAAGGAGTAAAACAGGAAGTGCTGTCATTGTAAACCGGATGTGACATCATCGGTAGTGGAAATGCTCAGAAAAAGGAGTAAAAATCCCTATAGCGAGGATCCGCGACCCGACCCTCAACCTGCAGGACCACCGGCCCGCTTCTATACCCGCACCCAGAAATTCTTCGAGCAACCCGCAGGGTACCGCGGGATTTTGCGGGTAACCCGTGGGTACCCGACCCGCTGCAGGACTCTATCCTGAGGGGGTTTGGGGGCAGCCTCTGGACACCCTAGTCTGACGCTGAGTCAATAAGCTACTGATTGGAATTTGGAGGGGTGGACTGTAAAATGCAGGAAAATAACCAATGATCTGGGGCAAATGAAGACAAATCAGTTGTTTGTCTCCTATGACCAATGAACAGATCACAATTGGGGCCCAGGGAGATCCATTGGAAGAGGACTGCATCAATGCACAGTTTAATATTTGTCCTCTGCGTTATCGTAAGACCAGGCTTATCTTGAAGCGATCGTTTCAATGTATGATTTGTCCATCAACAAAAATAATATTCTCAAGCGATATCATCTAGTTAAAGCCAGGGAAACTGTGGGTAGTTGCCAGCTTGGCCCTGCAGACAATTGGACAATGGATACATTGAAAGATGAATACACTGTGAAACATAAATATCTTCTAACCTAACCATTAAAAATGGTTGTTAAAGGAGAACTAAACCCCCAATAAGAAAATACTCTATCTACTACCCTAGACGGTCTCCCTCCTTGCTTCCCCCACATAGTTTGTTAACCCTGAAAGTTCCCCTAACACTTTGCTCATGTATTGGTGCAGAGTAAGTGCAGTGGAGCTCATAGGCCCCATCTTCCACATTAGAGTCCTGCAGCGGGTCAGGTACCCTGCGGGTTGCTCGTAGAATTTCTGGGTGCGGGTATAGAAGCGGGCCGGTGGTCCTGCAGGTTGGCGGGTTGAGGGTCGGGTCGCGGATCCTCGCTATAGGGATTTTGACTCCTTTTTCTGAGCATTTCCACTAGTGATGATGTCACATCCGGTTTACAATGACAGCACTTCCTGTTTTACTCTGTTTTCTTCTGATCCTGGCTACTTCCGATGATGTCACTTCCTGTTTATGATGACAGCACTTCCTGATTCTTGATGGTCAGCGGGTCGCGGGTCCGGGTTGCGGATCACGGGTAGCGGGTACGGTTCGGGTCGCGGGTCCAAGCGGGTAAAAATGCGGGTCGCGGGTTCGGGTTGCAGGTACGGGTCGGGTCCCAAAAAATGGACCCGCGCAGGACTCTATTCCACATGCCCGGTCATCTTTGGGTCCTTCCTGTCAGCAATTTCTGGAACTTCTGAGGCCACGAAATGACATTTTTTATGACTAAATAAGAAAAGTCCCTGCCGACTACCCTAGCAGCGGAGCTCCTGGGCACCACCTTCCGGATCTCCGGTCTTCTTCTGCAAGGGGGCGCCATACTGGTGCATGTGCAGTTGGAGCAGTATTCAGGTTCATAGCAACTGTGCATGCACCAATACGACACTCCCTTACAGAAGAAGACCGGAGATCCGGCACCCGTGAGCTCCACTGCTAGGGTAGTAGGTAGGGGCTTTCTCATTGAGGGGTTCAGTTCTCCTTTAAGGAGGGTAAAATCTTAAAGTCTATAGCCACCTTAAAGGGGTTGTTCACCTTTGAGATAACTTTTAGTATGATGTAGAGAGTGATATTCTGATACGATTTGCATTTGGTTTTCATTTTTTATTATTCTTGGTTTTTGAGTTATTTAGCTTTTTATTCAGCAGCTCTTCAATTTTAAGCAATCTGGTAACTAGGGCCCAAATTACCCTAGCAACCATGGATTCATTTGAATAAGAGACTGGAATATTAATAGGAGAGAGTCTGAATAGAAGGATCAGCAATAAAAAGTAGCAATAACAATACATTTGTAGCCTTACAGAGCATTTGGTTTTTTTTAGAAGGGGACGGCGACGCCCATTTGAAAGCTGCAAAGAACCAGAAGAAAAAGACAAATAACTATAAAACTATAAATAATAAATAATGAAAACCAATTGAAAAGTTGCTTAGAATTGGCCGTTGTATAACATAATAAAAGTTACCTTAAAGGTGAACAACCCCTTTAAGGCCATTGAACCTATGGCCAGCTTAAGGCCATTGTAATATGATTTTCCACTGCTGGAGAAACCTCAAACAAAACTGGGGATATACAACCCATGCAGAATGCCAAAATCACTGGGGTTGTACTAAACACAAACCTTGTTCCAGGACCATCTTACTGGCCTTTAGGAAAATTTGGGCTCCCAGTAACGTTAATTGTACATCGGTACCACCTGCTTTCGATGGGCCAATCTATGCCTCCTAAAATAAGAAAAATACATATTTCATTAAAAAAAAAATAATCTAATGTAATTTCATGGCCTCAGAAGTTCCTAAGAGCATGTCATAGTTCTGTGGCAAGATGCCATACGGGTTGTGTTATATTAAAAGGGATTTAACAGCTCATTTACAGCATATAAAAAAAACGAAGGCCGCTTCCTTGACAGAATCGACTTTATAACACTTTAAAAGTACAATTTGTTTACAATGAAGGGCAGCAAAAGCTGTAATTCTGGTAATGAAGCTTTACTTTATTGCTGAACACAGCGGGGTGGGAAATAATAGCAGACCCCATGCACACTTGCATTTTATACTGTATATGATAACTTATACAGTCGGATGTGAGGGCTGGACTGAAGACAAAAAAACTGCATCTATAGTATCCATTTATCAATAAAATAGTCGAAAACTAATCTTTGGTATGTGTATGCTGCCTGGAGGATCACAATAGATACCTATGCAGCATGGGTATTGGTCGGTACATCAGTCAGTCAGATATGATAATATAGGTTGCCTTCAGCTACTGCAGCTCCTCTTTGCTTTTGGCTGTTCAAATCATTTGGGCTGTTGGTCAAAATGAAACAAAGGGCTCCAGGCACTATAGGAAATCCACAGGATCACAAGTATAGAGTACTGTCAATTGCAATTTAACCTAAAAAGTATGCATCTTCAATGGCCCTACGCATTTCATGCCACATAGGCACTTAGTCATGGATACCATGTAGGGTTGCCACCTTTCCTTGTGGCTGTAGCCGGACAGGGGGGCGGACCCGTGACGTCAGTGAGCGGGCCTGTGACATCACTGGGTGGGTCTGTGACGTCACTGGGCGGAGCTATGACGCCGCGATCGCCGATTGGCCAATCGCGGCGTCAATCAAGCTAAGCCCGCCCGGTTTTCCTTATTTGGAAAACCGGGCAGGAAGCATTGACCCGGGCAGCCCTTCAAAATACCGGGCTGTCCGGGTCAAAACCGGACAGGTGGCAACCCTAATACCATGTATGTTCCATAGTCAGCATGATTTCAATGTTTACAAATACACCTAAATGCAAAATCTCTTCCACAAACCACTTGCTTGATTCACTAGGCTGCATTCATGTCCTTGGCTGCTCCCAAGCCAAACCCTATATGGAAGAAGCACACCTATCCTCCAGCAGTTGTGTTTTAAAGGAGAACTAAACCCTAAAAATGAATATGGCTACAAAAGCCATATTTTCTCTAGTGAACTTATTGCACGAGGCTAAAGTTTCAGCTTGTCAATAGCAGCAATGATCCAGGACTTGAAACTTGTCACAGGGGGTCACCATCTTGGAAAGTGTCTGTGACACTCACATGCTCAGTGGGCTCTGAGCAGCTGTTGAGAAGCTAAGCTTAGGGGTCGTCACTAATTATCCAGCAGCAGCAGCAGAAAATGAGCTTCCCTGGCTGTAATATAAGCTGATGCTACAGGTTTGCTGATGATTAAATTGTGATGTTTCTAATGATGTGTATTAATGACTAATCAGCCTTATATTGTGACTATATTTCTATGACACTATCAGGTGTATATTGTGAATGGGTCCCTAAGCTCAGTAAGTGACAGCAGCACAGAGCATGTGAATCAGTAGAAAAGAAGATGGGGAGCTACTGGGGCATCTACTGGGACTGAGACACAGATCTTTACTGCTAAAGGGCTTTGGTTGCCTTGGGCTGGTACACAAGCACATCATGTACAACATTTATACACACTTCTTTACTTAGGCTTTACTTCTCCTTTAAGCACAACTAAATCATGCTCTGAATGCTAGCTGACCAATAATGGTATTATACAATAACAATACTGTACAGGTAAAGGGACTTTAATCTACAATCTTTAGACCTGTTATGTTCCAGATGGGAGGGGGGCTATCCATGAATATAACAGATAAGCACTTACAACATTTCTACCTACTTCTTTAGTCAGGCTTTAGTTCTCCTTTAATCCATATAAATACACCTACTCTGTGCCCCGGTAAGCACGTTTATACAATAACTGGCATCACCACAATTAATGCATAAAAAATCAGAAAGTCTGCATTAGGCTCCTTGCTGAATCAGGCTCTACTTAACAGCTGAGATGGGAAGTCGAAATATTCTATATGGAAGCAATTGTACCCTTCAATAAAGTCTGGTCTGAATGATTTTATGAGCTCCTGACTGTGCTTACATAAGTTAAAGCCATAACAGGATATTTGCAAGAGTGGTGAGTGTGTGGGGTTTAAAGGGGTTGTTCACCTTTGAGTTAACTTTTAGTATAATGTAGAGAGGGATATTCTGAGACAATATGCAATTGGTTTTCATTTTTTATTGTTTATGGTTTTATAGATATTTAGCTTTTTATTCAGCAGCTCTCTAGTTTGCAGTGTCAGCAATTTGGTTTCTAGGGTACAAATTACCATAGCAACCCTGCATTGATTTGAATAAGAGACTGGAATATGAATAGGAGAGGGACTGAATAGAATGATAAGTAATAAAAAGTAACAATAACAATACATTTGTAGCCTTACAGAGCATTTGTTTTTAGATGGGGTCAGTGACCCCCATTTGAAAGCTGCAAAGAAACAGAAGAAAATTGCAAATCATTAAAAAAACTATGAAAAATAAATAATGAAGACCAATTGAAATGTTTCTTAGAATTGGCCCTTCTACAATATACCAAAAGTTATCTTGAAGGTGAACCACCCCTTTAACCCTTTCCTGCCGGCGCTTTTGGCGCAAAGGGGTTAAGCGGCGAGTGAGATAAGTAATATAGCAGGGAGCTAAGCAGACCTAGTATGGAGCAGGCTGGGAGCTGTGCAGACCGTTTAACAGGGGCAATAAAGGTTTAGAGTTTCAGATCATCTTACAGAAGAAGAGAATAACAGAGAGGCAGGAAATTTCAGTAGCAGACTTGACAAAGGTCAGCACTCCAGACTTTAACTTAGACAAAAACACCTACTTTATTGAAAACATCAAAATTTCTGGCAATGTTTCAGCTGTCCCTGCAGGCACGGCACTCGTCAGCGCTGAAGGAGGGGCAGAGTGGGGGGGGGGGCACTTACAACAGACTGTATTGTCTGCTCCAAAATGTTTATAAATTCTGTTGCAGCGAACCATTCAGGGGGATCATCTGGGCTTATAAAAAGAACATGGTGTCCTTGACATTCTATCCCACCTTTCCTGAGAGGTAATAGCCACAATACTTTATAATTAGCCCCTTTATGGCTCAGCACTGCTATCCAAGTGCTTGAGGAGATTTGGGGGAGACAGTTCTAAGCAAGACAAAAAGAGTGTTTTCTAGCGTAAATGTTACTATCATCATCTTTCCCAACAAAATAACTCAACGTTACTGGAATCCAGTAAGCCAAACCACTTTGTGGCAGACAATTTACTTTGAAGCATCTCCTACAAATGAACCAGACAATCAGACCAGTTGGGGCTGCAAGGAGCAAAAGGAGCTCTGACCTAGCAAGCCACAGTGTTATGTTGGGATACAGTTTGACTTATACTGGAGGGAATTTGGGGCTTTAAAGGAGCAGCAACACCAAAACAAGCACAGGATACACAGTAGATAACAGATAAGTACTACTATAGTTTATATAAACA